>NC_069413.1:21256555-21274055 GCF_026875155.1 Cherax quadricarinatus
GTGTGGTGCTGGTGGTGGGGGTGGTTTTGCTCCAAACATCATATTTACAATTAATTACAACACAAAACAATTATAATAAGTTTTTTTTTTAAATTTTTTTAAAGAGTTCGACAAAATTTTAGAAAAAAACAAAAAATTGTTGCAACTCAACCATATTATAAAATTATTTATATTATATATATATATTATATATTAATATTATATTATTTTATTATATATATATTATAATATATATTATATAAAATTTTATGTATGCTTTAATTAAAAAAGAAAACTAACTGCACATATTCAGTAAGGCAAAAATAAAGAAAGTGGTGGCTTCTTGATCAGTTGTGTCCCCCTCCCCTGTAGCAGTCTCTCAGGGTAACTATGTGTCCCCCTGCCATGTGCCGTCTCTCATGGTAAAACTATGGGTCCCCCTGGCCATGTAGCACGTCTCTCACTGGTTCAACTCATGTGTCCCCGGGCCCCGTAGAGTCTCTCACGGGTTTCAACTCATGTGTCCCCCGGGCCCATGACCCGTCTCTACGGGTTTCAATATGTGTCCCCCGGCCCATGAAGCCGTTCTCCTGGTCAACTATGGTCCCCCTGGCCAGTAGCACGTCTCCACTGGTCAATCATGTGTCCCCCTGGCCATGAGCACGTTCTCACGGGGTCAATTCTGTGTCCACCTGGCCAAGTAGCAGTTTCAGGGTAACTATGTGTCCCCTGGCTGTAGCACGTCTCTCCTGGTAAAACTATGTGTCACCTGGCCAAGTGAAAGTCTTCACGGTCAATTCATGTGTCCCCTGGCCAGTAGCAGCTCTCATGGTCAATCTGTGCCCACCGGGCCCATGTAGCAGTCTCTCACTGGTAACTATGTGTCCACCTGGCCATGTAGCACGTCTCCATGGTCAATTTATGTGTCCCCCGGGCCAGTAGCACGTCTCTCACTGGTCAACTCATGTGTCCACCTGGCCAAGTAGCACGTCTCTCACTGGTCAACTCATGTGTCCACCTGGCCATGTAGCACGTCTCTCACTGGTCAACTCGTGTGTCCACCTGGCCATGTAGACGTCTCTCATGGTAAAACTCATGTTCCCCGGGCCATTTAGCAGTCTCTCAGGGTAAAACTCATGTGTCCCCGGGCCCATGTAGCACGTTCTCACTGGTCAACTCAGTGTACCTGGCCAAGTAGCACGTCTCTCACTGGTCAACTCATGTATCCACCTGGCCAAGTAGCACGTCTCTCACTGGTCAACTCATGTGTCCACCTGGCCAAGTAGCACGTCTCTCACTGGTCAACTCGTGTATCCACCGGGCCCAAGTGCATGTCTCTCACTGGTCAACTCATGTGTCCACCTGGCCAAGTAGCACGTCTCTCACTGGTCAACTCATGTGTCCACCTGGCCAAGTAGCACGTCTCTCAGGGTAAAACTCATGTGTCCACTGGCCCATGTTTAGGCACGTTCTCACTGGTAATCTGTGTCCCCCTGGCCAAGTAGCCGTCTCTCACGGGTCAACTCATGTGTCCCTGGCCATGTGCACGTTCTCACGGTCAATCATGTGTCCACTGGCCATGTAGCACGTCTCTCACGGGTTTCAACTCTTGTCCCCCGGCGTAGATCTCTCACTGGTCAATCATGTGTCCCCCGGGCCATTTTAGCCGTCTTCACGGGTCAACTCTGTGTCCCCCTGGCCATGTGCATGTCCCACTGGTCAACTATGTGCCCCCGGGCCATGTAGCCGTCTCTCACTGGCAACTCTGTGCCACCTGGCCTTTGCATCTCTCATGGTCATCTGTGTCCCCCTGGCCATGTAGCATGTCTTCACTGGTCAACTCATGTGTAAATGGCCATTTTGCATGTCTCTCACTGGTCAACTCATGTGTCCACCTGGCCATGTAGCACGTCTCTCACTGGTCAACTCATGTGTCCACCTGGCCATGTAGCACGTCTCTCACTGGTCAACTCATGTGTCCACCTGGCCATGTAGCACGTCTCTCACTGGTCAACTCATTTTCCCTGGCCAAGTAGCACGTCTCTACTGGTCAACTATGGTCCACCTGGCCTGTAGCGCTCTCCGGGAAATCATGTGCCCACGGGCCCAAATGTAGCACGTTTCACTGGTAATCATGTGTCCACCGGGCCATGTAGCACTTTTACTGGTAAAAATCATGTGCCCACTGGCCATGTGCAGTTTTTCACGGTTTCAACTCTGTGTCCACCTGGCCAGGGCAGTCTTCACGGGTCAACTCATGTGTCCCCCTGGCCTTTGGCACGCTTCTTGGTCAAACTCTGTGTCCACTGGCCATTTTACCCGTCTCTCATGGTCAACCTGTTCCACCTGGCCTTGAGCACGTTTTCCTGGTCAACTCATGTGTCCACCTGGCCATGTAGCACTCTCCATGGTCAATCATGTGTCCACCTGGCCAGTAGCACGTCTTCATGGCAACTCATGTGCCCACCTGGCCATGTAGACGCTCTCAGGTTTTCAACTCATGTGTCCCCTGGCCATGTAGCAGTCTCTCACTGGTAAAATATGTGCCCCCTGGCCATGTCCCGTCTTCACTGTTAAAACTATGGTCCACCTGGCCAAGTGCACGTTTCAGGGTTTAATCATGTGTCCACCTGGAAAAGTACACGTTTCACTGGTAACTCGTGTCCCCGGGCCAAGTAGCACGTCCTCATGGTCAACTCATTGTCCACCGGGCCCATGTAGCACGTTCTCCACGGGTTTCAACCTTGTCCACCGGCCATGTAGCCGTCTTCACTGGTAACTCTGTGTCCCCCTGGCCATTTTGCACGTTCCCCTGGTCAACTCATGGTCCACTCCCCTGTAGCACGTTTCACTGGAAACATGTGTCCCCCTGGCCATGTGCACTTTTCTCATGGTCAATTGGTCCACCTGGCCATGTAGGTCTCTCATGGTCAATCAGTGCCCCCCGGGCCATGTAGACGTCTTCACTGGTAAAAATCATTGTCCACCGGCCAAGTAGCACGTCTTCACTGGTCAACTATGGCCCCCGGGCCAAAGTAGCACGTCTCTCATGGCAATTTTGGCCCCACGGGCCCAATAGCCGTCTCTAAATGGTCAACTCAGTGTCCACCGGCCATGTAGCAGTCTCTCACTGGTCAATTCATGTGTCCCCCGGGCCCAAGTAGCAGGGTCTCTCACTGGTCAATTCATGGTCCCCTGGCATGTGCACGTCTCTCATGGTCAACTATGGTCCCCGGGGCCTGTAGCAGTCTCTCACTGGTCAATTCAGTGTCCCCGGGGCCAGTAGCACGTCTCTCCTGGTCAATTCATGTGTCCCAGGCATGTAGACGTCTCTCACTGGTCAATTGTGTCCCCCGGGCCCATTAGCAGTCTCTCACGGGTCAAACCATGTGCCCATGGCCTGTAGCACGTCTCTCACTGGTCAATTCAGTGTCCCCCTGGCCATGTAGCACGTCTCTCATGGTAATTCATGTGTCCACGGGCCCATGTAGCAGTCTTCACGGGTAAAACTCATGTGTCACCTGGCCATGTAGCAGTTTCACTGGTAATCGTGGTCCCCCCGGGCCAAGTAGCGTCTCTCACTGGTCAATCGTGATCCACCGGGCCCAAAGAGCACGTCTCTCATGGTCAACTATGTGTCCACCTGGCCAAGTGCACGTTCTCAGGGTTTTCTCGTGTACCCACGGCCAAGTAGCACGTCTTCCGGGTTTAAAACTATGTGTCACCTGGCCATGTACCCGTCTCTCACTGGTAATCATGTGTCACCGGGCCATGTAGCACGTCTCTCATGGTCAACTCAGGGTCCACTGGCCATGTAGCACGTCTCTCACTGGTCAACTCATGTGTCCACCTGGCCAAGTAGCACGTCTCTCACTGGTCAACTCATGTGTCCACCTGGCCATGTAGCACGTCTCTCACTGGTCAACTCATGTGTCCACCTGGCCAAGTAGCACGTCTCTCACTGGTCAACTCATGTGTCCACTGGCATGTAGCACGTCTTCATGGTAATCATGTGTCCCCCTGGCCATGTAGCAGTCTCTCATGGTAATAGTGTCCACTCCCCCATGTGATGTCTTCACTGGTCACTCTTTTCCCACCTGGCCATGTAGCAGTCTTATGGTCAACTCATGTGTCCCACCTGGCCATGTAGAGTCTCTCACTGGTAAATCATGTGCCACCTGGCCATGAAGCAGTCTCACTGGTAAACTCATGTGTCCACCTGGCCTGTAGCCGTCTCCCGGTCAACTCAGTGTCACCTGGCCATGTAGCACGTCTCCCCGGTCAAACTCATGTGCCCACCGGGCCCCATGTGCAGTCTCTCATGGTAAACTCATGTGTCCACCTGGCCAAGTAGCACGTTTTCCATGGTCAATCATGTGTCCCCCTGGCCAAGTAGCACGTCTCCCCCACTGGTCAACTCTGTGTCCCCCTGGCCAGTAGACGTCTCTCACTGGTATCATGTGTCCCCCGGGCCGTAGAGTCTCTCACTGGTCAATCAGTGCCCACCTGGCTGTAGCACGTCTCTCCTGGTCAAATATGTGTCCCCCGGGCCCTGTAGCAGTCTCTCATGGTCAACTCATTGTCCCCCGGGCCCCAAGTACCCCGTTCTCATGGTCAATTCAGGGGTTCCCCCGGGCCCAGTAGCAGTCTCTCATGGTAATCATTGTCCACCGGGCCCAAAAGTAGCAGTCTCTCACTGGTCCTATGTATCCCCGGGCCCATTTTAGCACGTCTCTCATGGTCAATCATGTGTAGGGCCCAAGTAGCAGTCTTCCGGTTTTAAATTCTTGCCCACCTGGCATGTCCCGTCTTCACTGGTAACTTGTGTCCCCCGGGCCAATAGCACGTCTTCACTGTCAACTCATGTATCCCGGGCCCATGTAGAGTCTCTCAGGGAAAAATCAGTGTCCACCGGGCCCAAAAGTAGCACGTCTCTCACTGGTAAAACTCGTTTTTCCCCACCGGGCCCAAGTAGCGTCTTCATGGAAAACTCTGTATCACCGGGCCCAAGAAGATGTCTCCCCCTGGTAAAACTCATTGTCCATGGCCCAAGTAGCACGTCTCTCACGGTCAATCGTGTATCCCCGGGCCCAAGTAGCACGTTTCATGGTAAATCATGTGTCCCCCTGGCCATGTAGCACGTCTCTCACTGGTCAACTCTGGTCCCCTGGCCAAGTGCACGTCTCTTATTGGTCAACTCGTGTATCCCCGGGCCCAAAGTAGCACGTCTTCATGGCAACTGTGTTCCCCCGGAAAGTAGGTCTCCATGGTCAACTTGTTCCACCTGGCCCAAAGTAGCACGCCCCTCACTGGTAAACTCGGTATCACCTGGCCAAGTAGCAGTCTTCCTGGTAACTCATGTGTACCGGGCCCAAAGTAGCAGTCTCTTTTTTGGTCAACTAATGTATCCACCTGGCCAAGTAGACGTCTTCACTGGTCAATAATGTATCTACCTGGCCCAAGTAGCCGTCCCTCAGGTCAACTCATGTGTCCACCGGGCCCAAAGTAGAGTTTTCACTGATAACTCATGTGTCCCCCTGGCCAAGGCCGTCTCTTATTGGTCAACTCGTGTATCCACCGGCCAAAAGTAGCAGTCTTATGGTAACTCGGTATCACCTGGCCAAGTAGCAGTCTTTTCACTGGTCAACTCGTGTATCCACCGGGCCCAATAGCACGTCCCTCATGGTAAAACTCTGTATCCCCGGCAAGAAAGCAGTCTCTCACGGTAAAATCGTGTACCCACCTGGCAAAGCAGTCTCTCACTGGCAACTGTGTACCCACCTGGCCAAGTAGACGTCTCTCACTGGTAAAACTCTGTGTCCACTGGCCAAGTAGCACGTCTTTATTGGTAACTAATGTATCCCCCTGGCCAAGTAGCACGTCTCTCAGGGTCAATAATGTATCTACCGGGCCCAAGTAGCAGTCCCCACTGGTCAATATGTGTCCCCCTGGCAATTTAGCACGTTTCTCACTGTAACTCATGTGTCACTGGCCAAGTAGCACGTTTCTCATGACAACTCATGGTCCATTTGGGCCCAAGTGCACGTCTCTTATTGGTCAATCATGTTCCCCCTGGCCAAGTAGCCGTTTCTCATGAAAAATCATGTGTCCATTTGGCCAAGTAGACGTTTTTATTGGTCAATCAGTATCCCCCTGGTAAGTGCCGTCTCTCACTGGTCAACTATGTGCCCACTTGGCCAAGTGCAGTCTCTTACGGTATTCATTATCCAATATTTTCAGTCACCATTTTTACTGCAATGCTTAAATGACCCCAGTTTCGTGTGTACTCCTCCTCGAGGTTCATATACTCTACCATATTGTTACAATCACATCGTTCTCTCACAGGTGTTGTAACAATCATCAATTGTCACAGAAAATCATTTTACAAACTTTTCTTGTCTCCATATACCTTTAATTACTTTGGGGATTTACGTTATCTGTTTAATTATTCTGTCAAGTATTTTAAGGTGTGTTAAATCTTAGGTCTGCCACGATACATTTATTAGGTAAGGTTTGTCAGGAAACAGGACAAGTGTTTCCTGACGCTGGTCTTCAGGTTAGGTTAGGTAAGGTTTGTCAGGAAACAGGACAAGTGTTTCCTGACTCTGGTCTTCAGGTTAGGTTAGGTAAGGTTTGTCAGGAAACAGGACAAGTGTTTCCTGACGCTGGTCTTCAGGTTAGGTTAGGTAAGGTTTGTCAGGAAACAGGACAAGTGTTTCCTGACTCTGGTCTTCAGGTTAGGTTAGGTAAGGTTTGTCAGGAAACAGGACAAGTGTTTCCTGACGCTGGTCTTCAGGTTAGGTTAGGTAAGGTTTGTCAGGAAACAGGACAAGTGTTTCCTGACTCTGGTCTTCAGGTTAGGTTAGGTAAGGTTTGTCAGGAAACAGGACAAGTGTTTCCTGACGCTGGTCTTCAGGTTAGGTTAGGTAAGGTTTGTCAGGAAACAGAACAAGTGTTTCCTGACGCTGGTCTTCAGGTTAGGTTAGGTAAGGTTTGTCAGGAAACAGGACAAGTGTTTCCTGACTCTGGTCTTCAGGTTAGGTTAGGTAAGGTTTGTCAGGAAACAGGACAAGTGTTTCCTGACGCTGGTCTTCAGGTTAGGTTAGGTAAGGTTTGTCAGGAAACAGAACAAGTGTTTCCTGACGCTGGTCTTCAGGTTAGGTTAGGTAAGGTTTGTCAGGAAACAGAACAAGTGTTTCCTGACGCTGGTCTTCAGGTTAGGTTAGGTAAGGTTTGTCAGGAAACAGAACAAGTGTTTCCTGACGCTAGTCTTCAGGTTAGGTTAGGTAAGGTTTGTCAGGAAACAGAACAAGTGTTTCCTGACGCTGGTCTTCAGGTTAGGTTAGGTAAGGTTTGTCAGGAAACAGAACAAGTGTTTCCTGACGCTGGTCTCAGTCATATGATGACCCACAGTTAGAACTTTTGGTCATCTGACCGAGACCTTCCACTGGCTTACTACTCCACCACTTTAACAGTTATGGTTATGATTATAACCGATGAATTATTTAGTTAGCAACTACCAGACGCACGTATAGCCTATATATTTTTTCCTTCATGAGAAGCGCTAAACCCACACCTGGGAAATGGGAGGCAATCAGGTTTGATTTAAGGAAGGGATGAACAGCTCCAATAACCTGGAACTAGAGCTCTTCACCAGCACCAAGTCACCTCCCTTGACTCTCCAAAAAAACCGTTATTTTACTGAAATTCCCTTTAAAAAAACCATTTTAATAACAAAATTTTGATTTAAAATCCTGATAATTTATATTTCTACAGTGTAATGAATATTAGGCAACTATAAGTATATTGTAGCGTCTGTGACGAGCCAGTGAGAGTCTGGACTGATCAAGAAGTCATGGATTTTCTCAAAACAACCCGTCCTCACAGCTTAACCTGTTTTCAAGCTTCTCATCCCTGTTTTTTACCATTATAGTGGTGTATGTTTAGTATATATATATATATATATATATATATATTATATATATATATATATATATTATATATATATATATATATATATATATATATATATATATGCAATAAGATCACAGTAAACAGGTGATTTCAGAATATGCAAAACAACCACTCTGAAAGAATAGAGAAATTCCAAGCGCTTTCGTGATTACTCACATTATCGAGGAACTATGAAAGTAAAGCATCCAAGGAAGCTATATAAGGGGTCTGGCCAACACCTCACTATCAGATCCCACAACGGTTAAACACCTGACGCGCGCCGACCCAACTTGGATAGGTCCTTTGCTCAACTCACCCACAAACTATTCTACCCAATATAACAATAATATGAATATTTCCTTTGGTTTATATAAATTAGATCCATTTATAATTAACAGAATTTGGGAAGAATTTAATAATACACTGGACAAATAATAATTTTTAAATTTTCTTGGGTAGAATAGTTTGTGGGTGAGTTGTGCAAAGGACCTATCCAAGTTGGGTCGGCGCGCGTCAGGTGTTTAACCGTTGTGGGATCTGATAGTGAGGTACTGGCTAGACCCCTTATATAGCTTCCTTGGATGCTTTACTTTCATAGTTCCTTGATAATGTGAGTAGTCACGAAAGCGCTTGGAATTTCTCTATTCTTTCAGAGTGGTTGTTTTGTATATATATATATATATATATTATATATATATATATATTATATATATATATATATATATATATATATATATATATATATATATATATACATATATATATAAATATATATATATATAAAACGAGTGGGGACCATTTTTCAGAATGTTAATCAAATTTTGGCCTAATTTCTGTTAAAACCAGAGGTTATTGCGTGTGAGGAGGATTGGTTTAAGAACTAAACCCTCCCCCCAAGTGTTCCTAGGATGATCTTAAAAGGAAAATAAATTAAACCAAGATAAAAAAGCTTTTAGAGTCATGCAGAGGTAATGGTGATGGGTCACGTACAGTCACGTACAGTCAGACCTCCGTCACGCGACCCACTAACTCCCCGCACGAAAGTTGCCGCGTCCTGAAATGTCGGATAAGCCAGAGGTTATTACCGTAAATTCGGATATTAGAGAGAGACAGACAGACGCTTACTATATGCCATGGTAATTGATACCGATAACTTAACACAAAGTTAGATGAATCAATATTATCCTTATTAGAAAAAAATTCTGCCATGATTCTTTTGATTACTATCAAGGTCCAAAGACCGAAATTTTTTTAATATATATAATATTGTTTACTCAATTGACCTTTTTTTTTTTTAAGACTGTCGCTTAATATATGTCTCGGTTATAGAGAATTTTGGATAATGAAATATGTTTGGCAGTCATTAATTTACGAATAAACGGTGATTTTATATGACAGTAAATTCGGATATATGAACAGGACGTTTATTAACACTGATGTTTATAACATGTTAAGGTAGTTTAAAACATTTAAAAGTTATAATCGGATAAGACGCTTATTTAAAATTAAGTTAAGGAAATGTTTAACCTCAAAATTTACAAAAAAAAAAAAATGGATAAACGAGAGAATATTCCGTTAATCCAGATAAAAGAAATATTATTTATAATAATAATATAAAAATACACACTGATTTACTGGGTTTAAAAAACCCAGCCATAAACATTATATATTTGTGTGTGTGTATGTAAATTCGGATAAGGGGAACTTATGTAAATCGGTTAAGAAATCACTTGTTTATCATGCAAAAATAATCCAATTAAGCATTAAATTATCCAATAGATTATTACCTTTAATTCAAATAATAAAAACATATTGATTTTTATATTAAAATTAAAAAAGGGGTTTAATTAAAACCTTTAAAGAAACCAAAAATTTAACAAACTTTAAACAAAAAAATTTAAAAAAAAATTTAAAAAAAAAATTTCGGAAAGATTTTTTATTATATATTAAAAAAATTTTTTTTAAATAATATTATATTTTTTATAATTATTTTTTTTTTTTAAATTCCTTAAAATATATTTTTATAAAATTTTTAAATATTAAATATATTAATATTAATTTACAAAAAAAATATTTTTTTTAAAAAATTGGATTATAACGGGGAAAATATTTTTCAAACTTTAATTTTTAAAAAAAACAATATTAAACCCAATAAATTTTTTAAAATTTTTAAAAATTTTCCCCCCCCCTTTTACAAAAAAAAAAAAAGGAAAACTTTTCCTTTCCAGTTAAAAAAATTTTTTATCTTTTAATTAATTTAAAAATAAAAGTTTTAGGGGAAAACCCACCAAAAATTTTTTTGTTTTTTTGTTAACTTCAAAAAACTTAAAAAACAAAATTAAAATAACTTTTTTATATGAAAAAAAAACCCCTTAACCCTTAAATTACCCAATAGGAAATTACCTTTAATTCAAATTTAATTGAAAAAAATTTTTTTTTAATTTTAAATTTAAATTTTTGGGGAAAAATTTTCCATCAAGAAAAAAACCTAATTTTAAAAATTTTTAAAAATTTAAAAAATTTTTTCAAAAGGGATTTATAAATTAATATAAAATTATATTTAAATTTATATTTTTAAAAATTTTAATTTAATTTTAAAAAAAAATTTTAAAATTTTAAATTTTAAAAAAATTAATTATTTATATTAAAAAATTGAATAAAAAAAATATTTTTTGGGTTTAAAAATCAAAAATTCCATAAAAATTTTTTTAAAAAAAAAACAATTTTTACCCATATTAAATTCCTTAAAACCTAATTTTATTTGGAGAAGCCCCAACCCCCGGGGGGGCCCTTTTACCATGTTTAATTTTTAACTATACGAAATTTAAAAGGAATTTAAAGACTGTTACATTGCATTTTTTACAAGTTCACCAAATACCAAAAAAAGGGTTTGGGAGAGAACTTATGGGAGGAAGAAACCGGGACAAAGATAAAGAAAGAGGGGAATTTTTAACCTTTTTTTGGGGATAAGGGGCGGGGGGGGGGGGAAAACCCCATAAGTATTATTTTTAATGTTTTAGTTTATAATGGTGGTTTTAAAAAGGGAATTATAAATTAAAAAGGAGGGTAGTAGAGGGGTTAAAATGAAAAATATAAAATTTTTTAAAATTAAAATATATTAAAAATAAGAAAAGGGGTTTGAAAAGGGGGTTTTGAAAATAGGGGAAATATAATTTTGGTAGGAGTTTTTTGTAAATAAAATTGGGGTAGTAAAAAAAAAAAAAGGGAATAATATGGTTAATTAAATGGAGAGGGGAGTATTTTGGAGAGAGGGGGGTAAAAGGAAGGGCCGGATTTGGGGTGAAAGGTAATCCAAAAATGGAAAGGGAGAGGGAATTTTGTAAAGGTGTTTAGGGGATTTTTAAAATTTAAATAAATGAAGGTGGGGAGGAATATATAGGGAAAGAGAGGGGGCCCCCAAGGGAAAAAAAAAGAGGGAAGTGGAGAAAGTTTAGAGGGTAATTTGTGGTAGATGGGAAATAGTATTTGTGGTAATTTTTGGAGGGGGTTATAGTAGTGGAAAAGTAGTATTTGGTTTAATTTTAGTATTTGGAAATTTTAGAGTAGGGAAAAGAAGTAGGGGGAATGTAATTGGTAAATAGAAATTTATGGAAATTAGAGTGGAAAGTAGAAATTTGGTAATGTAGTAGTGGTATATTTGAGTGGTTGTAGTGTGGTAATAGTAGTAGGGGAAAAGTATTAGGGGTTTGTAGTATTTAGTATTAAGGGAAATATTTTAGTTTTAAATTTGTATTTAGGGGTTTAAAAAGTAGGGGTTTTTGTAGTTGGTTAGTATTAGGGGTAATAGTAGTATGGAAATTAGTAGTATTTGGTAGTATTTAGTGGTAAATTTAGTAGTGGTAATATTTGTTTTTTGGTAATAAAAGTAGTGGAAAGTAGAAGGGGTTTGTATTTAATGGAATGAAATTTAAGTGGAAATAGATTTTAGTGGAAATGTAGTGGTAAAATTAGTATATGGTGAATAGTTAGTGGTAATAGTATTGTGGTTTATTTGTAGTGGTAGTATAGTGGTAATTTATAGGGGGTTAGTAGTAGTGGAAATTTAGTAGTAGGGGAAATAGTTGTGTGGTAAATTTGTAGTTTTTATAGTTAGTATTGGTTTTTGGGGTATTATGGTTTGGGTAAAAGAAGTAGGGTAAAGTAGTGGGTTTTAGTAGTAGGGGTAAAAAGAAAGGTGGTAAAAAGTAGTAGTGGAAATAGTAAGTGAAATTTAAAAATTTAGGGGTAATATTAGTAGTGGTAACAGAAAGTAGTGGTGTAGTTTTTTGGAAATTTAAGTATATGGGGTTAATATTTGTATGGTAAAAGAAGTATTTGGTTAATTTTTAGTGGTAATAGTAGTGGTGGTAATAGTAGAGGGGTAATATAGTATTTGTAATATTAGTAGTGGTAAAGTGTAGGGGTTAATAATTTAAGTATGGAAATTAGAAATTTTTGTGGTAAAATTAGTAGTGGTAAAGGGGTTGGGTAATAGATGGGGGTTTTAGTATTTGTGGTAAAAGTAGTAGTGGTAAATAGAAAGGGGGTTTATATTAGTGTTTTAAAGTAGTAGTGGTAATGAAGCTTAGTTTTTTAGTAGATTAAAATATGAAGAAGTGGTAATAGTATTTAATTAAAAAATTGTAGTATTTGGTTTTAAATAGAGTCTAAAAAAGATTGTGGGGGTAGTAGAAAAAAAAGAAAGTGGAAAATAGTAAAATTTTTAAATTGTAGTAGTGGAAAAGAAAGTAGGGAAAGTATTTAGTGGAAATTTGTAGTATGGTAATTTTTTTAAAAAAAGGGTTGGGGGGGAAACAGTGGGAGTGGAATTTGTATTTAATTATTGGTTTTAATAGAAATTTTGGTGGTAATAGTATAGGGGTTAGTTTTGTTAATTTTTTATTTGGGGTTAAAAAAAGGGAATTATTGTGGAAAAAGGGGTAGTGGAAAAGTAGTAGTGGTAATAGTAGTAGGGTTTAATATTAAGTGGGGGTAAAAGAAAGTAGTGGAAATAGGGGTTTAATAGTAAAAGGGGGAAATATTTTTTTATTTGGGGGAAATTTTAAAAGAAGTAGGGTTGTATAGGGGTTAAAGAAATAGGGGTAATAGTTTTTTAAAGTATTATTAAAATTATTAGAAGTGGAAATTAAATAGTAGGGGGGAAAATGGGAAAGTATTGGTAATAAAAATAGTGGGGGAAATTTTAGTATTTGGGGAAAAATAGAATTTAATGGAAAATATTAGAAAGGGTAATATGAATTATTGTTGGTAATTGTATTTAGTGGTAATAGTATTAGTGGAAAAGTAGTTTGGAAAGTGAAATGGAAAAAAGAATAGTGGGTGATATTAAATAGATTTTTAATAGTATTGGGGGAATACGGTGGAAATATTATTAAGAGTGGGGGAAAATAGGGAGTATAGGGTAAAAGAAGTAGTGTTATAGTAATTGTGGTAAAAGAAAGGGGGAATTAGGGAAATAGAGTAGGGGTTAAAAAGGGGGAAAGAGTGTATAGGGAAAAAATTTTTAAAATTGTGGGGGATATAATTAAATTAGTTAAAAAGTTTTTAGGGAAAATTTTAGTGGGGGAAATTAGAATTAGGGGAAAAAAGTAGGGTATTTTTAATTAAAGAAAGGGGGGAAAAAAGGGAAAGTAGGTGTAGTAGTATTTGGTGTAAAGTGTTTTAATAGAAGTAGTGGTAATATTGTAGTGGTAAATTTAGTAGTGGAAGGGGTTTAATAGAGGGGGAAATAGAAGTAGGGAAAAAGTAGAAGTGGGAATAGAAAAATTAAAAAAAAAGGAAAAAAGTAGTAGTGAAAAAGGGTATGGTAATAGTATAGGGTAAAAAGAGTAGTGGTAAAAATGTAGTGGGGGTAGTGTATTGGTAATAGTAGAAATTGGTAATATTGGGTTAGGGGGGAAAAGTAAAAGTGGTAAAAGTAGTAGTGGAAAAGTAGTAGGGTTATAGTAATTTGGGAAAAAAATTATTTAATTGTTTGTGGAATAGTAGTAGGGGTTTAATAGTAGAAGAGGTATAGTAGTGGAAATTTAGTATTAGGGGAAAAATTTAGTAGTAGGGGTAAAAAGGGTAGTGGTTAAGAAAGTGGTAAAAGAATTAGTGTGTAGAAGTGGTAAAGTAGTAGTGGTTTTTAGTATTTGTGGTAAAAGAAGTAGGGGAAAAGTAGTAGTGGTAAAAATTATGGTAAAATTTGGAGTAGTGGGTAATATAGTAGGGGAAATAGAAGTGTGTAATAGAAATAGGGGTTTAAAGTAGTGGGGGGTAAAATAGAAGTGTTAAAAAGAAGGTAGTGTATGGAATTAAGTGTAATAATAATGAGTTAATAATTTGGGTTTAAAAATATTGGTAATAGTAGTATTGTAGTGGGGAATAGGGGGAAAAAAGGGGGAATGTTTAGTTAAAAAGAAGTGGTAAATTGTATTTAATAGGAAAAAAAATGGTAATAGAAGTATGGTAAAGAATTTTGGTAAAGTTTGTATTGGAAAAGAATAGGGGTAAAAAGAAAAAAGGAGTTAAAGAAAAGGGGAAAATTAGGGAAAAAATAGTGGAAGTGGGAGTGGAAGGGGTATTGGTAATAGAGGTTAAGAAGAAAGGGAAATATTTAGTATTTGGGGAATAAGAATGGTTAGTAGTAGGGGTTGTAGTATGGAAAAGAGTATTTGTAAGGGGAAAAGTAGTGGGAAATTTTTATTTAGATGTCCAAGTAGAAGGGGAAAGTAGTAGTGGAAAAAAAAAGAGGGGAAGGAAGGGGTTTAAATATTAAGTGGAAGAAAAGGGTAAAGGGGGAAGATGGAATTTAGTTTTGAAATTTTGTTAAAAGGGAAAGATGGAAAAAAGTAGTAGTGGTAGTAAAAAGGGTAAAAGTAGTATTTGGTAGTAGTAGGGGTTGAAGTAGAGGAAGTTTTAGTGGTGATTAGGTTGAATAAAAGGGGAATATGGAAATTAAGAAAGGGGAAAAAATTTTTAATAAGATTTAAGTATTGAAAATTTAGTAGTGGGAAGTGGGGAAGATGGAAATAGTAAAAAGTGGAAGTAGTTTGGGGGAAAATAAGTAGGGGAGAAATATTATATTATATTTGTTTTTTTAGATTTTTTTAATAATTAATATTTTATTATTTTTTTTTTTTAAAATTTTTATATTAAATATATATTATATATTTTATTTAATTATTAGGAATAATTATACCTTAGTATATTAAAATTTTAATGGAATATATTCTATATATTTAGTATAGTTAATATAATTTATCTAGGGTTTTTTAAATAGGGGTAGAATTAATGACCACCCCCCAATTAAATTCCCCCACCCCCGCTCCCCTTTTTAAATCGGGCATTCACTGCCCTCCCCAATGGGGAACCTTCCGCGGCCCCCCCCCGAGTGCAGGAAAACCCCCCTTCACCCAAATGCAGGCCCACTCCACTGCCCCGTTCAGAGGGGGGGCCCAAAGCGGGCCGTCCCCAAGTTCCAAGGTCACCCCCGGGGCCCCCCAGAGTGCGGGCCCACTCCACCCCCTCCTTCAGGTGCGGTTTAATTTCCGTTTCCCCCCTTCCTCCGAGGCACCCCACCCATCCCCCTAAATTAAGAGGGGCAGGCGCTCCGCTCCCCCCCCAAAATTGAAAGGAACTCCCTGTCCCTTTTCAGAGTGTCCCCTTCCTGCCCTCCCGGGTTTTCAGTCAGCACTCCCCTTTCCAAAAGGCAGGCACTCCACTGCCCCCCCTTCAAAATTTGCGGGGAACCCGGGGGCCCCCCAATCAGGGTCCCGGGAAACTCCCCTGCCCCCTTTCAGAGTCGGGGCACCCAAATGCCCCTCTTTCAGAGTGAAAGGCACTATGCTGCCCTTTTTCGGATTTTCGGGTTCACCGAAACCTCCCCTCCAAGGGGAAGGCACCCCCCACTGCCCCCTTAAAGATGCGGGTAATCCGCTGCCCCCCTCCAGATTTCAGGCACTCCACGCCCACCAAAGATGGGGGGCACTCCGCGGTCTCCTTTCAAAAGGTGCAGGAACTCTGCTCCCTCCTTCAGTTTCCCAGGGCCCCTTACTGCGATCCCCCCAGTGTGGGTTTAACTCCACTCCCCACCCTCCAGAGTGCAGGAACTCCACTCCCCCTCCTAAAGGTAAAGGGCCACTCCGCGAACCCCCCCTCAAGTGCAGACCCCCAACCCACTCCCCCCCTTTCAGATTTGGCAGGCACCCAACTGCCCACCTTCAGATTTTTTTTTTCCCCCCAAGGGCACTCTGCTGCCCACCTTCAGAGGGGAAGGCCCCTTTTTCTTCTGCCCCCTTTCAGAGTGCAGGCACTCCGCTGCCCCACATGCGAGTGGGGCCCCACTCCATCCCCAGCTTCGGAGAAATGGGCACCCCCGGCCTGCACACCTCCAGAGTAAAACTTATCCGCGCCCCCCCCCCGGGAGTGCGGGGCACTCTGCTGTTACCCCCAAAAGTGCAGGTACTCAGCGGCCCTCCTCCAATTGCAGACACTCCTGTGCCCCCCCCCAAGTGCGGGGACACTCAGCTGCCTTCCCAACAGAGTGCGGGGACCCTTTTGGGAGCTCCCCGGGAGTGCAGGTACCCCAGATGTTTTTCCCTCCAGAGTACAGACCCCCAAGCTGCCCTCCCCCCAGAGTGAAACACCAGTTTTTCCCTCCAATAATGCGGGGACACTCAGTTTGCCCCACCCCAGAGTGAAAGGAAATTTTCGGCTGCCCTCCTCCAGGGCGCAGGCACTCAGTGCCCTCCTCCAGGTGCGGGACACTCAGTTTGGCCCCCTCCGGGAGGGGCAGGTACCCCGGGCCCCCCTCCAAAAAGCGGGGCACTTAGTTTGCCCTCCTCCAGAGTGCCCCACTAAACTGCCCCCCTCCGAGGGGCAGGTACTCTGCTGCCCTCCTCCAAGTGCAGCCCTCAGCTGCCCCCCCCCAGGTGCAGAACTCGGGGGCCCAACCCCCAAGATGCGGAACTCAGCTGCCCTCCTAGGTGAAAACCCCTTGCTGCCCTCCTTCCCAGATTTGCAGACACCCCCGGCTGCCCCCCTTTCAGGAGGGCGGGGTACTCAGCTCCCCTCCTCCAGAGGCAGCACTCAGCGTCCTCCTTCCAGATGCGGGGAACACAAGAAACCTTACAAAAGGCAGGTACTCAAAATGCCCCCCCTCCGGGAGTGCGGCCCACTCTTGCTGCCCCCTCCAGGTGCAAAAAACCAGTGCCCTTTTCCAGATGAAGACACTAGGGCCCTGCCCCCCTCCAAGTGATGGTTACTCAGCCCCCCAACCTCCACCCTCCAGGTGCAGGCACCAGCTGCCCCCTCCAAGTGCGGCCCTCGGGTTTGCCCTCCTCCATAGTGCAGGCACTCAGGTCCCCTTCCTCCAGAGTGAAGGAAACTCGGGTGCCCTCCTCCAGAGGCAGCACTCACCGCCATCCCCAGAGTGCGGGGCACTGGCCTCCCTCCCCAGAGGGGCAGACCTCAGCTCCCTCCTCCAGAGTGCGGGACATTTCAGTTTTGGTCCCTCCCCAGGGGTGCAGACATTTCAGCCCCCTCCCCCCCAAAGTGCGGGGAC
>NC_069413.1:21279055-21287694 GCF_026875155.1 Cherax quadricarinatus
TTGATGACCCTCGTGTAGTAGATAGTCTTGATGACCCTCGTGAAATAGATAGTCTTGAGGGCCCTCTTTTTAGAGATAGCCCTTGTGCCCTCGTGTAGTAGATAGTCTTGATGCCCTCGTGTAGTAGATATCTTGATGCCCTCGTGTAGTAGATAGTCTTGATGACCCTCGTGTAGTAGATAGTTTTGATGACCCTGTGTAGTAGATATCTTGATACCCTCGTGAGTAGATAGTCTTGAGGGCCCTCGTGTAGTAGATAGTCTTGAGGCCCTCGTGTGTAGATATTCTTGATTACCCTCTGTAGTAGATAGCATTGATGGCCCTCGTGTAGTAGATAGTCTGATCCCTCGTGTAGTAGATAGCCCTTGATGGCCCTCGTGTAGTAGATAGTCTTGATGACCCTCGTGTAGTAGATAGACTTGTGGCCTCGTGTAGTAGATAGTCTTGATGACCCTCGTGTAGAGATAGTCTTGATGCCCTCGTGTAGTAAAGTCTGATGCCCTCGTGTGTGAAGTCTTGATGACCCTGTGTTTGATACTGATGACCCTCGTGTAGTAGATAGTCTTGAGGGGCCCTCGTGAGTAATACTTGATGCCCTCGTTAGTAGAAGTTTTGAATGGACCCTCGTGTAGTAGTAGCTTGATGACCCTCGTTAGTAGATAGTCTTGATGCCCTTCGTGTAGTAGATAGACTTGATGACCCTCGTGTAGTAGATAGACTTGATGACCCTCGTGTAGTAGATAGACTTGATGACCCTCGTGTAGTAGATAGACTTGATGACCCTCGTGTAGTAGATAGACTTGATGACCCTCGTGTAGTAGATAGTCTTGATGACCCTCGTGTAGTAGATAGTCTTGATGGCCCTTGTATAGTAGATAGACTTGATGACCCTCGTGTAGTAGATAGTCTTGATGACCCTCGTGTAGTAGATAGTCTTGATGGCCCTTGTATAGTAGATAGACTTAATGACTCTCGTGTAGTAGGTAGACTTGATGGCCCTCGTGTAGTAGATAGACTTAATGACCCTAGTGTAGTAGATAGTCTTGATGACCCTCGTGTAGTAGATAGTCTTGATGGCCCTTGTATAGTAGATAGACTTAATGGCTCTCGTGTAGTAGATAGACTTAATGACCCTAGTGTAGTAGATAGACTTGATGGCCCTCGTGTAGTAGATGGGACTTAATGGACCCTAGTGTAGTAGTAGTCTTGATGACCTCGTGTAGTAGATAGTTTTGGAAGGCCCTTGTTATTAGATAGACTTATGGCCACTGTAGTGGGTAGACTTGATGGCCCTCGTGTGTAGATGACTTAATGACCCTAGTGAAAGTAGATAGCTTGATGGCCCTCGTGTAGTAGATAGACTTAATGACCCTAGTGTAGTAGATAGACTTGATGGCCCTCGTGTAGTAGATAGACTCGATGGCCCTCGTGTAGTATGGTAATTAATACCAGCAATAGACATTATTGTACTTTAAAACATATATGTATATATATATATATATATATATATTATATATATATATTATATTATATATATAATTTAATTTTATATATATATATATATTTTATATATATATATATATAAAATTATATATTATATTTTGTATATATTTATTTTATATAAGTCGTGCCGAAATAGGCAGAACTTGCGATCTGGGTTAAATACAACGCTATCTTGCCATATAGGACAAGTAAAAAATTTGTGTATGTAATATTTCCCCAAAATTATTCTGAACCTAACGAAAAAAAATATATTTCACTGTGTTTGTTTAGTATTAAATTATTGTAAACAAATCTAAAATATATTTTAGTTGGGTTAGGCTAAAATAAATTGTTCTTGTTTATAATAAGGTTAGGTAAGTTTTCTAAGATTCTTTTGTTGCAAAATTATAAATTTTTACATTACATTATTGAAAAAAATATATCTTTAAACGTATAAGAGAAATTTTTAGAAAAGACTTAATTTTAAATGAGTTATTGCTAATTGACCGTTTTACATATTCGGCACGACATATATTTTATATATTGATGCGAGGGGCTTGGACTTCCAGCAGGCATGCTGAGCGTGTTTGATAGGAGTGAATGGAGACAAATGGTTTTTAATACTTGACGTGCTGTTGGAGTGTGAGCAAAGTAACATTTATGAAGGGGTTCAGGAAACCGGCAGGCCGGACTTGAGTCCTGGAGATGGGAAGTACAGTGCCTGCACTCTGAAGGAGGGGTGTTAATGTTGCAGTTTAAAAACTGTAGTGTAAAGCACCCTTCTGGCAAGACAGTGATGGAGTGAATGATGGTGAAAGTTTTTCTTTTTCGGGGGCCACCCTCCCCTTTGGGGGGCCACCCTGCCTTGGTGGGCCACCCTACCTTGGTGGGCCACCCTACCTTGGTGGGCCACCCTGCTTGGTGGGCCACCCTGCCTTGGTGGGCCACCCTGCCTTGGTGGGCCACCCTGCCTTGGTGGGCCACCCTGCCTTGGTGGGCCACCCTGCCTTGGTGGGGGAAACGGCCAGTGTGATAATAAATAATTATAATTAAAATAAAATTTATATATTATATTATATATTATTAATATATATATATAAAATATATTTATATATATATAAATATATATATATATACATGAGGTATACAAATCATTTGGGATTACACTGAGGTAATACAACTCATGGTATATACACTGAGGTATACAACTCATGGTATATACACTGAGGTATACAACTCATGGTATATACACTGAGGTATACAACTCATGGTATATACACTGAGGTATATATCGCTCACTTCAACACTTTTTAATAAAAAATATAATTCATATAAACAAAAGCATATACAGCTCTTATATAGGCCTTTATATAGGCCTATACAGCTCTTATATAGGCCTTTATATAGGCCTATACAGCTCTTATATAGGCCTTTATATAGACCTATACAGCTCTTATATAGGCCTATACAGCTCTTATATAGGCCTATTCAGCTCTTATATAAGCCCTATACAGCTCTTATATAGACCTTTATATAGGCCTTATTACAGTCTTATTATAGGCCTTTATATATGCCTATACAGCTTCTTATATAGGCCTTTATATAGGCCTATACCCGTTCTTATGTAGGCCTTTCTATAGACCTATACAGCTGATATATAGGCCTTTATACAGGCCTATACAGTTCTTATGTAGGCCTTTATATAGACCTTAATTTCAGCTGTTATAAAAGGCCTTTATATAGACCATATACAGCTTTATATAGGCCTGGTCATGACCGAAGCCGCGGGGGCCACTGACCCAAAAGATTTCCCCCAGGTATCCCTTCAGGTATACCACTCGATAAAAACCCTCCAGGTATACCCCTTCCCCGGTATATCCTCCAGGTAACGCTCAGTATATCCTCCAGGATACCTTGTAGTTAAACCCTCTTTACTTCCCTTCTCTACTGTTCTCCTACTTCTCTCCCTTCTTTCCCCGTCGATTTTTCCCTATTTTTCACGTTCTCTCCCACCTTCCCTCCCTGCCTGTCCCTGTCCCTGTCCCTCCCTGCCTCTCCCTGTCCCTCCCTGCCTCTCCCCGTCCCTGTCCCTCCCTGCCTCTTCCTGTCCCTCCCTGCCTCTCCCTGTCCCTTCCAGCCTCTCCCTGTCCCTCCCTGCCTTTTCGTCCCTACCTGCCTCTCCCTGCCATCCTAACCTCTGTCTAGCACCAGTCTCTGGTGTAGGACTTTTAGGATGGAGTGGTGTTGGTGGTGGTAGTATTGACCATCCTGCCACACCCTCCCTGCCTCTCCCTGCCTCTCCCTGCCCCTCCCTGCCCCTCCCTGCCTCTCCCTGTCATTCGCACCTCTGTCTAGCACCAGTCTCTGGTGTAGAAGTGAAGGATGGAGTGGTGTTGGTGGTGGTAGTTATTGACCATTCCTTTCCACACCTCCTGCCTTTTCCCCGCCTTCCCTGCCCCTCCTGCCCTCCCTGCCCCCCCTGTCTTCTCACCTCTGTCTAGCCCAGTCTTGGTGTAGAATGAAGGAAGAGTGGTGTTAGTGGTGGAGTATTGACCATTGCCCCCACCCCCTGCTCTCCTGCCCCTTTCCCGTCCTTTTCCCGCCCCTCCCTGCCTCTCCCTGTCATTCTCAACTCTGTTAGCACCCGTCTCTGGTGTAGAATGAAGGAGGAGTGTGTTAGTGGTGGTAGTGTTGACGAGCTGTCTGGGGGGTCCCTTGCAGGATTTTATGGTTCTGGTCAAGCTCTCACACCCTAAAATTCTGGACCCCAAACCCTCTCTTCCTCCTCGCGCTGACGCTACACTGTGGGATAAACCCAAACCCCGTTAATATTGCCTGCCCCGAGACAGCTAAAAGTCGCGGGCCATGCAGTACCCTAAAGGGTAATACGAAGCTTTGTTATAATGTGAGTGAGACTCATGTACAACACTTGTGTGTCCTTAATGATGAATAAGACACATGTACAACACCTGGGTGTCCTTTATGATGAATAAGACACATGTACAACACCTGGGTGTCCTTAATGATGAATAAGACACATGTACAACACTTGTGTGTCCTTAATGATGAATAAGACACATGTACAACACCTGGGTGTTTATTGATGAATAAGACACATGTACAACACCTGGGTGTCCTTAATGATGAATAAGACACATGTACAACACTTGTGTGTCCTTAATGATGAAAAAAGACACATTACAACACTGGGTGTTTTATTGATGAATAAACACATGTACAACACCTGGGTGTTTTATTGATGAATAAGACACATGTACAACACCTGGGTGTTTTAATGATGAATAAGACACATGTACAACACCTGGGTGTTTTATTGATGAATAAGACACATGTACAACACCTGGGTGTTTTATTGATGAATAAGACACAGGGACAACACCTGGGTGTTTTATTTATGAATAAGACACATGTACAACACCTGGGGTGTCTTTATTGATGAATAAGACACATGTACAACACCTGGGTGTCTTTATTGTTGAATAAGACACATGTACAACACCCGGGTGTTCTTATATTGATGAATAAGACACATGTACAACACTGGGTGTCCCTTTATTGATGAATAAGATACATGTACAACACCTAGGTTTTCTTTATTGATGAATAAGACACATGTACAACACCTGGGTGTCTTTATTATGAATAAGACACATGTTTCAACACCTGGTGTCTTTATTTGATGAATAAGACACATGTACAACACCTGGTGTCTTTTTTGAGAATAAGACACATGTACAAACACCTGGGTGTCTTTATTGATGATAAGACACATGTACAACACTAGGTTCTTTATTGATGAGTAAGACACATGTACAACACCTGGGTGTCTTTATTGATGAATAAGACACATGTACAACACCTGGGTGTCTTTATTGATGAATAAGACACATGTACAACACCTGGGTGTCTTTATGATGAATAAGACACATGTACAAAAACCTGGTGTCTTTATTGATGAATAAGACACATGTACAACACTAGGTGTCTTTATTGATGGGAAAAAGACACCATGTACAAAAACTGGGTGTCTTATTGATGAATAAGACACATGTACAACACCTGGGTGTCTTTATATGAATAAGACACATGTACAACACCTAGGTGTCTTTATTGTGAATAAGACACATGTACAACACCTGGGGGTCTTTATTGATGAATAAGACACATGTACAACACCTGGTGTCTTTATTGATGAATAAGACACATGTACAACACCTGGGTGTCTTTATTGATGAATAAGACACATGTACAACACCTAGGTGTCTTTATTGATGAAAAAGACACATGTAACAACACCTGGGGTCTTTATTGATGAATAAGACACAATGTACAAACCACCTGGGGGTCTTTATGATGAAATAAGACACATGTACAACACCTGGGTGTCTTATTGATGAAAAGACACATGTACAACACCTAGGTGTCTTTTATTGATGAATAAGACACATGTACAAACCTGGGTGTCTTTTTTGATGAATAAGACACATGTAAACACCTGGTGTCTTTATTGATGAAAAAAGACACATGTACAACACCCGGGTGTCTTTATTGATGAATAAGACACATGTACAACCCTGGGTGTCTTTAATTGATTTAAAAGACACATGTACAACACCTGGGGTCTTTATTGATGAATAAGGGCACATGTACAACACCTGGGTGTCTTTATTGATGAAAAGACAAAATGTTACAACACCTGGGTTTCTTTATTGATGAATAAGACACATGTACAACACCTGGGTGTCTTTATTGATGAATAAGACACTGTACAAACACCTGGGGGTCTTTATTGATGAATAAGACACATGTACAACCCTGGGTGTCTTTAAATTTATGAATTTAAAACACATGTACAACACCTAGGTGTCTTTATTGATGAATTAAGACACATGTACAACACCTGGGTTGTCTTTATTGATGAATAAGACACATGTACAACACCTGGGTGTCTTTATTGATGAATAAGACACATGTACAACACCTGGGTGTCTTTATTGATGAAAAGACACATGACAACACCTGGGTGTCTTTAAATTTGTGAAAAAACACATGTACAACCCTGGGTGTCTTATTTGATGAATAAGGACACATGTACAACCCCCAAGGGTCTTTATTTGATGAATAAGACACATGTACAACAAATGGGTTTTCTTTATTGATGAATAAGACACAAGTACAACACCTGGGTCTTATTGATGAATAAAGACACATGTTACAACACCCGGGACTTTTATTGATGATATAAGACACATGTTCACACTAGGTGTCTTTATTGTGAATAGGACACATGACAAACACCTAGGTGTCTTTATTGATGAAATAAGAACATGTACAACACCTGGGTGTCTTTATTGATGAATAAGACACATGTACAACACTGGGTGTCTTTATTGATGGAAAAAGACACATGTAAAAAACTGGGGACTTTAATTGATGAATAAAGACCATGTAAACACCTGGGGGTCTTATTGATGGGTAAGACACATGTACAAACACCTGGGTGTCTTTATTGATGAATAAGACACATGTACAACACCTGGGTGTCTTTATTGATGAATAAGACACATGTACAACACCTGGGTGTCTTTATTGATGGGAAAAAGACACAGTAAAAACCCCCTGGTATTTTATTTATGAATAAAAACAGTACAACACCGGTGTTTTATTGGTAAAAACAATGTCAACCCGGGTGTCTTTATTTTGAATAAGAACAGTAAACACCTGGGTGTCTATATTGATGAATAAGACACATGTACAACACCTGGGTATCTTTATTGATGAAAGCATTTCATCAATAAAGATACACAGGTGCTGTACAAGTGTCTGATCTATCATAATTTGGCTTGATACAAAAAACAGCTCTCATCCCTTGAATGAAGAGCTCTCCATTGGCAGTAAGATGAGGAAGAAAGGTGAGAGACAGTAACGAAACATGACACTCAAGGAAGACTTGAGAGATACCGACCGCTTCAGAGATAATATTACTAGTTTTAAATATAGATACTTGGGAGAAGGTAGGTAGCTAGTAGTGAGACTTAAATAACAGAACAAGACACACATGGAACTAATGACAGAGATAACAGACAGTGATCGTTAACTGAAGCCGGTAAGACATAGTAGATAGTTCTGATAGTAGATAGTTCTGATAGTAGATACTTCTGATAGTAGATACTTCTGATAGTAGATAGTTCTGATAGTAGATAGTTCTGATAGTAGATACTTCTGATAGTAGATAGTTCTGATAGTAGATAGTTCTGATAGTAGATAGTTCTGATAGTAGATAGTTCTGATAGTAGATACTTCTGATAGTAGATAGTTCTGATAGTAGATAGTTCTGATAGTAGATACTTCTGATAGTAGATAGTTCTGATAGTAGATAGTTCTGATAGTAGATAGTTCTGATAGTAGATATTCTGTAGTAGATAGTTCTGGATAGTAGTAGTTCTGATAGTAGATACTTACTGATAGTAGATAGTTCTGATAGTGATAGTTCTGATAGTAGATACTTCTGATAGTAGATACTTCTGATAGTAGATAGTTCTGATAGTAGATAGTTCTGATAGTAGATAGTTCTGATAGTAGATAGTTCTGATAGTAGATAGTTCTGATAGTAGATATTCGATAAGTAGATAGTTTTTGATAGTAGATAGTTCTGATAGTAGATATTCTGATGAATAGATACTTCTGAAGTAGATAGTTCTGATAGTAGAGAGTTCTGATAGTAGATAGTTCTGAAGTAGTAGGGTATAGATTCTGATAGTAGATACTTTCTGAATAGTAATACTTCTGATAGTAGATACTTCTGATAGTAATATTTGTAGTAATATTCTGATAGTAATAGTTCTGAAAATGATTTTTGATAGAGATATTTGTAGTAGAATTCTGTAGTAGATAGTTTGATAGTTTATTCTGATAGAATATTCGATAGTAATATTCTGAAGTAGATATCTGAAGTAGATTTCTGTAGTAGATATTCTGATAGTAGATGTTTATAAAATAGATAGTTCTGGCAGAATTGTTCTGATAGTAGATAGTTCTGAAGTAATAGTTCTGAAGTAGATTTCTGGCAGTAGATATTTCGATGAGATATTCTGATAGTAGATAGTTCGATGTGATAGTTCTGATAGTAGAAAAAT
>NC_069413.1:21290694-21323194 GCF_026875155.1 Cherax quadricarinatus
ATGCGGGGGCCCATATAACAGGCGTTCTTAATTAGTTTTTTAAAATACAAAAAAGGAAAAACAATAAAACCTTTCCAATTAACGTGATAAAAAACAGTAAATATCGTTAATAACGTAAAATAGAAAATACACCGTAATAGAAACAATTACCCGATACAATACACCTCAATCCGATAACAATAACGTAAATTAAGTAAAAAGATACACAAAGTAAATACACGATAAAAATACCCGATACACAATACACGATACACAATACACCGATCACAATAACCGATACAAATACACCGAACACAATACACCGATACACAATAACCGATTACACAAATACGGACTAGAAGAGGAAGTGAACCCAGATTTTCTGTCGATTGAACATTATAAGTCAATAACGAGAAGGAAGGAAAGGGAGTATACATGGCAGGAGGTGGTAGTGAGTGGAGGAAAAGGTGTAGTAGTAAGGGAAGGTAGAAGGTAGTAGTAGTAGTGAAGGTAGAAGTGTAGTAGTATGGAGTAGAAGTAGTAGTAGAGGGGAGTAGAAGGTATAGTATATGAAGGTAGAAGAGTGTAGTAGTAGTGGAGTAGAAGGTAGTAGTGTGGAGGTAAAGGTTGTTATGTAGTGAAGGTAGAAGGTAGTATAGAAGTAAAGGGGAAAGAAGGTGGTAGTAGTATGAGGAGAAGGTGTAGTAGTAGTGGAGGTAGAAGGTAGTAGTAGTAGGTGAAGGTAGGGAAGTGGTTGGTGGGTAAGTGTAGTAGTGGAGGTAGAAGGGTAGTAGTAGTAGTGGAGTAGAAGGTGGTAGTAGTAGTGGAGGTAGAAGGTGGTAGTAGTAGTGGAGGTAGAAGGTGGTAGTAGTAGTGAAGGAGAAGGTAGTAGTAGTAGTGGAGGTAGAAGGTAGTAGTAGTAGTGGAGGTAGAAGGTAGTAGTAGTAGTGGAGGTAGAAGGTGGTAGTAGTAGTGGAGGTAGAAGGTAGTAGTAGTAGTGGAGGTAGAAGGGTAGTATAGTAGGGGAAGGTGAAGGTATAGTAGTAGTGAGGTAGAAGGTAGTAGTAGTAGTGAGGTAGAAGGTGGTAGTAGTAGTGGAGGTGAAGGTGGTAGTAGTAGTGGGGGTAGAAGGTTAGTAGTAGTGGAGTAGAAGGTAGTATGTAGTGAAGGTAAAAGGGTGTAGAGTGTAGTGTGGAGGTAGAAGGTAAGTAGTAGTAGGAGGGAGGTAGAAGGAGGTAGTAGTAGTGGAGGTAGAAGTAGTAGTAGTGTGAGGTAGAAGGTAGTAGTAGTGGAGGTAGAAGGTAAGTAGTAGTAGTGAAGGTATTAGTAGTATGGAGGTAGGGGTGGTAGTGTGTGGAGGTAGAAGGTGTAGTAGTAGGTGGAGGTAGTACGGAGGGTTAGTAGTAGTGGAGGTAGAAGGTATTTTAGTAGTGGAGGTAGAAGGTTAGTAGTATGGAGGTTTAGAAGGTGTAGTAGTAGTGGGGGTAGAAGGTGGTAGGTAGTGGGGGGTAGAAGGTAGGTAGTAGTAGTGAAGGTAGAAGGTAGTAGTAGTATTTGGAGGTAGAAGGTAGTAGTAGTGAAGGTAGAAGGTAGTAGTAGTAGTGAGGAGTTTAGTAGGAGGTAGGTGTAGTAGTGGAGGTAGAGGTTTAGTAGTAGTGGGTGGAGGTGGGTAGAAGGAGGTAGTAGTAGTGGAGGTAGAAGGTGGTATTTTTGGGGAGGTAAAGGTGTGTGTAGTGGAGGTAGAAGGTAGAAAGTAGTGGAGGTAAGAAGGTGAAGTAGTAGTGGAGGTAGAAGGTAGTAGTAGTAGTGGAGGTAAAGTAGTATTTAGTAGTAGGGTAGGAAGTAGTAGTGTTGAGGTTAGTGGTAGTAGTAGTAGGGGAAGGTTAGAAGGTAGAAATTAGTGGAGGTTAGTATAGGTAGTAGTAGTGGAGTTAGAAGGTAGAGTTAGTGGAGGTAGTAAAGGTAGTATATATAGTTAGTGGAGTAGAAGGTAGTTTATAGGTGGGGGTAGAATGTAGTAGTGTAGTGGAAGGTAGAAGTGTATTAGTATGGAGGTAGAAGTAGTATAGTAGTGAGGTAAAGGTTAGTTGTATGGGTAAAACTAGTTATGTGTGAGGTAGAGTGTAGTAGTATGTGGAGGTAGAGGTAGTGTAGTGTGAAGGTAGAAGGTGTAGTAGTAGTGGAGGTAGAAGTTTAGTTATAGGTGGAGTTTGGTATAGTAGTAGTGGTAGGTTTAGAAGGTAGTATAGTTTAGTGGTGTAGAACGTAGTTGTGTAGTGGGAGGTAGAATGGTGTTAGTGTAGTGGAGGTTAAATATAGTAGTGGTAAGGAGTTAAAGGTAGTATGTGAGTAAAGTAGATTAGTAGTGGGTAAACCTAGTAGTAGTAGGGAGGTAGAAGTAGTATAGTAGTTGGGGTAGGTTATTTAGTAGTAGTGAGGTAAAGGTAGTAGTATATATATGGTATTGTAGTAGTGGATGTAGACGGGTATAGTAGTGAGGAGAATATTGTGTTGTGATAAAGGTTGTTATGTGGATAAAATATTATATGAGTAAAATATAGTTTTATGATAAATAGTAGTATATAGTAAATTATTAGTTATAAGGTTATTCTTAGTACTGATTAAATTAATTATTTACAGTTGAATATTATTATATATATATATTGTATTATGACTAAAGTCTATTTAATAGTAGTAAATTAGTATATATAGCTATGGTATAATAGTATTTTATGGATAACAATTTTATTTATAAGTAAATTTCCTAGCTTAGTACAGCTACACCTTAGTTATAATGACTGGTAGAATTTATTTATATAAAGTGATATATTATATAATTCTATTTATGGATAAAATTTTAAATAGTTATTGGAGATAGAATTCTTATTATAAAAGTATCTTATAAGTATAGTATTCTTATTTACTATAAATATATTATATAGTATATTCTTAGGAATATACTATATTTAACGTATATATATATTGATAATATACTATGATAGTTATATATAGATTTAGTTTTGTAATATTTATTATAGTATATACTTTTTTATAATATAGTTTTTTTAGTTAGTAATTGTATTTATATATTTTTATTAAAAGACTAGGGAGACCCTTAAAATACTAAAAAACTCCACACTACACTATCCCACACAATAATATAAATAAATAAATAAAGAAATAACAACTTAAACAACAGAAGAATGACAACCCAAACAAAAAAGAAAGGAAACCCCTGGAGAGTTTTTGAAAAAAAGTTCATGTTTGTCCGGGTTTTCCTTTTTGCGACCCTTTTCCAATTATATTATAACATCCTAATTCCCAAAACCGAAACTATTTCCCTTACAGTCATTGTGTATAAAAATACACAAGACGGCGCTGGAAGTTGGAAGTAGGGAAGCCATTTTTAGCAAAAGACCATAAAATAGGATGATGTGATCTCTGACGTGGCAGAAAAGAGCATTGTTAGTGTCGGCAAGCCTAACACTATTTTTGTGCTTCCTAAGTCTGTCAGAAAGAGATCGACCAGTTTCTCCGAAGTATTGAAGAGGACAGGAGGAACAAGAAATAGAGTAGACACCAGGAGCATCAGTAGAGGGAGGAGAGGTATGAACGAGATTATAATAATAATAATAATAATCTTTATTTACTACAAGTACAACAATGACATACTACTACATAGAAAGCCACTTGTTATGCTGAGCATCTCGGGCAAATTAGGTCAGTGTCCCAGGATGCGACCCACACCAGTCGACTAACACCCAGGTACCCATTTTACTGATGGGGAACATAGACAACAGGTGGAAAGAAACACGCCCAATGTTTCTACTCTGGCTGGGAATCGAACCCAGGCCCTCGCCGTGTGAAGCGAGAGCGTTAACCACCAGGCCACCAGATTAGTGCGAAGAGTGTTAGTCTGGCGGAAAGTAAGTTTGATGTCTAAGGAACGGAGAGAATTGTTGAGATTAGAAAAGACCCGGAAATGTAGGGAAGACAGAGGGGCAGGGAGAGTTCCCAGGAGTAGAGAGTTTGGGAGAGAAGAAATTACGTTTAGCACGTGAGAGGGCAGAGTCTATGAAATGGGAAAGGTAGCCAAGACGGGAAAAGAATTATGAAGAGTGGAAATTTCTGCTGGAAGGAACTGAGGATCACAGATGCGGAGGGCACGGAGAAAGAGGGAGATAAGAACACTTTTCTTGACAGGGGAAGCATGATAGGAAAAGTAGTGAATGTACATGCCACTGTGCATAGGTTTGTGGTACACGGAAAAGGCAAAACCTGTATCTGAGCGGTGGACATGAACATCAAGGAAAGGAAGCAATGAATTAGATTCCCATTCAACTTTAAACTTAATGGAAGAGGCAAGATTATTAAGAGCATCAAGAAATGGTTTGAAGAGACTGGAGTCATGAGGCCACAGAGCAAAGATGTCACCCACATAACGGAGCCAGAGTGAAGGGCGCACATCGATAGTAGGAAGAACAGTCTCACCGAAGGTTTGACAATAATATTTACCTTAGAAGGAAAAGGAATTGGTGTCCACACAGAGGCGGATAAGATCTAAGAACCTTAAGGACATCATCAAGAGGGACATTGGTGAAGAGGGACTCAACATCAAGACTAAGCATCTTACAGGTCGGGATAGAGCGAACCCGTTCAATGAAGTCTTGAGAGTGACGGAGGTGGGCAGGAGAAAAAGTACCAGAAAAAGGAGTGAGGGTTTTGGCCAACCAAGAAGCAAGAGAATAAGAGACAGAACCTCTAGAGGATATGACAGGACGTAGAGGAATATCAGGTTTATGAGTTCTGGGAAGACCATATGTATACACCTCCTCTCCTTTTCGTTAGTGTGACTTTGTAAATGGTTGTCGTAAGTTCCTCTCTTCTATGTACGTGTTATTAATGTATTATTATTGTTATTAGGGTGCATGTATAATAATTTATTATTATTATTATTATCATTATTATTATTATTGCTAAGGCACAACTATAATAATATAAACTGTTTAAAGATAAAAACTTTTAGAAATAATAATAAAAATACTAATACTACTACTAATAATAATACTAATAATAGTAATAATAATAATAATAATAATAGTAATAATCTATATTACTCGTAGCTTAGATATCTTTTTTTTACAATTAATCATTAATATAACGGGATTAATGTATAAAGATTATGGAGACTGATACGAAAAAAATAATATAATCATAATAATAATTTTTAAGGTGGTGAGCCAGTGGAAGGTCTCAGTCAGATGATCTAAAGCTCCAGCTGTTTCCTGACAAACCTTACCTAACCTAACATGAAGACCAGCGTCAGGAAACACTTGTTCTGTTTCCTGACAAATCTTACCTAACCTAACCTGAAGACCAGCGTCAGGAAACACTTGTTCTGTTTCCTGACAAACCTTACCTAACCTAACCTGAAGACCAGCGTCAGGAAACACTTGTTCTGTTTCCTGACAAACCTTACCTAACCTAACCTGAAGACCAGCGTCAGGAAACACTTGTCTTGTTTCCTGACAAACCTTACCTAACCTAACCTGAAGACCAGCGTCAGGAAACACTTGTCATGTTTCCTGACAAACCTTACTTAACCTAACCTGAAGACCAGCGTCAGGAACACTTGTCCTGTTTCCTGACAAACCTTACCTAGCCTAACCTGAAGACCAGCGTCAGGAAACACTTGTCTTGTTTCCTGACAAACCTTACCTAAACCTAACCTGAAGACCAGCGTCAGGAAACACTTGTTCTGTTTCCTGACAAACCTTACCTAACCTAACCTGAAGACCAGCGTCAGAAACACTTGTTCTGTTTCCTGACAAATCTTACCTAACCTAACCTGAAGACCAGCGTCAGGAAACACTTGTTCTGTTTCCTGACAAACCTTACTAACCTAACCTGAAGACCACGTCAGGAAACACTTGTTCTGTTTCCTGACAAACCTTTACCTAACCTAACCTGAAGACCATGCGTCAGGAAACACTTGTCTTGTTTCCTGACAAACCTTACCTAACCTAACCTGAAGACCAGCGTCAGGAAACACTTGTCATGTTTCCTGACAAAACCTTACTTAACCTAACCTGAAGACCAGCGTCAGGAAACACTTGTCCCTGTTTCCTGACAAACCTTACCTAACCTAACCTGAAGACCAGCGTCAGGAAACACTTGTCATGTTTCCTGACAAACCTTACCAAACCTAACCTGAAAAACCAGCGTCAGGAAACACTTGTCCTGTTTCCTGACAAACCTTACCTAACCTAACCTGAAGACCAGCGTCAGGAAACACTTGTCCTGTTTCCTGACAAACCTTACCTAACCTAACCTGAAGACCAGCGTCAGGAAACACTTGTCCTGTTTCCTGACAAACCTTACCTAACCTAACCTGAAGACCAGCGTCAGGAAACACTTGTCCTGTTTCCTGACAAACCTTACCTAACCTAACCTGAAGACCAGCGTCAGGAAACACTTGTCCTGTTTCCTGACAAACCTTACCTAACCTAACCTGAAGACCAGCGTCAGGAAACACTTGTTTCTGTTTCCTGACAAACCTTACCTAACCTAACCTGAAGACCAGCGTCAGGAAACACTTGTCTTGTTTCCTGACAAACCTTACCTAACCTAACCTGAAGACCAGCGTCAGGAAACACTTGTCATGTTTCCTGACAAACCTTACTTAACCTAACCTGAAGACCAGCGTCAGGAAACACTTGTCCTGTTTCCTGACAAACCTTACCTAACCTAACCTGAAGACCAGCGTCAGGAAACACTTGTCATGTTTCCTGACAAACCTTACCAAACCTAACCTGAAGACCAGCGTCAGGAAACACTTGTCCTGTTTCCTGACAAACCTTACCTAACCTAACCTGAAGACCAGCGTCAGGAAACACTTGTCCTGTTTCCTGACAAACCTTACCTAACCTAACCTGAAGACCAGCGTCAGGAAACACTTGTCCTGTTTCCTGACAAACCTTACCTAACCTAACCTGAAGACCAGCGTCAGGAAACACTTGTCCTGTTTGCTGACAAACCTTACCTAACCTAACCTGAAGACCAGCGTCAGGAAACACTTGTTCTGTTTCCTGACAAACCTTACCTAACCTAACCTGAAGACCAGCGTCAGGAAACACTTGTTTCTGTTTCCTGACAAACCTTACCTAACCTAACCTGAAGACCAGCGTCAGGAAACACTTGTTCTGTTTCCTGACAAACCTTACCTAACCTAACCTGAAGACCAGTGTCAGGAAACACTTGTTCTGTTTCCTGACAAACTTTACCTAACCTAACCTGAAGACCAGCATCAGGAAACACTTGTCTTGTTTCCTGACAAACTTTAAAAACGTATTTTTTCCTCTTGATAGCACGTGAGGCTCTTCAGCCAAAGTGAAATACTGACCTCCCTCTTATTATAGCTAATTATAGATCTACTCAGGCTTCTAACTACATTACCATTACTTCCACATGAGTTTAAACTCTCTCCCAACACATTTGTCATTCTTGACACAGACAGACCAAGGTTATACTCAACTTCTCCTTTGAAAGTATTTTACCTTCTTCAATTTAGCAGCCTTATCATGTAGGAATACGTCACCGAGTGACGGAATTCATAAGAATCATGCATTAATTCTATTCCCTTTGCTGCTTGCGTAGTTATTCAGAGTTTATCGAGTGTGGTGTTCGTCTTATTACGCTCGTCACGCGCGTTCAGTGGCGACACCGAATCAGTAATCACAGATGAGTCAAGCTTTTGGCAGTTAAAAGATATTTGTACATCTTCTAATTACCGTGTTTACCGGCATATAAGGCGCACGAACATATAAGACTCTTTGCAATTAGTAAACAACTGCCAAAGGGTAACCCAAAACATACCCTTCACACTGACCTTGAGCATATAAGACGCAGGATGATTTTCCAAGACTTCATTGTGGGAAAAAAAGCGCGCCTTATATGCTGGAAAATACGGTAATGGTAGTGAAGGGTATAAAGTAATATGGCAAAACACACACACACACACACACACACACACAACACACACACACACACACACATATATATATATACATACAATATATATATATATTATATATATATATATATATTATATAATATATATATATATATATATATATATATATATATATATAATATATATATATATATGCAAAGTTGCAGAAAAGAGAAGGAGGTCGAAGCCTTTACAGGGGGGGGAGAGACAGTAGTTTCTTAGAGCGTTGGTATTCCTACGTTCTAACTTCAAGCTTAACGATGGTATTGTTTAAGTAATTATAATCATAGTAATCTCTTGATTGGAGTAACTGCTAAAGTAATTACTCCAAGGAAAATATCTCTCTTGTTTTCCCGTTACTCAGCAAATATCACAAACTTTATGTACTCTCACGTCTAGACAAACTTTATGTACTCTCACGTCTAGACAAACTTTATGTACTCTCACGTCTAGACAAACTTTATGTACTCTCATGTCTAGACAAACTTTATGTACTCTCATGTCTAGACAAACTTTATGTACTCTCATGTATAGACAAACTGTATGTACTCTCATGTCTAGACAAACTTTATGTACTCTCATGTCTAGACAAACTTTATGTACTCTCATGTATAGACAAACTTTATGTACTCTCACGTCTAGACAAACTTTATGTACTCTCACGTCTAGACAAACTTTATGTACTCTCACGTCTAGACAAACTTTATGTACTCTCACGTCTACACAAACTTTATGTACTCTCACGTCTAGACAAACTTTATGTACTCTCACGTCTAGACAAACTTTATGTACTCTCACGTCTACACAAACTTTATGTACTTCTCACGTCTAGACAAACTTTATGTACTCTCACGTCTAGACAAACTTTATGTACTCTCACGTCTACACAAACTTTATGTACTCTCACGTCTAGACAAACTTTATGTACTCTCATGTCTAGACAAACTTTATGTACTCTCACGTCTAGACAAACTTTATGTACTCTCACGTCTAGACAAACTTTATGTACTCTCACGTCTAGAAAAACTTTATGTACTCTCACGTCTAGAAAAACTTTATGTACTCTCACGTCTAGACAAACTGTGTGTACTCTCACGTCTAGACAAACTGCATGTACTCTCACGTCTAGACAAACTTTATGTACTCTCACGTCTAGAAAAACTTTATGTACTCTCACGTCTAGACAAACTTTATGTACTCTCACGTCTAGACAAACTGCATGTACTCTCACATCTAGACAAACTGCATGTACTCTCACGTCTAGACAAACTTTATGTACTCTCACGTCTAGACAAACTGCATGTACTCTCACGTCTAGACAAACTTTATGTACTCTCACGTCTAGACAAACTGCATGTACTCTCACGTCTAGACAAACTGCATGTACTCTCACGTCTAGACAAACTGCATGTACTCTCACGTCTAGACAAACTTACGTACTCTCACATCTAGACAAGAGTCCAGTGACTGAGTAAGTTAGACGCAGGTATACATCAGTACAATTATCATACACAGTGTAAATTACCCACCGGAATAACCACCTTAAAAAGTCAGACAGAGTGACTTACTGCCATTGTGCGGGAGTGACCTTGTCTACAGTGATACAGTGACCTTGTCTACAGTGATACAGTGATCTTGTCTACAGTGATACAGTGATCTTGTCTACAGTGATACAGTGACCTTGTCTACAGTGATACAGTGATCTTGTCTACAGTGATACAGTGACCTTGTCTACAGTGATAAAGTGATCTTTTCTACAGTGATACAGTGACCTTGTCTACAGTGATACAGTGATCTTGTCTACAGTGATACAGTGATCTTGTCTACAGTGATACAGTGATCTTGTCTACAGTGATACAGTGACCATTGTCTACAGTGATACAGTGATCTTGTCTACAGTGATACAGTGATCTTGTCTACAGTGATACAGTGACCTTGTCTACAGTGATACAGTGATCTTGTCTACAGTGATACAGTGACCTTGTCTACAGTGATACAGTGATCTTGTCTACAGTGATACAGTGATCTTGTCTACAGTGATACAGTGACCTTGTCTACAGTGATACAGTGATCTTGTCTACAGTGATACAGTGATCTTGTCTACAGTGATACAGTGATCTTGTCTACAGTGATACAGTGATCTTGTCTACAGTGATACAGTGATCTTGTCTACAGTGATACAGTGATCTTGTCTACAGTGATACAGTGACCTTGTCTACAGTGATATAGTGACCTTGTCTACAGTGATACAGTGACCTTGTCTACAGTGATACAGTGACCTTGTCTACAGTGATAGTGATCTTGTCTACAGTGATACAGTGACCTTGTCTACAGTGATATAGTGACCTTGTCTACAGTGATATAGTGACCTTGTCTACAGTGATACAGTGACCTTGTCTACAGTGATATAGTGACCTTGTCTACAGTGATAAAGTGACCTTGTCTACAGTGATATAGTGACCTTGTCTACAGTGATACAGTGACCTTGTCTACAGTGATACAGTGATCTTGTCTACAGTGATACAGTGATCTTGTCAACAGTGATACAGTGACCTTGTCTACAGTGATAGTGACCTTGTCTACAGTGATACAGTGACCTTGTCTACAGTGATACAGTGATCTTGTCTACAGTGATACAGTGACCTTGTCTACAGTGATACAGTGACCTTGTCTACAGTGATACAGTGACCTTGTCTACAGTGATACAGTGATCTTGTCTACAGTGATACAGTGATCTTGTCTACAGTGATACAGTGATCTTGTCTACAGTGATACAGTAATCTTGTCTACAGTGATACAGTGATCTTGTCTACAGTGATACAGTGATCTTGTCTACAGTGATACAGTGATCTTGTCTACAGTGATACAGTAATCTTGTCTACAGTGATCTTGTCTACAGTGATACAGTGATCTTGTCTACAGTGATACAGTGATCTTGTCTACAGTGATACAGTGATCTTGTCTACAGTGATACAGTGATCTTGTCTACAGTGATATAGTAATCTTGTCTACAGTGATACAGTGACCTTGTCTACAGTGATACAGTGATCTTGTCTACAGTGATACAGTGATCTTGTCTACAGTGATACAGTGATCTTGTCTACAGTGATACAGTGATCTTGTCTACAGTGATACAGTGTTGCAGGTCTACAGTGATACAGTGTTGTAGGTCTACAGTGATACAGTGTTGTAGGTCTACAGTGATACAGTGTTGTAGGTCTACAGTGATACAGTGTTGTAGGTCTACAGTGATACAGTGTTGTAGATCTACAGTGATACATTGTTGTAGGTCTACAGTGATACAGTGTCATAGGTCTACAGTGATACAGTGTTGTAGGTCTACAGTGATACAGTGTTGTAGGTCTACAGTGATACAGTGTTGTAGGTCTACAGTGATACAGTGTTGTAGGTCTACAGTGATACAGTGTTGTAGGTCTACAGTGATAGTGTTATAGGTCTACAGTGATACAGTGTTGTAAGTCTACAGTGATAGTGTTATAGGTCTACAGTGATACAGTGTTGTAGGTCTACAGTGATAGTGTTATAGGTCTACAGTGATAGTGTTATAGGTCTACAGTGATACAGTGTTATAGGTCTACAGTGATACAGTATTGTAGGTCTACAGTGATAGTGTTGTAGGTCTACAGTGATACAGTGTTATAGGTCTACAGTGATACAGTATTGTAGGTCTACAGTGATAGTGTTATAGGTCTACAGTGATACAGTGTTATAGGTCTACAGTGATACAGTATTGTAGGTCTACAGTGATACAGTGTTATAGGTCTACAGTGATACAGTGTTGTAGGTCTACAGTGATACAGTGTTATAGGTCTACAGTGATACAGTATTGTAGGTCTACAGTGATACAGTGTTGTAGGTCTACAGTGATATAGTGTTATAAGTCTACAGTGATACAGTGTTGTAGGTCTACAGTGATACAGTGTTGTAGGTCTACAGTGATACAGTGTTGTAGGTCTACAGTGATACAGTGTTGTAGGTCTACAGTAATACAGTGTTGTAGGTCTACAGTGATACAGTGTTGTAGGTCTACAGTGATACAGTGTCATAGGTCTACAGTGATACAGTGTTGTAGGTCTACAGTGATACAGTGTTGTAGGTCTACAGTGATACAGTGTTGTAGGTCTACAGTGATACAGTGTTGTAGGTCTACAGTGATACAGTGTTGTAGGTCTACAGTGATAGTGTTATAGGTCTACAGTGATACAGTGTTGTAGGTCTACAGTGATAGTGTTATAGGTCTACAGTGATACAGTGTTGTAGGTCTACAGTGATAGTGTTATAGGTCTACAGTGATAGTGTTATAGGTCTACAGTGATACAGTGTTATAGGTCTACAGTGATACAGTATTGTAGGTCTACAGTGATACAGTGTTGTAGGTCTACAGTGATACAGTGTTATAGGTCTACAGTGATACAGTATTGTAGGTCTACAGTGATACAGTGTTGTAGGTCTACAGTGATATAGTGTTATAAGTCTACAGTGATACAGTGTTGTAGGTCTACAGTGATACAGTGTTGTAGGTCTACAGTGATACAGTGTTGTAGGTCTACAGTGATACAGTGTTGTAGGTCTACAGTGATACAGTGTTGTAGGTCTACAGTGATACAGTGTTGTAGGTCTACAGTGATACAGTGTTGTAGGTCTACAGTGATAGTGTTGTAGGTCTACAGTGATACAGTGTTGTAGGTCTACAGCGATACAGTGTTGTAGGTCTACAGTGATACAGTGTTGTAGGTGTACAGTGATACAGTGTTGTAGGTCTACAGTGATACAGTGTTGTAGGTCTACAGTGAGAGTGTTGTAGGTCTACAGTGATACAGTGTTGTAGGTCTACAGTGATACAGTGTTGTAGGTCTACAGTGATACAGTGTTGTAGGTCTACAGTGATACAGTGTTGTAGGTCTACAGTGATAGTGTTATAGGTCTACAGTGATACAGTGTTATAGGTCTACAGTGATACAGTGTTGTAGGTCTACAGTGATACAGTGTTATAAGTCTACAGTGATACAGTGTTATAGATCTACAGTGATACAGTGTTGTAGGTCTACAGTGATACAGTGTTGTAGGTCTACAGTGATACAGTGTTATAGATCTACAGTGATACAGTGTTGTAGGTCTACAGTGATACAGTGTTATAGGTCTACAGTGATACAGTGTCATAGGTCTACAGTGATACAGTGTTGTAGGTCTACAGTGATACAGTGTTGTAGGTCTACAGTGATACAGTGTCATAGGTCTACAGTGATACAGTGTTGTAGGTATACAGTGATACAGTGTTGTAGGTCTACAGTGATACAGTGTTATAAGTCTACAGTGATACAGGGTTATAGGTCTACAGTGATACAGTGTCATAGGTCTACAGTGATACAGTGTTGTAGGTCTACAGTGATACAGTATTGTAGGTGTACAGTGATACAGTGTTGTAGGTGTACAGTGATACAGTGTTGTAGGTGTACAGTGATACAGTGTTGTAGGTGTACAGTGATACAGTGTTATAAGTCTACAGTGATACAGTGTTGTAGGTGTACAGTGATACAGTGTTATAAGTCTACAGTGATACAGTGTTGTAGGTCTACAGTGATACAGTGTTGTAGGTCTACAGTGATACAGTGTTATAGGTCTACAGTGATACAGTGTTATAGGTCTACAGTGATACAGTGTTGCAGGTCTACAGTGATACAGTGTTGTAGTTCTACAGTGATACAGTGTTATAGGTCTACAGTGATACAGTGTTATAGGTCTACAGTGATACAGTGTTGTAGGTCTACAGTGATACGGTGTTATAAGTCTACAGTGATACAGTGTTGTTGGTCTACAGTGATACAGTGTTATAAGTCTACAGTGATACAGTGTTGTAGGTCTACAGTGATACAGTGTTATAGGTCTACAGTGATACAGTGTTATAGGTCTACAGTGATACAATGTTGTAGGTCTACAGTGATACAGTGTTATAGGTCTACAGTGATACAGTGTTGTAGGTCTACAGTGATACAGTGCTATAAGTCTACAGTGATACAGTGTTGTAGGTCTACAGTGATACAGTGTTGTAGGTCTACAGTGATACAGTGTTATAAGTCTACAGTGATACAGTGTTATAAGTCTACAGTGATACAGTGTTATAAGTCTACAGTGATACAGTGTTATAAGTCTACAGTGATACAGTGTTATAAGTCTACAGTGATACAGTGTTATAAGTCTACAGTGATACAGTGCTATAAGTCTACAGTGATACAGTGTTATAAGTCTACAGTGATACAGTGTTATAAGTCTACAGTGATACAGTGCTATAAGTCTACAGTGATACAGTGCTATAAGTCTACAGTGATACAGTGCTATAAGTCTACAGTGATACAGTGTTATAAGTCTACAATGATACAGTGTTATAAGTCTACAGTGATACAGTGCTATAAGTGTACAGTGATACAGTGCTATAAGTCTACAGTGATACAGTGTTATAAGTCTACAGTGATACAGTGTTATAAGTCTACAGTGATACAGTGTTATAAGTCTACAGTGATACAGTGTTATAAGTCTACAGTGATACAGTGTTATAAGTCTACAGTGATACAGTGTTATAAATCTACAGTGATACAGTGTTATAAGTCTACAGTGATACAGTGTTATAAGTCTACAGTGATACAGTGTTATAAGTCTACAGTGATACAGTGTTTATAAGTTCTACAGTGATACAGTGTTATAAGTCTACAGTGATACAATGTTATAAGTCTACAGTGATACAGTGCTATAAGTCTACAGTGATACAGTGTTATAAGTCTACAGTGATACAGTGTTATAAGTCTACAGTGATACAGTGTTATAAGTCTACAGTGATACAGTGTTATAAGTCTACAGTGATACAATGTTATAAGTCTACATTGATAAAAGTGCTATAAGTCTACAGTGATACAGTGTTATAAGTCTACAGTGATACAGTGTTATAAGTCTACAGTGATACAGTGTTATAAGTCTACAGTGAACAGTGTTATAAGTCTACAGTGATACAGTGTTATAAGTCTACAGTGATACAGTGTTATAAGTCTACAGTGATACAGTGCTATAAGTCTACAGTGATACAGTGTTAGTTATAAGTGTTGTTCTAACTTCAAGTCTGTGTTCACTGCTTGACATTAAGTGAAATTTAACTTGACAGTGTTTGTTAAATATGTACGAATTTTGAGAGAGAGAGAGAGAGAAAGAGAGAGAGAGAGAGAGAGAGAGAGAGAGAGAGAGAGAGAGAGAGAGAGAGAGAGAGAGAGAGAGAGAGAGAGATGGATGACAATTGCAGATACAAAAATGACTCTAAATAAAGCCACCAGTAAACGTAGCCAACTGACAACATTGTCCTTAGTGCTGTACGTACGTACCTCAGACTGTCAGCCAACACTTCCATGTATATACCTCAGACTGTCAGCCAACACTTCCATGTATATACCTCAGACTGTCAGCCAACACTTCCATGTATATACCTCAGACTGTCAGCCAACACTTCCATGTATATACCTCAGACTGTCAGCCAACACTTCCATGTATATACCTTAGACTGTCAGCCAACACTTTCATGTATTTACCTCAGACTGTCAGCCAACACTTCCATGTATATACCTCAGACTGTCAGCCAACACTTCCATGTATATACCTCAGACTGTCAGCCAACACTTCCATGTATATACCTTAGACTGTCAGCCAACACTTCCATGTATATACCTCAGACTGTCAGCCAACACTTCCATGTATATACCTCAGACTGTCAGCCAACACTTCCATGTATATACCTCAGACTGTCAGCCAACACTTCCATGTATATACCTCAAGACTGTCAGCCAACACTTTCCATGTATATACCTCAGACTGTCAGCCAACACTTTCATGTATATACCTCAGACTGTCAGCCAACACTTCCATGTATATACCTCAGACTGTCAGCCAACACTTTCATGTATATACCTCAGACTGTCAGCCAACACTTCCATGTATATACCTCAGACTGTCAGCCAACACTTCCATGTATATACCTCAGACTGTCAGCCAACACTTCCATGTATATACCTCAGACTGTCAGCCAACACTTCCATGTATATACCTTAGACTGTCAGCCAACACTTCCATGTATATACCTCAGACTGTCAGCCAACTCTTCCATGTATATACCTTAGACTGTCAGCCAACACTTTCATGTATATACCTCAGACTGTCAGCCAACACTTCAATGTATATACATCAGACTGTCAGCCAACACTTCCATGTATATACCTCAGACTGTCAGCCAACACTTCCATGTATATACCTCAGACTGTCAGCCAACACTTCCATGTACATACCTCAGACTGTCAGCCAACACTTCCATGTATATACCTCAGACTGTCAGCCAACACTTCCATGTATATACCTCAGACTGTCAGCCAACACTTCCATGTATATACCTCAGACTGTCAGCCAACACTTCCATGTATATACCTCAGACTGTCAGCCAACACTTCCATGTATATACCTCAGACTGTCAGCCAACACTTCCATGTATATACCTCAGACTGTCAGCCAACACTTCCATGTATATACCTCAGACTGTCAGCCAACACTTCCATGTATATACCTCAGACTGTCAGCCAACCACTTCCATGTATATACCTCAGACTGTCAGCCAACACTTCCATGTATATACCTCAGACTGTCAGCCAACACTTCCATGTATATACCTCAGACTGTCAGCCAACACTTCCATGTATATACCTCAGACTGTCAGCCAACACTTCCATGTATATACCTCAGACTGTCAGCCAACACTTCCATGTATATACCTCAGACTGTCAGCCAACACTTCCATGTATATACCTCAGACTGTCAGCCAACACTTCCATGTATATACCTCAGACTGTCAGCCAACACTTTCATGTATATACCTCAGACTGTCAGCCAACACTTTCATGTATATACCTCAGACTGTCAGCCAACACTTCCATGTATATACCTCAGACTGTCAGCCAACACTTCCATGTATATACCTCAGACTGTCAGCCAACACTTTCATGTATATACCTCAGACTGTCAGCCAACACTTCCATGTATATACCTTAGACTGTCAGCCAACACTTTCATGTATTTACCTCAGACTGTCAGCCAACACTTTCATGTATATACCTCAGACTGTCAGCCAACACTTTCATGTATATACCTCAGACTGTCAGCCAACACTTTCATGTATATACCCCAGACTGTCAGCCAACACTTTCATGTATATACCTCAGACTGTCAGCCAACACTTTCATGTTATATACTCAGACTGTCAGCCAACACTTTCATGTATATACCTCAGACTGTCAGCCAACACTTTCATGTATATACCTACAGACTGTCAGCCAACACTTTCATGTATATACCTCAGACTGTCAGCCAACACTTTCATGTATATACCTCAGACTGTCAGCCAACACTTTCATGTATTTACCTCAGACTGTCAGCCAACAGTTTCATGTATATACCTCAGACTGTCAGCCAACACTTTCATGTATATACCTCAGACTGTCAGCCAACACTTTCATGTATATACCTCAGACTGTCAGCCAACACTTTCATGTATATACCTCAGACTGTCAGCCAACACTTTCATGTATATACCTCAGACTGTCAGCCAACACTTTCATGTATATACCTCAGACTGTCAGCCAACACTTCATGTATAACCTCAGACTGTCAGCCAACACTTTCATGTATATACCTCAGACTGTCAGCCAACACTTCCATGTATATACCTCAGACTGTCAGACAACACTTTCATGTATATACCTCAGACTGTCAGCCAACACTTTCATGTATATACCTCAGACTGTCAGCCAACACTTCCATGTATATACCTCAGACTGTCAGCCAACACTTCCATGTATATACCTCAGACTGTCAGCCAACACTTCATGTATATACCTCAGACTGTCAGCCAACACTTTCATGTATATACCTCAGACTGTCAGCCAACACTTCCATGTATATACCTCAGACTGTCAGCCAACACTTTCATGTATATACCTCAGACTGTCAGCCAACACTTTCATGTATATACCTCAGACTGTCAGCCAACACTTCCATGTATATACCTCAGACTGTCAGCCAACACTTCCATGTATATACTCAGACTGTCAGCCAACACTTTCATGTATATACCTCAGACTGTCAGCCAACACTTTCATGTATATTCCTCAGACTGTCAGCCAACACTTCCATGTATATACCTCAGACTGTCAGCCAACACTTCCATGTATATACCTCAGACCGTCAGCCAACACTTCCATGTATATACCTCAGACTGTCAGCCAACACTTCCATGTATATACCTCAGACTGTCAGCCAACACTTCCATGTATATACCTCAGACTGTCAGCCAACAATTCCGTGTATATACCTCAGACTGTCAACCAACACTTCCATGTATATACCTCAGACTGTCAGCCAACTCTTCCATGTACATACCTTAGACTGTCAGCCAACACTTCTTCCGTGTATATACCTCAGACTGTCAACCAACACTTCCATGTATATACCTCAGACTGTCAGCCAACTCTTCCATGTACATACCTTAGACTGTCAGCCAACACTTCTTCCGTGTATATACCTCAGGCTGTCAACCAACACTTCCATGTATATACCAAGTATATATGGGTATATTCCTCTCAGCCGCCTATATACATATACCAAGAGATAACTTAAATCGGTATTCTCGGGATTAATACTTTCTTAATTAGAGGTGAAGGTGACATGTAGTGTTGACATGACTCCTGTCACTGGCACCTTAAACTTAATTAATTCATCAACCAATTAGTTCCGTGGCTGGGTTGGTAGCGCACTCAGCTCACACGCTGAGGCCCGTGGTTCGATCCCCGGTACGGGTGGAGACATTAGGATGTCTTTCCTTAAGACACCTGCTGTCACTGTTCACCTAGCAGTAAGTAGGTACCTGGGTGTTAGTCACCTTACATCTGCTGTCACTGTTCACCTAGTAGTAAGTAGGTACCTGGGTGTTAGTCACCTTACACCTGCTGTAACTGTTCACCTTGCAGTAAGTAGGTACCTAGGTGTTAGTCACCTTACACCTGCTGTCACTGTTCACCTTGCACTAAGTAGGTGCTAATAGAAAGATTATTATTATTATTATTATTATTATTATTATTATTATTATTATTATTATTATTCCATTATCACCTTATCTTTTATTCGTGATGCTGCTGGTAAGAGTCTTCTCCTCCTTCTCCATCTCCTCCTCCTCCTTCATCTCCTCCTCCAACACCTCCTCTAACACCTCCTCCAGCACCTCCTCCAACACTTCCAACACCTCCTCCAGCACCTCCTCCAGCACCTCCAACACCTCCTCCAGCACCTCCTCCAACACTTCCAACACCTCCTCCAACACCTCCTCCAACACCTCCAACACCTCCTCCAGCACCTCCTCCAACACCTCCTCCAGCACCTCCTCCAACACTTCCAACACCTCCTCCAGCACCTCCTCCAGCACCTCCAACACCTCCTCCAGCACCTCCTCCAACACCTCCTCCAACACCTCCTCCAACACCTCCTCCAACACCTCCAACACCTCCTCCAGCACCTCCTCCAACACCTCTGAATGACGCATTTGGGTGTCGCGAGAGAAAGTCTAAAGTGGCTTGAATCACCTTGAACAAGTGTCTGCAACACCTCAACCCTCTTATTGTTATTGTTGCCGTTTTTAAGTCTTTCTCTCTCTCTCTCTCTCTCTCTCTCTCTCTCTCTCTCTCTCTCTCTCTCTCTCTCTCTCTCTCTCTCTCTCTCTCTCTCCTCTCTCTCTCTCTCTCTCTCTCTCTCTCTCTCTGAGGGCATATTGCACAACACTTCTACAGAGAGGGAAGCTGGAAGGAAGTAAAGGATGAAGGAAGAAGGGAGGGAAGGAAGAGGGGAGGGAAGGAAGACAGGAGGGAAGGAAGACAGAAGGGAAGGAAGAGGGGAAGGAAGGAAGACGGGAAAGAGGGAAGTAATGCAAATGAAAAATAGTCACACAGACGTCATCAATATATGTACGACAGTGTAGGTTAACAATGGTCCCGGTTAACACACAAAGGTTAGTTAACTGCGTTGTTAAACGTCCACCAAACACACTAAAGTTATTAAGGTTGAATCTCGCCTGTCAACCACCGGATAAGAATACTTTATTACCGATACTAGGGATTAAAATTAATTCTCAGTGTATATACACTGAGATATACACCTCTCAGTGTATATACACTGAGATATACACCTCTCAGTGTATATACACTGTGATATACACCTCTCAGTGTATATACACTGAGATATACACCTCTCAGTGTATATACACTGAGATATACACCTCTCAGTGTATATACACTGAGATATACACCTCTCAGTGTATATACACTGAGATATACACTTCTCAGTGTATATACACTGAGATATACACCTCTCAGTGTATATACACTGAGATATACACCTCTCAGTGTATATACACTGAGATATACACCCCCTCAGTGTATATACACTGAGATATACACCTCTCAGTGTATATACACTGAGATATACACCTCTCAGTGTATATACACTGAGATATACATCTCTCAGTGTATATACACTGAGATATACACCTCTCAGTGTATATACACTGAGATATACACCTCTCAGTGTATATACACTGAGATATACACCTCTCAGTGTATATACACTGAGATATACACCTCTAGGTATGTAGAGCCATGAATATACACGCCCAGCTGTAAGTTACCTTTAATATTAATAACAAGAGAGAGAGAGAGAGAGAGAGAGAGAGAGAGAGAGAGAGAGAGAGAGAGAGAGAGAGAGAGAGCATCACCAGATGGTAACCCGGAGATAACTATCACATTAACAAGTGATATTTAATGCTTCTCTCTCTACGTCCTCATGTTATATGTCCATATTTGTGTCTATGTTCTGGAAGTCAAGTTTGATCCAAGGGGAGGGAAGCTTAAGTTCTTACTGATGTACGCAGAGGTTCAGCTGAAGGTTCACCTGAGGAGCCAGGAGCTGAGACTCAACACAAACATACACACAGGAAAATATGTAAATAGGGAGATAGAAGGTATACTTCCTGGAGGGTGAGAGGGAACACTGGTGAGAGGGAACACTGGTGAGAGGGAACACTGGTGAGAGGGAACACTGGTGAGAGGGAACACTGGTGGGAGGGAACACTGGTGAGAGGGAACACTGGTGAGAGGGAACACAGGTGAGAGGGAACACTGGTGAGAGGGAACACTGGTGAGAGGGAACACTGGTGAGAGGGAACACTGGTGAGAGGGAACACTGGTGGGAGGGAACACTGGTGAGAGGGAATACTGGTGAGAGGGAACACTGGTGAGAGGGAACACTGGTGAGAGGGAACACAGGTGAGAGGGAACACTGGTGAGAGGGAACACTGGTGAGAGGGAACACTGGTGGGAGGGAACACTGGTGAGAGGGAACACTGGTGAGAGGGAACACTGGTGGGAGGGAACACTGGTGAGAGGGAACACTGGTGGGAGGGAACACTGGTGAGAGGGAACACTGGTGAGAGGGAACACTGGTGAGAGGGAACACTGGTGAGAGGGAATACTGGTGAGAGGGAACACTGGTGAGAGGGAACACTGGTGGGAGGGAACACTGGTGAGAGGGAACACTGGTGAGAGGGAACACTGGTGGGAGGGAACACTGGTGAGAGGGAATACTGGTGAGAGGGAACACTGGTGAGAGGGAATACTGGTGAGAGGGAACACTGGTGAGAGGGAACACTGGTGAGAGGGAACACAGGTGAGAGGGAACACTGGTGAGAGGGAACACTGGTGAGAGGGAACACAGGTGAGAGGGAACACTGGTGAGAGGGAACACTGGTGAGAGGGAACACTGGTGAGAGGGAACACTGGTGAGAGGGAACACTGGTGAGAGGGAACACTGGTGAGAGGGAACACTGGTGAGAGGGAACACTGGTGAGAGGGAACACAGGACGGAGGGAACACTGGTGGGAGGGAACACTGGTGAGAGGGAACACTGGTGGGAGGGAACACTGGTGAGAGGGAACACTGGAGGGAGGGAACACTGGTGAGAGGGAACACTGGTGGGAGGGAACACTGGTGAGAGGGAACACTGGTGAGAGGGAACACTGGTGAGAGGGAACACTGGTGAGAGGGAACACTGGTGAGAGGGAACACTGGTGAGAGGGAACACAGGACGGAGGGAACACTGGTGGGAGGGAACACTGGTGAGAGGGAACACTGGTGAGAGGGAACACTGGACGGAGGGAACACTGGTGGGAGGGAACACTGGAGGGAGGGAACAAAGGTGGGAGGGAACACTGGAGGGAGGGAACACAGGTGGGAGGGAACACTGGAGGGAGGGAACACAGGTGAGAGGGAACACTGGAGGGAGGGAACACTGGTGAGAGGGAACACTGGTGGGAGGGAACACTGGTGAGAGGGAACACTGGTGAGAGGGAACACTGGTGAGAGGGAACAATGGTGAGAGGCAACACTGGTGAGAGGGAACACTGGTGAGAGGGAACACTGGTGAGAGGGAATACTGGTGAGAGGGAATACTGGTGAGAGGGAACACTGGACGGAGGAACACTGGTGGGAGGGAACACTGGTGAGAGGGAACACTGGTGACAGTGAACACTGGAGGGAGGGAACACAGGTGGGAGGGAACACTGGAGGGAGGGAACACAGGTGGGAGGGAACACTGGAGGGAGGGAACACAGGTGGGAGGGAACACTGGAGGGAGGGAACACAGGTGGGAGGGAACACAGGAGGGAGGGAACACAGGTGGGAGGGAACGCAGGTGGGAGGGAACACAGGAGGGAGGGAACACAGGTGGGAGGAAGAGAAGAAGGAATAAACAGAGGAACGAAGGAAAGAAAGCAAAAAGGGAGGAATGGGAGAATAAAGGGAGAAAGGAAGGAAGAGAGAGTAATAACCTTGACCCTGACCTTCCTCAGTTTGAGACAGTAATAACCTTGACCCTGACCTTCCTCAGTTTGAGACAGTAATAACCTTGACCCTGACCTCCCTCAGTTTGAGACAGTAACAACCTTGACCCTGACCTTCCTCAGTTTGAGACAGTAATAACCTTGACCCTGACCTCCCTCAGTTTGAGACAGTAATAACCTTGACCCTGACCTCCCTCAGTTTGAGACAGTAACAACCTTGACCCTGACCTTCCTCAGTTTGAGACAGTAATAACCTTGACCCTGACCTCCCTCAGTTTGAGACAGTAATAACCTTGACCCTGACCTTCCTCAGTTTGAGACAGTAATAACCTTGACCCTGACCTCCCTCAGTTTGAGACAGTAATAACCTTGACCCTGACCTTCCTCAGTTTGAGACAGTAATAACCTTGACCCTGACCTCCCTCAGTTTGAGACAGTAATAACCTTGACCCTGACCTTCCTCAGTTTGAGACAGTAACAACCTTGACCCTGACCTCCCTCAGTTTGAGACAGTAACAACCTTGACCCTGACCTCCCTCAGTTTGAGACAGTAATAACCTTGACCCTGACCTTCCTCAGTTTGAGACAGTAACAACCTTGACCCTGACCTCCCTCAGTTTGAGACAGTAATAACCTTGACCATGACCTTCCTCAGTTTGAGACAGTAATAACCTTGACCCTGACCTCCCTCAGTTTGAGACAGTAATAACCTTGACCATGACCTCCCTCAGTTTGAGACAGTAACAACCTTGACCATGACCTCCCTCAGTTTGAGACAGTAACAACCTTGACCATGACCTCCCTCAGTTTGAGACAGTAACAACCTTGACCATGACCTCCCTCAGTTTAAGACAGTAACAACCTTGACCATGACCTCCCTCAGTTTGAGACAGTAACAACCTTGACCATGACCTCCCTCAGTTTAAGACAGTAACAACCTTGACCATGACCTCCCTTGACCCTAATTACTTCATTCATTTTTACGTGATAAACGACCTGTCGCTCCGCCATTCATTATTACATGCGAGTGCACGACCTATCGTTCCCCCATATATTATTATATGTTAGTACACGACCTGTCGCTGTCCCATTCATTATTACATACTAGTACACGACCTGTCGCTCCGCCATTCATAATTACATGCTAGTACACGACCTGTCGTTTCGTCATTCATAATTACATGCTATTACACGACCTGTCGTTCCGTCATTCATTATTACATGCTAAGACACGACCTCTGAGACAAGTGCCTCATTGCTTGACCAACAAGATACCCCACAACAAGCAGGTATAATCACAGACAACACCACAGACCACTACAAGCAGGTACAATCACAGACAACACCACAGACCACTACAAGCAGGTACAATCACAGACAACACCACAGACCACTACAAGCAGGTACAATCACAGACAACACCACAGACCACTACAAGCAGGTACAATCACAGACAACACCACAGACCACTACAAGCAGTTACAATCACAGACAACACCACAGACCACAACAAGCAGGTACAATCACAGACAACACCACAGACCACTACAAGCAGGTACAATCACAGACAACACCACAGACCACAACAAGCAGGTACAATCACAGACAACACCACAGACCACTACAAGCAGGTACAATCACAGACAACACCACAGACCACTACAAGCAGGTACAATCACAGACAACACCACAGACCACTACAAGCAGGTATAATCACAGACAACACCACAGACCACTACAAGCAGGTACAATCACAGACAACACCACAGACCACTACAAGCAGGTACAATCACAGACAACACCACGACCACTACAAGCAGGTACAATCACAGACAACACCACAGACCACAACAAGCAGGTACAATCACAGACAACACCACAGACCACTACAAGCAGGTACAATCACAGACAACACCACAGACCACAACAAGCAGGTACAATCACAGACAACACCACAGACCACTACAAGCAGGTACAATCACAGACAACACCACAGACCACTACAAGCAGGTACAATCACAGACAACACCACAGACCACTACAAGCAGTATAATCACAGACAACACCACAGACCACTACAAGCAGGTACAATCACAGACAACACCACAGACCACTACAAGCAGGTACAATCACAGACAACACCACAGACCACTACAAGCAGGTATAATCACAGACAACACCACAGACCACTACAAGCAGATACAATCACAGACAACACCACAGACCACAACAAGCAGGTACAATCACAGACAACACCACAGACCACAACAAGCAGGTACAATCACAGACAACACCACAGACCACTACAAGCAGGTACAATCACAGACAACACCACAGACCACTACAAGCAGGTACAATCACAGACAACACCACAGACCACAACAAGCAGGTACAATCACAGACAACACCAAGACCACTACAAGCAGGTACAATCACAGACAACACCACAGACCACTACAAGCAGGTACAATCACAGACAACACCACAGACCACTACAAGCAGGTATAATCACAGACAACACCACAGACCACTACAAGCAGGTACAATCACAGACAACACCACAGACCACTACAAGCAGGTACAATCACAGACAACACCACAGACCACTACAAGCAGGTATAATCACAGACAACACCACAGACCACTACAAGCAGATACAATCACAGACAACACCACAGACCACAACAAGCAGGTACAATCACAGACAACACCACAGACCACAACAAGCAGGTACAATCACAGACAACACCACAGACCACAACAAGCAAGTACAATCACAGACAACACCACAGACCACTACAAGCAGATACAATCACAGACAACACCACAGACCACAACAAGCAGGTACAATCACAGACAACACCACAGACCACAACAAGCAGGTACAATCACAGACAACATCACAGACCACTACAAGCAGGTACAATCACAGACAACACCACAGACCACTACAAGCAGGTACAATCACAGACAAAACCACAGACCACAACAAGCAGGTACAATCACAGACAACACCACAGACCACAACAAGCAGGTACAATCACAGACAACACCACAGACCACTACAAGCAGGTACAATCACAGACAACACCACAGACCACAACAAGCAGGTACAATCACAGACAACATCACAGACCACTACAAGCAGGTACAATCACAGACAACACCACAGACCACTACAAGCAGGTACAATCACAGACAACACCACAGACCACTACAAGCATGTACAATCACAGACAACACGACCTGTCGTTCCGTCATTCATTATTACATGCTAAGACACGACCTCTGAGACAAGTGCCTCATTGCTTGACCAACACGATACCCCACAACAAGCAGGTATAATCACAGACAACACCACAGACCACTACAAGCAGGTATAATCACAGACAACACCACAGACCACAACAAGCAGGTATAATCACAGACAACACCACAGACCACTACAAGCAGGTATAATCACAGACAACACCACAGACCACTACAAGCAGGTATAATCACAGACAACACCACAGACCACAACAAGCAGGTATAATCACAGACAACACCACAGACCACTACAAGCAGGTATAATCACAGACAACACCACAGACCACTACAAGCAGGTACAATCACAGACAACACCACAGACCACAACAAGCATGTACAATCACAGACAACACGACCTGTCGCTGTCCCATTCATTATTACATGCTAGTACACGACCTGTCGTTCCGTCATTCATTATTACATGCTAAGACACGACCTCTGAGACAAGTGCCTCATTGCTTGACCAACACGATACCCCACAACAAGCAGGTATAATCACAGACAACACCACAGACCACTACAAGCAGGTATAATCACAGACAACACCACAGACCACTACAAGCAGGTATAATCACAAACACCACAGACCACTACAAGCAGGTATAATCACAGACAACACCACAGACCACTACAAGCAGGTATAATCACAGACAACACCACAGACCACTACAAGCAGGTATAATCACAGACAACACCACAGACCACTACAAGCAAGTATAATCACAGACAACACCACAGACCACTACAAGCAAGTATAATCACAGACAACACCACAGACCACTACAAGCAAGTATAATCACAGACAACACCACAGACCACTACAAGCAAGTATAATCACAGACAACACCACAGACCACTACAAGCAGGTATAATCACAGACAACACCACAGACCACTATCCTACCTTTCTCATAACCAACTTATCTAAACTGCCTCAAGAAACAAGAAAGATCTCATTTCGCCTGCATGATGAGACATCGATAAACTACCAAAAACTAGCACTAGGTGTCATTGACTGGCAGAGAGCTACATGGCAACAATAATATCGATCAAGATGTCGAATTTTTTTTACATAAAACCTTAAACCTCTACAACAAACATTGCCCAATCAAAGCGAAACAGATCACAGAAAAACTAAACAGCCCATGGCTAGGAAGAAGTACTTCAAATCTATTAATAAAAAATACTAACTTGAAAAACAGTTTATATTAGGCTTAATTACTAAAGAATTTACTAAAAGATACACATAAATACTCACAAAACTAATACGTAAATCAAGCAAATGTGTTATGAAAAAAGATTTAGTGAAATGAAAGGTGACATGAAAAGTACCTGGCAAACCCTCTCCAAAATTTTGGGCTCAAGGAAACCGACTGGAAATAGAGAGATAGACTTAACTAAACCAGATGTACCTCACATGCAACCTGGAGACACGGCCGACAAATTTATTGTCTTCTTCTCTACTGTAGGATCAAAACTAGCAAGCCAAATTCCCAGCTCAAATACCCATCTGAGCGAGTACCTCACTGGCAACTATCCAAATACTCTATTTTCTAGCTACAACTAATCCCACTGACGTCTCACTCATCATTAATGAACAAATCAGGTGATCTAGATAACTTGCCACCATTCATACATAAAAAAGCTGCACCAGAACTGTCGCCCATTATTGCAACAATGTTTAACAAATCTATAGCTTCCTCAACCTTCCCATCCAGACTCAAGACAGCAAGGGTCACCCCGATCCACAAAGGTGGAGATCCAATGATTTGAACAATTACAGACCCATATCAAACTTGCCCTTACTAACCAAGATATTTGACAAAATAATACGCAAGTGACTTTACTCCTACCTTACATCCAACAACATACTTAACCCATGACAGTTTGGATTTAGACCAAAAAATAGTACGAATGACGCTATTATACAAATGCTTGACCTAATATACACAGCTCTTGATAAAAATTAATATCCTCTGGGGCTCTTTATCGACCTAAGAAAAGTGTTTGACACAGTTGACCACAATCTCTTGCACTTTAAACTGAATCATTATGGCATAAGAGGACATTCTCTTGACTACCTAAAATCCTGTCTTAACGACAGACACCAGTATGTACATGCAAATGGGGTCAACTCCGCTATCCAACCTGTAGCTGTAGGAGTGCCCCCAGGGTAGTGTCCTAGGCCCACTCCTCTCTCATCTACATCAATGATCTCCCCAATATATCCCAACTCATTAAACCAGTTCTATTCGCAGATGACACTACTTGTGTCTACTCCCACTCAGCTGTGCTTAGAAACACTGTAAACAATGAACTGCTAAAAATATATAACGATATTTTTTCACTCCATAAGTATGTTCAGGTGCCAGTACTGACCGAATTTATTCCCATAAGGAATATTGTGAAGTAGATTAGTCCATTTCAGACCCCCAAACATACAGGTACAAACGCACTTACATAATTGGTCGCATTCGGAGGTAATCGTTATGCGGGGGTCCACTGTACTTGGATGATGACTAACAAACTCACTCTCAACACAGACAAAACATACTTCATGCTGTTTGGCAACAGAGCCTCAAATATCCAACTTAACATACTGCTAAATGGTTCCCCAATATCAAGACACATGGAGGCAAATTTCTAGGTCTTCTCCTTGACTGTAATCTTAAATTTCAGTTCCATACCCATCACATAGTCAAGAAAATTTCCAAATCAGTAGGAATCCTTTCCAAGATACGATACCATGTACCATAAACGACTCTCCGTACCCTGTACCACTCTCTAATATACCCTTACCTCACCTATGGTATTTGTGCCTGGGGCTCAACCACAGCCAACCACCTTAGACCCTTAATAATCCAACAAAAAGCTGGTGTGCGGGTGATAACCAGCTCCTGGGCTAGACAGCACACTCCACCACTTCTCAAAAGACTCAACTTGCTAAATATACAAGACATACACTCTTATTATTGGTACTTACTACATATACAGAACATTAAACTCCACTATAAAACCCTCTCGTAAAACTTCTTAACAGTTACAACAGAATGCACAGACACAATACAATGCATAAGGCACTTTTCAACATCCCCGGAGTCAGACTCTCACTATGCAACAACGCTATGTACATAAAAGGCCAGAAGATCTGGAACTCGCTACCGGAACAGGTCAAGGATCCCTGACAACTTATAAATTTAGGATTTTGCTAAAAAAATCATCTTATCTCTCAATATTAACCAAATCAACTAAAACATCTGCTAATTAGCTTCATTATATGACCTCCTGGCTTTTAATTCTGCCAATCCATAATATATTACCACCTGCACCGAACCCTACTCCACCTTACCACCTCTCACTTATATTAAGTTTAAATAAACTTTAGAATAGTTAACCACTATCTCTGGAGTTTACCTGGAGTTTACCTGGAGAGAGTTCCGGGGGTCAACGCCCCCGCGGCCCGGTCTGTGACCAGGCCTCCTGGTGGATCAGAGGCTGATCAACCAGGCTGTTGCTGCTGGCTGCACGCAAACCAACGTACGAGCCACAGCCCGGCTGATCCGGAACTGACTTTAGGTGCTTGTCCAGTGCCAGCTTGAAGACTGCCAGGGGTCTGTTGGTAATCCCCCTTATGTGTGCTGGGAGGCAGTTGAACAGTCTCGGGCCCCTGACACTTATTGTATGGTCTCTTAACGTGCTAGTGACACCCCTGCTTTTCATTGGGGGGATGTTGCATCGTCTGCCAAGTCTTTTGCTTTCTTGTCTACTTTTAAGTATAGTTACTATGTACTATTATCTTATCTAGTTTTAATTAGTTTTATTAGGAGTAGTTTGCCCAAAATGCCTGGGCATGACAGTGTCTATCTTGGTACTTAGCAAATCACAACTGTAATTACACTTTCTAACCTTGATAAATAAACTTTACATTACACGACCTGTCGTCCCCTCATTTATTTCCACTTGCTAAAATAAAACACCTGTCGTTCCCCATTTATTATTACATAGCAATAAATTAGCTGTCGTTCTTCCCCAGGTAATCAGTGTGGGCGACCAGGACGACCAGTGAACGGCACAGTCTCCACGACAGGTCGTTTCTACTTCCCAGGGGAACGAGTCGCCTACAAGTGCTTGGAAGGATTCGTTCTCTTCGGAGGAGAAGAGAGAACGTGTCAGAAGAACGGCAGCTGGAGCGGCGACGTTCCTCTGTGTGGTGAGTGTGTGTGTGTGTCTTGTCGAGAGAACGGCATGTCGGAACGACAAAATGTGAGAGAATGTTTCTCTGTGTGGAGCTTTGTGATGTTTCGCTCAGTGTAGAGCTTTATGATGTTTCACTCTGTGTAGAGCTTTATGTTCCACTCTGTGTAGAGCTTTATGATGTTTCGCTCAGTGTAGAGCTTTATGTTACACTCTGTGTAGAGCTTTATGTTCCACTCTGTGTAGAGCTTTATGTTTCACTCTGTGTAGAGCTTTATGATGTTTCGGTCAGTGTAGAGCTTTATGATGTTTCACTCTGTGTATAGCTTTATGTTTCACTCTGTGTAGAGCTTTATGATGTTTCACTCTGTGTAGAGCTTTATGGTGTTTCACCCTTTGTAGAGCTTCATGATGTTTCACTCTGCGTAGAGCTTCATGATGTTTCACTCTGCGTAGAGCTTCATGATGTTTCACTCTGTGTAAAGCTTTATGATGTTTCACCCCTTGTAGAGCTTTATGATGTTTCATTCTGTGTAGAGCTTTATGATGTTTCACCCTGTGTAGAGCTTTATGATGTTTCACCCTTTGTAGAGCTTCATGATGTTTCACTCTGCGTAGAGCTTCATGATGTTTCACTCTGCGTAGAGCTTCATGATGTTTCACTCTGTGTAAAGCTTTATGATGTTTCACCCCTTGTAGAGCTTTATGATGTTTCACCCTTTGTAGAGCTTTATGATGTTTCACCCTGTGTAGAGCTTTATGATGTTTCACCCTTTGTAGAGCTTTATGATGTTTCACCCTGTGTAGAGCTTTATGATGTTTCACTCTTTGTAGAGCTTTATGATGTTTCACTCTGTGTAGAGCTTTATGATGTTTCGCTCTGTGTAGAGCTTTATGATGTTTCACTCTGTGAAAGAGCTTTTATGATGTTTCGCTCTGTGGGGGAGCTTTATTGATTAAACCCTTTTGTAGAGCTTCATAAGCTTAATTCCACTCTATGTAGAGCTTCATAAGCTTTATTCCACTCTATGTAGAGCTTCAAAGCTTATATTTCCCACTCTTATGTAAGCTTCATAAGCTTATATTCCACTCTATGTAGAGTTTCATAAGTTTATATTCCACTCTATGTAGAGCTTCATAAGCTTATATTCCACTCTATGTAGAGCTTCATAAGCTTATATTCCACTCTATGTAGAGCTTCATAAGCTTATATTCCACTCTATGTAGAGCTTCATAAGCTTATATTCCATCTATGTAGAGCTTATAAGCTTATATTCCACTCTATGTAGAGCTTCATAAGCTTATATTCCACTCTTGTAGAGCTTCATAAGCTTATATTCCACTCTATGTAGAGCTTCATAAGCTTATATTCCACTCTATGTAGAGCTTCATCAAGTCACAACATACACAACCCAATTGGACCAACAAATACTCAAACTATATCACGGGAGGGAATAGAACCCGCGGTCGGTCATAAAACTCCAGGCGGCATTGAGCCTCTCTATTCTCCGAGAGGCATTTCACTCCAAGGTAAGGCTTTATCAGAGCTCTACACCCGGGCGAATCATTACGATACTGATATCGTCTCTCCCAGAGATTTATCTCACGATACTGGACACCGACAGTGACCGGTGAGACAGTACAAATGAAGCAAGTGTGTTTAAGCAAGGCTGGGGTAGGCAAGGCTAGGGTAGGCAAGGCTGGGGTAGGCAAGGCTAGGGTAGGCAAGGCTGGGGTAGGCAAGGCTGGGGTAGGCAAGGCTGGGGCAGGCAAGGGTGGGGTAGGCAAGGGTGGGGTAGGCAAGGCTGGGATAGGCAAGGCTGGGATAGGCAAGGCTGGGGAAGGAAAGGCTGGGGTAGGCAAGGCTGGGGTAGACAAGGCTAGGGTAGGCAAGGCTGGGGTAGGCAAGGCTGGGGTAGGCATGGCTGGGGTAGGCAAGGCTGGGGTAGGCAGGTTGGGGTAAAGGGAAGGCTGGGGAGGCAAGGCTGTGGCAGGGAAGGCTGGGGTAGGCAAGGCTGGGGTAGGCAA
>NC_069413.1:21328194-21333750 GCF_026875155.1 Cherax quadricarinatus
CTACTACTACTGCTGCTGCTGCTACTACTACTACTACTACTATTACTGCTTCTACCACTACCACTACTACTGCTACTACTACTACTACTGCTACTACCACTACTACTACTACCACTACTACTACTACTACTATTACATACACTACTCCTGCTAATACTACTATAATTTCCACTTCCACCACCACTATGCAGTGTACCAGTGTGAGCAGTGAGAGGAATCAGTGTGGGAGGTAAAGTGTCTGTGACTGATGGGGACTTACGCTGTGTTTTGTTCGTACCTTGTAGCGTGTTCACCTGAACCAAGTTATCAATCACCGGTGAACTGTGAACTGTGGATGTGTGAGCCACTTTGTGATATCTAATGAACTGTGAGAGAGATTTATAGTCAGTGAAGTATTATATATGTCGTGCCGAATAGGTAAAACTGGTCAGTTATCAAGAACTCATTTAAAATTAAGTCCTTTCTAAAGTTTTCTCTAATACGTTTAAAGTTATATTTTTTTAATTTATGTTAATGCAAAAATTATTCATTTTGTACCAAAAGAACCTTAGAAAACTTACCTGACCTTATTACAACAAGCGCAATTTAATTTAGCCTATTCCAACTAAATATATTTTAGAAAAGTTTACAATAATTTAGTAATAAACAAACACAATGAAATATATTTTATTTCGTTAGGTTCAGAACGATTTTTGAGAAATTATTGCATACACAAATTTTCACTTGCCTTATTCGGCAAGAAGAGCGTTGCTATTTAGGCCCAAATCGCAAGTTTTCCCCTTATTCGGCAATTTATTTTTAAATATATAATATATATATATATATATTTTATAATAATTATATATATTTATATATTATATATATATATATATATTTAATTTTAATTATAATTATATATATATATATATATATCTTCCTCATGTGAAGCTGTAAGCCCGTCTGGGTCATTCAGTGGTGGAGGCTCGATCCTCCGTCCGTCGGTCTGGGACCAATTGCCCAAAATCAGGAAAAGAGGAAATTCACTAGTGAGGTAATAAGGTCAAAACCATAACCATGAGAACCATGACTAGATCATGACCTGTAGATCAACACCTTCAGAAGGTCCAGCAGCTGTAGCTCAATATAAAAATTGTGAAAGTTTGCATCACTGTCTCAGAGGAGATGTTTTGTACCCAGCAGTGAAACTCGAATTTGAAGTACACGTATATATCTAAATTATTGTTGTTTGTGTTATGTTGTGTGAAGTATGACAGATATATAACAGTGTTCTTGTTACAACCAAGGTTTCTTACTGTTATTAATGATATTATTACTACTACTACTGCTACTACTACTACTGCTACTACTACTACTACAAATACTATATATACTACTATACTACTACTACTGCTACTACTACTACTATCCCACTTTCTACTACTGTACTACTACTACTACTACTGCTACTATACTACTACTACTACTACTATATGTACTACTACTATATACTTTCGCCCACTACTACTCTGCTACTAAATACTACTACTACTTTCCCACTACTTTCTTTCTACTACTACTACTACTGTACTACTACTACTACTACTTTCTACTACTACTACTGCTACTACTACTACTACTACTGCTACTACTATACTACTATACTACTTTCTACTACTGCTACTACTACTTTCTATACTACTACTCTACTACTTACTACTACTATGCTACTACTACTACTACTACTGCTACTTTCTACTACTACTACTATACTGCTACTTTCTACTACTACTTTCTACTACTACTACTATACTACTGCTACTACTAATACTACTTACTTACTACTGCTACTATACTACTGCTACTACTACTACTACTATCTACTGCTATTTCTACTACTACTACTAATGCTACTACTACTATGCTAAATACTACTACTGCACTGCTACTACTACTACTACTTTCTTACTACTGCTACTTTCTACTTTCTGCTATTTCTACTCTACTGCTGCTACTGCTACTACTACTACTACTACTACTACTGCTAATACTATACTACTACTACTACTACTACTACTGCTACTGCTACCTAACTACTTACTACTACTACTACTGTAATACTACTACTACTACTACTACTACTGCTACTACTACTATGCTACTACTACTATACTACTACTACTACTACTACTACTGCTGTTACTGCTACTGCTACTACTTCTACTAATCACTACTGCTATACTACTACTACTACTACTACTGCTACTGCTTCTACTCTATACTACTTACTACTACTGCTACTACTGACACTACTACTGCTCTATGATACTACTACTACTACTACTACTGCTACTACTGACACTACTACTGCTACTACTGCTACTGCTACTACTACTACTGATATATAACAGTGTTTTTGTTACTTACAACCAAGGTTCCTTACTGTTATTAATACTATTATTATTATTACTACTACTACTACTGCTACTACTACTGCTACTACTGACACTACTACTGCTACTACTGATACTACTACTACTACTACTACTACTACTGCTACTACTGCTACTACTACTGCTACTACTGATACTACTTGATACTACTGATACTTACTACTACTTTCTACTACTGCTACTACTGATACTCTACTGCTACTATGATACTACTACTGCTACTACTGATACTACTACTACTACACTATACTACTACTGCTATACTGATACTACTACTACTTTCTACTGTACTACTGCTACTTTCTGATCTACTACTGGTACTACTGATACTACTTTACTACTACTACTGCTACTAATGATACTATACAACTACTACTACTACTATACTGCTACTTATTATACTACTGCTACTACTGATACTACTACTACTACTGCTACTATGCTACTACTACTACTGTTTCTACTACTACTTTCTACTGCTATACTTTCTACTCTACTATACTACTACTACCACTACTGCTACTTACTGCTTTCTACTACTACTCTACTACTGCTACTACTACTACTACTATACTACTACTGCTACTACTACTACTCTACTGCTACTTACTACTACTATTACTGCTACTACTGCTACTACTACTACTACTACTACTGCTATTACTACTACTACTACTGCTATTACTGTACTACTACTACTACTTCTGCTACTACTACTACTTACTACTGCTGCTACTACTACTACTACTGCTACTACTACTAATACTACTGCTACTACTACTACTTCTACTGCTACTACTGCTACTACTATTACTACTACTACTATGCTACTGCTACTATGCTATACTACTACTACTGCTACTACTTACTACTGCTACTACTGCTACTACTACTACTGCTACTGCATACTACTACTAATTTCTACTACCTGCTATGTACTGCTAAATATACTACTACTGCTATACTGCTACTGCTATATACTACTGCTACTATACTACTACTTATACTGCTATATACTACTCTACTACTGTACTACTGCTACTATACTACCTACTGCTACTCTACTACTTATACTATACTCTACTGCTACTATACTTGCTAATACTACTACTGTCTACTACTATGCTACTAAATACTGCTATATTACTTAATACTCTACTGTTTCTACTATTACTGTAAAACTACTTTCTGCTAATACTTCTACTGTAATACTATACTGACTTTCTACTTTATGTATACTTTAAAACTTTTACTGCTACTTATACTCTGCTACTACTACTACTGCTTTAATACTATACTTACTGCTAATTACTATTACTGTAATACTATTTTGCTATACTACTATCTAATTTTACTCTGCTACTTACTACTATTATGTAATACTACTACTGCTAATACTACTAGCTACTCACTACTGTACTCTATGTATATACTACTCTACTACTCTATGCTCTATATATCTACTACTGCTACTGCTACTTTCTTTATACTGTTACTATACTACTACTGTACTCTAATTTTACTACTTCTGCTATACTAATACTGCTACTACTTAATGTACTATACTATATATACTGCTACTAATACCTATACTACTACATGTCTACTACTGCTATCTGCTACTACTACTACGCTTGCTACTGCTACTACTCTTTCTACTGTTACTACTACTATGCTACTGCTGCTACTACTACTACTGCTACTAACTACCCACTTCTACTACTACTGTACTATACTACTGCTACTACTATACTGTGTACTACTTTATACTGGTACTACTATTACTGTACAGTACTACTCTACTACTGCTCTACTCTATACTTGCTACTGCTATATTACTACTGCTACTCTGCTTTACTCTACTACTGGGTACTACTGCTACTGCTACTACTATATACTGCTTACTACAGCTAATACTGTACTACTACTTACTGTTCTGCAAAACTACTCTATGATTCTCTCTCTATTCTGTACTCCTGCTACTACTCTTTCTACTGTGGTACTACTTGCTACTAATGCTACTACTGTATTGTACTACTACCCGTACTAATCCTATACTGTACTACATATCTTTACTACTGCTATACTAACTGCTACTATTTCTTTCTCTACTACTATGCTATATCACTAATGTACCCTTATACGACTGCTTTTTTATGTTGCTTACTACCCCCTACTACATACTATCTGCTGTTACTACTACTATACTGCTATTTACTACTTACTACCATATGCTGTACCTTGCTACTCTGCTACTACCACTTTCTTTTCTACTGCTACTACGCTTCTGTCATTAATACTCTACCACTACTGCTATACTACTATGCTATTTTTACTACTGTATTTTATATACTTATTACTACTACACTTTAACTACCACTACTGTTACTTCTACTAGCATTATTACTATTTACTACTTCTACTAGTTCTTTTCTACTACTGTCTATTTGCTATTATACTACTAGGGGCACTATACTATTACTACTTCTTTACTGCTTATTTGTCTAATTACTGCTATACCACTCTATACTGTTATTTTATCTACTACTTAATTATACTACTTTCTACTAGTTTTTATTTTTTACTTTCTTTCTATTTTTTTATTACTCGTTTTTAATTTACTTACCATTACCTTTTCTATTTTCTATTTTTACTACTGTTACTTTATTTTTACATTTAATTTCTATTACGCTGTTTCTTTTTTTACTTGTTTTACTATTATTTACTAATTTTCTACTATTTTACTATTTCCTTTATTTCTTTTATATATTATTATACTGTTCTACTATTTTATACTGTTATTTTATTACTACTTTCTACTATTTTTCTACTTTGTTTCTATTTTAAACTACTATATTATTATTTTTTTGGGGGTTTTTCACCCCTTTTCCCTTTTTTCATTATATCCTCCCCCTTTACCGCATACTGGGGTTTTTTTATATTACTACTGTTTAAAACTTTTTATTCTGCCCCCCCAAAATTTAAAATATTATTCCTACTTTTCTAAAAAATTTTAAAAATCCCTGTTACTTTTTATTCACTTTTTCCCCTTTTTTTACTCTGGAAATTTTTCTTTGTACCTTTAAATTCCCCTGTATTTTTTTTTGTACTGTTCCCCCTATTTTTT
>NC_069413.1:21334250-21354420 GCF_026875155.1 Cherax quadricarinatus
TTTTGGGAGACATTTAAAACCTTGACCTTGACCTCCCTCAGTTTGAGACAGTAACAACCTTGCCCCTGACCTCCTCAGTTTGAGACGTAAAACCTTGACCATGACCTCCCTCAGTTTGAGACAGTAACAACCTTGACCCTGACCTCCCTCAGTTTGAGACAGTAACAACCTTGGCCATGACCTCCCTCAGTTTGAGACAGTAATAACCTTGACCATGACCTCCCTCAGTTTGAGACAGTAACAACCTTGACCCTGACCTCCCTCAGTTTGAGACAGTAACAACCTTGACCCTGACCTCCCTCAGTTTGAGACAGTAACAACCTTGGCCATGACCTCCCTCAGTTTGAGACGGTAAAACCTTGACCATGACCTCCCTCAGTTTGAGACAGTAAAACCTTGACCCTGACCTCCCTCGTTTGAGACAGTAAACCTTGACCTGACCTCCCTCAGTTTGAGACAGTAACAACCTTGACCATGACCTCCCTCAGTTTGAGACAGTAATAACCTTGACCCTGACCTCCCTCAGTTTGAGACAGTAACAACCTTGACCATGACCTCCCTCAGTTTGAGACAGTAACAACCTTGACCATGACCTCCCTCAGTTTGAGACAGTAACAACCTTGACCATGACCTCCCTCAGTTTGAGACAGTAAAACCTTGACCATGACCTCCCTCAGTTTGAGACAGTAACAACCTTGACCATGACCTCCCTCAGTTTGAGACAGTAACAACCTTGACCATGACCTCCCTCAGTTTTGAGACAGTAAAACCTGTGACATGACCTCCCTCAGTTTGAGACAGTAACAACCTTGACCATGACTCCCTCAGTTTGAGGACAGTAACAACCTTGACCATGACCTCCCTCAGTTTGAGACAGTAACAACCTTGACCATGACCTCCCTCAGTTTGAGACATTAACAACCTTGACCATGACCTCCCTCAGTTTGAGACAGTAATAACCTTGACCCTGACCTCCCTCAGTTTGAGACAGTAAAACCTTGACCATGACCTCCCTCAGTTTGAGACAGTAACAACCTTGACCATGACCTCCCTCAGTTTGAGACAGTAATAACCTTGACCATGACCTTCCTCAGTTTGAGACAGTAATAACCTTGACCATGACCTCCCTCAGTTTGAGACAGTAACAACTCCTAGACCATGACCTCCTCAGTTTGAGACAGTAATAACCTTGACCATGACCTCCCTCAGTTTGAGACAGTAACAACCTTGACCATGACCTCCCTCAGTTTGAGACAGTAACAACCTTGACCATGACCTCCCTCAGTTTGAGATAGTAATAACCCTTGACCATGACCTCCCTCAGTTTGAGACAGTAAAACCTTGACCATGACCTCCCTCAGTTTGAGACAGTAACAACCTTGACCATGACCTCCCTCAGTTTGAGACAGTAATAACCTTGACCATGACCTCCCTCAGTTTGAGACAGTAAAACCTTGACCATGACCTCCCTCAGTTTGAGACATTAACAACCTTGACCATGACCTCCCTCAGTTTGAGACAGTAACAACCTTGACCATGACCTCCCTCAGTTTGGATAGTAAATAACCTTGACCATGACCTCCCTCAGTTTGAGACAGTAACAACGTTGACCATGACCTCCCTCAGTTTGAGACAGTAACAACCTTGACCATGACCTCCCTCAGTTTGAGATAGTAATAACCTTGACCATGACCTCCCTCAGTTTGAGATAGTAATAACCTTGACCATGACCTCCCTCAGTTTGAGACAGTAACAACCTTGACCATGACCTCCCTCAGTTTGAGATAGTAATAACCTTGACCATGACCTCCCTCAGTTTGAGATAGTAATAACCTTGACCATGACCTCCCTCAGTTTGGGACAGTAATAACCTTGACCCTGACCTCCCTCAGTTTGAGACAGTAAAACCTTGACCATGACCTCCCTCAGTTTGAGACAGTAACAACCTTGACCATGACCTCCCTCAGTTTGAGACAGTAAAACCTTGACCATGACCTCCCTCAGTTTGAGACATTAACAACCTTGACCATGACCTCCCTCAGTTTGAGACAGTAACAACCTTGACCATGACCTCCCTCAGTTTGAGACAGTAATAACCTTGACCCTGACCTCCCTCAGTTTGAGACAGTAAAACCTTGACCATGACCTCCCTCAGTTTGAGACAGTAACAACCTTGACCATGACCTCCCTCAGTTTGAGACAGTAAAACCTTGACCATGACCCTCCCTCAGTTTGAGACAGTAACAACCTTGACCATGACCTCCCTCAGTTTGAGACAGTAAAACCTTGACCATGACCTCCCTCAGTTTGAGACAGTAACAACCTTGACCATGACCTCCCTCAGTTGTGGACAGTATCAACCTTGACCATGACCTCCCTCAGTTTGAGACAGTAAAACCTTGACCATGACCTCCCTCAGTTTGAGACAGTAATAACCTTGACCATGACCTCCCTCAGTTTGAGACAGTAACAACCTTGACCATGACCTCCCTCAGTTTGAGACAGTAATAACCTTGACCATGACCTCCCTCAATTTGAGACAGTAACAACCTTGACCATGACCTCCCTCAGTTTGAGACAGTAATAACCTTGACCCTGACCTCCCTCAGTTTGAGACAGTAATCAACCTTGACCAATGACCTCCCTCAGTTTGAGACAGTAACAACCTTGACCATGACCTCCCTCAGTTTGAGACAGTAACAACCTTGACCATGACCTCCCTCAGTTTGAGACATTAACAACCTTGACCATGACCTCCCTCAGTTTGAGACAGTAAAACCTTGACCATGACCTCCCTAAGTTTGAGACAGTAACAACCTTGACCATGACCTCCCTCAGTTTGAGACAGTAAAACCTTGACCATGACCTCCCTCAGTTTGAGACAGTAAACCTTGACCATGACCTCCCTCAGTTTGAGACTGTAATAACCTTGACCATGACCTCCCTCAGTTTGAGATAGTAACAACCTTGACCATGACCTCCCTCAGTTTGAGACATTAACAACCTTGACCATGACCTCCCTCAGTTTGAGACAGTAACAACCTTGACCATGACCTCCCTCAGTTTGAGACAGTAAACCTTGACCATGACCTCCTCAGTTGAGACAGTAACAACCTTGACCATGACCTCCCTCAGTTTGAGACAGTAACAACCTTGACCATGACCTCCCTCAGTTTGAGACAGTAAAACCTTGACCATGACCTCCCTCAGTTTGAGACAGTAACAACCTTGACCATGACCTCCCTCAGTTTGAGGACAGTAATACCTTGACCATGACCTCCCTCAGTTTGAGACAGTAACGACCTTGACCATGACCTCCTCAGTTTGAGACAGTAACGACCTTTGACCATGACCTCCCTCAGTTTGAGACAGTAACGACCTTGACCATGACCTCCCTCAGTTTGAGACAGTAAAACCTTGACCATGACCTCCCTCAGTTTGAGACATTAACAACCTTGACCATGACCTCCCTCAGTTTGAGCAGTAACAACCTTGACCATGCCCCTCAGTTTGAGACAGTAATAACCTGACCATGACCTCCCTCAGTTTGAGACAGTAAAACCTTGACCATGACCTCCCTCAGTTTGAGACAGTAACAACCTTGACCATGACCTCCCTCAGTTTGAGACAGTAACAACCTTGACCATGACCTCCCTCAGTTTGAGACAGTTAATAACTTGACCATGACCTCCCTCAGTTTGAGACAGTAACAACCTTGACCATGACCTCCCTCAGTTTGAGACAGTAATAACCTTGACCCTGACCTCCCTCAGTTTGAGACAGTAAAACCTTGACCATGACCTCCCTCAGTTTGAGACAGTAATAACCTTGACCATGACCTCCCTCAGTTTGAGACAGTAACAACCTTGACCATGACCTCCCTCAGTTTGAGACAGTAACAACCTTGACCATGACCTCCCTCAGTTTGAGACAGTAACAACCTTGACCATGACCTCCCTTGACCCTAATTACTTCATTCATTTTTACGTGATAAACGACCTGTCGCTCCGCCATTCATTATTACATGCGAGTGAACGACCTATCGTTCCCCCATATATTATTATATGTTAGTACACGACCTGTCGCTGTCCCATTCATTATTACATACTAGTACACGACCTGTCGCTCCGCCATTCATAATTACATGCTAGTACACGACCTGTCGTTCCGTCATTCATTATTACATGCTAAGACACGACCTCTGAGACAAGTGCCTCATTGCTTGACCAACACGATACCCCACAACAAGCAGGTATAATCACAGACAACACCACAGACCACTACAAGCAGATACAATCACAGACAACAGCACAGACCACTACAGCAGGTACAATCACAGACAACACCACAGACCACTATAAGCAGATATAATCACAGACAACACCACAGACCACTACAAGCAGGTACAATCACAGACAACACCACAGACCACTACAGTAGGTACAATCACAGACAACACCACAGACCACTACAAGCAGATATAATCACAGACAACACCACAGACCACTACAAGCAGGTACAATCACAGACAACACCACAGACCACTACAAGCGGTACAATCACAGACAACACCACAGACCACTACAAGCAGGTACAATCACAGACAACACCACAGACCACTACAAGCAGGTACAATCACAGACAACACCACAGACCACTACAAGCAGGTACAATCACAGACAACACCACAGACCACTAGAAGCAGGTACAATCACAGACAACACCACAGACCACAACAAGCAGGTACAATCACAGACAACATCACAGACCACTACAAGCAGGTACAATCACAGACAACACCACAGACCACTACAAGCATGTACAATCACAGACAACACGACCTGTCGCTGTCCCACTCATTATTACATGCTAGTACACGACCTGTCGTTCCGTCATTCATTATTACATGCTAAGACACTACCTGTCGCTCCGCCATTCATTATTACATGCGAGTGCACGACCTATCGTTCCCCCATATATTATTATATGTTAGTACACGACCTGTCGCTGTCCCATTCATTATTACATACTAGTACACGACCTGTCGCTCCGCCATTCATAATTACATGCTAGTACACGACCTGTCGTTCCGTCATTCATTATTACATGCTAAGACACGACCTCTGAGACAAGTGCCTCATTGCTTGACCAACACGATACCCCACAACAAGCAGGTATAATCACAGACAACACCACAGACCACAACAAGCAGGTATAATCACAGACAACACCACAGACCACAACAAGCAGGTACAATCACAGACAACACCACAGACCACAACAAGCATGTACAATCACAGACAACACGACCTGTCGCTGTCCCATTCATTATTACATGCTAGTACACGACCTGTCGTTCCGTCATTCATTATTACATGCTAAGACACGACCTCTGAGACAAGTGCCTCATTGCTTGACCAACACGATACCCCACAACAAGCAGGTACAATCACAGACAACACCACAGACCACAACAAGCAGATATAATCACAGACAACACCACAGACCACTACAAGCAGATATAATCACAGACAACACCACAGACCACTACAAGCAGGTACAATCACAGACAGCACCACAGACCACTACAAGCAGATATAATCACAGACAACACCACAGACCACTACAAGCAGATATAATCACAGACAACCCACAGACCACTACAAGCAGTATAATCACAGACAACACCACAGACCACTACAAGCAGATATAATCACAGACAACATCACAGACCACTACAAGCAGGTACAATCACAGACAACACCACAGACCACTACAAGCAGATATAATCACAGACAACATCACAGACCACTACAAGCAGGTATAATCACAGACAACACCACAGACCACTACAAGCAGATATAATCACAGCAACACCACAGACCACTACAAGCAGATATAATCACAGACAACATCACAGACCACTACAAGCAGGTACAATCACAGACAACACCACAGACCACTACAAGCAGGTACAATCACAGACAACACACAGACCACTACAAGCAGATTAATCACAGACAACACCACAGGACCACTACAAGCAGGTTAATCACAGACAACACCACAGACCACTACAAGCAGATATAATCACAGACAACACCACAGACCACTACAAGCAGATATAATCACAGACAACACCACAGACCACTACAAGCAGGTATAATCACAGACAACACCACAGACCACTACAAGCAGGTATAATCACAGACAACACCACAGACCACTACAAGCAGGTATAATCACAGACAACACCACAGACCACTACAAGCAAGTATAATCACAGACAACACCACAGACCACTACAAGCAGATATAATCACAGACAACACCACAGACCACTACAAGCAGGTACAATCACAGACAACACCACAGACCACTACAAGCAGCTATAATCACAGACAACACCACAGACCACTACAAGCAGCTATAATCACAGACAACACCACAGAACCACATCCTACCTTTCTCATAACCAACTTATCTAAACTGCCTCAAGAAACAAGAAAGATCTCATTTCGCCTGCATAATGAGACATCGATAAACAACCAAAAACTAGCACTAGGTGTCATTGACTGGCAGAGAGAGCTAAATGACAGTAATAATATCGATCAACATGTCGAATTTTTTTTACATAAAACCTTAAACCTCTACAACAAACATTGCCCAATCAAAACGAAACAGATCACAGAAAAACTAAACAGCCCATGGCTAGGAAGAAGTACTTCAAATCTATTAATAAAAAATACTAACTTGAAAAACAGTTTAGATTAGGCTTAATTACTAAAGAATTTACTAAAAGATACACATAAATACTCACAAAACTAATACGTAAATCAAAGCAAATGTGTTATGAAAAAAGATTTAGTGAAATGAAAGGTGATATGAAAAGTACCTGGCAAACCCTCTCCAAAATTTTGGGCTCAAGGAAACCGACTGGAAATAGAGAGATAGACTTAACTAAACCAGATGTACCTCACATGAAACCTGTAGACACGGCCGACAAATTTATTGTCTTCTTCTCTACTGTAGGATCAAAACTAGCAAGCCAAATTCCCAGCTCAAATACCCATCTGAGCGAGTACCTCACTGGCAACTATCCAAATACTCTATTTTCTAGCTACAACTAATCCCACTGACGTCTCACTCATCATTAATGAACAAATCAGGTGAAACTAGATAACTTGCCACCATTCATACATAAAAAAGCTGCACCAGAACTGTCGCCCATTATTGCAACAATGTTTAACAAATCTATAGCTTCCTCAACCTTCCCATCCAGACTCAAGACAGCAAGGGTCACCCCGATCCACAAAGGTGGAGATCCAATGATTTGAACAATTAACAGACCCATATCAACTTCCCCTATAACCAAGATATTTGACAAAATAATACGCAAGTGAACTTTACTCCTACCTTAATCCAACAACATACTTAACCCATGAAAGTTGGATTTAGACCAAAAAATAGTACGAATGCCCGCTATTATACAAATGTTTGACCTAATATACACAGCTCTTGATAAAAAGGGAATATTTTTGGGGGCTCTTTATCGACCTAAGAAAAGTGTTTGACACAGTTGACCACAATCTCTGGCACCTCAAACTGAATCATTATGGCATAAGAGGACATTCTCTTGACTACCTAAAATCCTGTCTTAACGACAGACACCAGTATGTACATGCAAATGGGGTCAACTCCGCTATCCAACCTGTAGCTGTAGGAGTACCCCAGGGTAGTGTCCTAGGCCCACTCCTCTTTCATCTACATCAATGATCTCCCCAATATATCCCAACTCATTAAACCAGTTCTATTCCCAGATGACACTACTTGTGTCTACTCCCACTCAGCTGTGCTTAGAAACACTGTAAACAATGAACTGCTAAAGATATATACTTGGATGATGACTAACAACCTCACTCTCAACACAGACAAAACATACTTCATGCTGTTTGGCAACAGAGCCTCAAATATCCAACTTAACATACTGCTAAATGGTTCCCCAATATCAAGACACATGGAGGCAAATTTCTAGGTCTTCTCCTTGACTGTAATCTTAAATTTCAGTTCCATACCCATCACATAACCAAGAAAATTTCCAAATCAGTAGAATCCTTTCCAAGATACGATACCATGTACCATAAACGACTCTCCGTACCCTGTACCACTCTCTAATATACCCTTACCTCACCTATGGTATTTGTGCCTGGGGCTCAACCACAGCCAACCACCTTAGACCCTTAATAATCCAACAAAAAGCTGGTGTGCGGGTGATAACCAGCTCCTGGGCTAGACAGCACACTCCACCACTTCTCAAAAGACTCAACTTGCTAAATATACAAGACATACACTCTTATTATTGGTACTTACTACATATACAGAACATTAAACTCCACTATAAACCCTCTCGTAAAACTTCTTAACAGTTACAACAGAATGCACAGTCACAATACAATGCATAAGGCACTTTTCAACATCCCCGGAGTCAGACTCTCACTATGTAACAACGCTATGCACATAAAAGGCCAGAAGATCTGGAACTCGCTACCGGAACAGGTCAAGGATCCCTGACAACTTATAAATTTAGGATTTTGCTAAAAAAATCATCTTATCTCTCAATATTAACCAAATCAACTAAAACATCTGCTAATTAGCTTCATTATATGACCTCCTGGCTTTTAATTCTGCCAATCCATAATATATTACCACCTGCACCGAACCCTACTCCACCTTACCACCTCTCACTTATATTAAGTTTAAATAAACTTTAGAATAGTTAACCACTATCTCTGGAGTTTACCTGGAGTTTACCTGGAGAGAGTTCCGGGGTCAACGCCCCCGCGGCCCGGTCTGTGACCAGGCCTCCTGGTGGATCAGAGGCTGATCAACCAGGCTGTTGCTGCTGGCTGCACGCAAACCAACGTACGAGCCACAGCCGGCTGATCCGGAACTGACTTTAGGTGCTTGTCCAGTGCCAGCTGAAGACTGCCAGGGGTCTGTTGGTAATCCCCCTTATGTGTGCTGGGAGGCAGTTGAACAGTCTCGGGCCCCTGACACTTATTGTATGGTCTCTTAACGTGCTAGTGACACCCCTGCTTTTCATTGGGGGGATGTTGCATCGTCTGCCAAGTCTTTTGCTTTCTTGTCTACTTTTAAGTATAGTTACTATGTACTATTATCTTATCTAGTTTTAATTAGTTTTATTAGGAGTAGTTTTGCCCAAAATGCCTGGGCATGACATGTCTAATCTTGGTACTTAGCAAATCACAACTGTAATTACACTTTCTAACCTTGACAAACAAATAAACTTTACATTACACGACCTGTCGTCCCCTCATTTATTTCCACTTGCTAAAATAAAGCACCTGTCGTTCCCCATTTATTATTACATAGCAATAAATTAGCTGTCGTTCTTCCCCAGGTAATCAGTGCGGGCGACCAGGACGACCAGTGAACGGCACAGTCTCCACGACAGGTCGTTTCTACTTCCCAGGGGAACGAGTCGCCTACAAGTGCTTGGAAGGATTCGTTCTCTTCGGAGGAGAAGAGAGAACGTGTCAGAAGAACGGCAGCTGGAGCGGCGACGTTCCTCTGTGTGGTGAGTGTGTGTGTGTCTTGTCGAGAGAACGGCATGTCGGAACGACAAAATGTGAGAGAATGTTTCTCTGTGTGGAGCTTTATGATGTTTCGCTCAGTGTAGAGCTTTATGATGTTACACACTGCGTAGAGCTTTATGTTCCACTCTGTGTAGAGCTTTATGATGTTTCACTCTGCGTAGAGCTTTATGTTCCACTCTGTGTAGAGCTTTATGATGTTTCACTCTGCGTAGAGCTTTATGTTCCACTCTGTGTAGAGCTTTATGATGTTTCACTCTGCGTAGAGCTTTATGATGTTTCGCTCAGTGTAGAGCTTTATGATATTTCACTCTGTGTAGAGCTTTATGTTCCACTCTGTGTAGAGCTTTATGATGTTTCACTCTGCGTAGAGCTTTATGATGTTTCGCTCAGTGTAGAGCTTTATGATGTTTCACTCTGTGTAGAGCTTTATGTTCTACTCTGTGTAGAGCTTTACGTTTCACTCTGCGTAGAGCTTTATGTTCCACTCTGTGTAGAGCTTTATGTTTCACTCCGTGTAGAGCTTTATGATGTTTCGCTCAGTGTAGAGCTTTATGATGTTTCACTCTGTGTAGAGCTTTATGTTCCACTATGCTTAGAGCTTTATGATGTTTCACTCTGTGTAGAGCTTTATGTTCCACTCTGTGTAGAGCTTTATGATGTTTCACTCTGCGTAGAGCTTTATGTTCCACTCTGTGTAGAGCTTTATGTTTCACTCTGTGTAGAGCTTTATGACATTTCGCTCAGTGTAGAGCTTTATGATGTTTCACTGTGTAGAGCTTTGTGTTCCACTCTGTGTAGAGCTTTATGATGTTTCACTCTGCGTAGAGCTTTATGTTCCACTCTGTGTAGTTTATGTTTCACTCTGTGTAGAGCTTTATGATGTTTCGCTCAGTGTAGAGCTTTATGATGTTTCACTCTGTGTAGAGCTTTATGTTCCACTCTGTGTAGAGCTTTATGATGTTTCGCTCAGTGTAGAGCTTTATGTTTCACTCTGTGTAGAGCTTTATGATGTTTCACTCTGTGTAGAGCTTTATAATGTTCCACTCTGTGTAGAGCTTTATGATTCGCTCAGTGTAGAGCTTTATGATGTTTCACTCTGTGTAGAGCTTTATGATGTTTCACTCTGTGTAGAGCTTTATGATGTTTCGCTCAGTGTAGAGCTTTATGATGTTTCACTCTGTGTAGAGCTTTATGTTTCACTCTGTGTAGAGCTTTATAATGTTCCACTCTGTGTAGAGCTTTATGATGTTTCGCTCAGTGTAGAGCTTTATGTTTCACTCTGTGTAGAGCTTTATGATGTTTCACTCTGTGTAGAGCTTTATGGTGTTTCACTCTGTGTAGAGCTTTATGATGTTTCGCTCAGTGTAGAGCTTTATGATGTTTCACTCTGTGTAGAGCTTTATGATGTTTCACTCTGTGTAGAGCTTTATAATGTTCCACTCTGTGTAGAGCTTTATGATGTTTCGCTCTGCGTAGAGCTTTATGATGTTTCACTCTGTGTAGAGCTTTATGATGTTTCGCTCAGTGTAGAGCTTTATGATGTTTCACTCTGTGTAGAGCTTTATAATGTTCCACTCTGTGTAGAGCTTTATGATGTTTCACTCTGCGTAGAGCTTTATGGTGTTTCACTCTGCGTAGAGCTTTATGGTGTTTCACTCTGCGTAGAGCTTTATGGCGTTTCGCTCAGTGTAGAGCTTTATGATGTTTCACTCTGTGTAGAGCTTTATGTTTCACTCTGTGTAGAGCTTTATGATGTTTCACTCTGTGTAGAGCTTTATGGTGTTTCACTCTGTGTAGAGCTTTATGATGTTTCACTCTGTGTAGAGCTTTATGTTTCACTCTGTGTAGAGCTTTATGATGTTTCACTCTGTGTAGAGTTTTATGGTGTTTTACTCTGCGTAGAGCTTTATGATGTTTCGCTCAGTGTAGAGGTTTATGATGTTTCACTCTGTGTAGAGCTTTATGTTTCACTCTGTGTAGAGCTTTATGATGTTTCACTCTGCGTAGAGCTTATGGTGTTTCACTCTGTGTAGAGCTTTGTTTCACTCTGTGTAGAGCTTTATGTTTCACTCTGTGTAGAGCTTTATGATGTTTCACTCTGCGTAGAGCTTTATGGTGTTTCACTCTGTTTAGAGCTTTGTTTCACTCTGTGTAGAGCTTTATGTTTCACTCTGTGTAGAGCTTTATGATGTTTCAACCTGTGTAGAGCTTAGTTAAATCATGTTTCACTGTAGAGCTTCATAAGCTTATATTCCACTCCATGTAGAGCTTTATGATGTTTCACTCCATGTAGAGCTTTATCAAGTCACAACATACACAACCCGCGCTCAGGTGACGGAAGGTTAAAACGACATATCGCCCCAATTGGACCAACAAATACTCAAACTATATCACGGGAGGGAATAGAACCCGCGGTCGGTCATAAAACTCCAGGCGGCATTGAGCCTCTCTATTCTCCGAGAGGCATTTCACTCCAAGGTAAGGCTTTATCAGAGCTCTACACCCGGGCGAATCATTACGATACTGATATCGTCTCTCCCAGACCTTTTTTTTTTCGGTTACTGGACACCGACAGTGCCCGGTGAGAATTTTCAAAGGGGAAGCAATTTTGTTTAAGCAAGGGGGGGCAGGAAAGGCCCGGGGGTGGGCCCGGTGGGGTAGGCAAGGCTGGGGTGGAAAGGTGGGGTAGGCAAGGTTTGGGGTAGGCAAGGGGGGGTTTAGGAAAGGGCCCGGGGGCCAGGAAAAGGCTGGGGAAAGGCAAGGCTGGTGTAGGCAAGGTGGGGTAGGAAAGGCTGGGGTAGGCAAAGTTGGGGGTAGGCAAGGCGGGGTGGGGCAAGGCTGGGGCAGGCAAGGCGGGGGTAGGCAAGGCTGGGGGTGGGAAAGGGCTGGGGTGGCAAGGGGGGGGATACCCCAAGGTGGGATAGGCAAGGGAAAGGTAGGAAAGGCGGGGGTAGGAAGGCGGGTTTTTGGGCAAGGCGGGGTAGGAAAGGGGGGGTTTTAGGCAAGGCTGGGGTACACCAAAAAGGGGGTAGGCAAGGTGGGGTGGGGCAAGGGGGGTAGCAAGGTTGGGGTAGGAAAGGGGGGGGGTTTAGGCAAGGCTGGGTAAGGCAAAGGTGGTAAGGAAAGGGGGGGGGTAGGGCCAGGCTGGGGCAGGAAAGGCGGGGTAGGCAAGGCGGGGGTAGGCAAAGGGGGGGGTGGGGCCAAGGCTGGGGGGGCAAGGCTGGGGCAGGCAAGGTGAGGGTAGGCAAGGGCTGGGGTAGGCAGGTTTGGGTGGGAAAAGGGGGTGGGGTAGGAAAGGCGGGGGTAGGAAAGGCTGGGGCGGGCCCAAGGGGGGGGGTGGGCAAGGGGGGGTAGGGAAAGGGTTTGGGAATAGGAAAGGGGCGGGGGATAGGAAGGGCGGGGGAAAGGGAAAAGGTGGGGTGGGAAAGGGTGGGGGGTGGGAACAAGGCTAGGGTAGGAAGGCTGGGGTAGGAAAGGTTTGGGGTGGGCAGGGGGCTGGGGTAGGCAAGGTGGGGGAAAGGAAAAGGTTTGGGGGTTTAGGAAAAGGTTTGGGGCAGGAAAAGGCGTAGAAGGCAAGGCGGGGGTTAGGCAAGGCTGGGGTAGGCAGGTTGGGGTAGGAAAGGGCCTGGGGTGGGAAAGGCTGGGGTAGGAAAAAACTGGGGTTAGGCCAAGGCGGGGGTTTGGCAAGGCGGGGGTAGGAAAGGGGGGCCCAGGAAGGCGGGGTTTAGGAAAGGGCGGGGTGGGCAAGGCTGGGGTAGGCAAGGCGGGGGAAGGAAGGGGCGGGGGGCAGGCAAAGGCTTTTAGCAGGAAAGGGCCCGGGGGTAGGCAGGTGGGGTAAGAAGGTTGGGGTAGGCAAGGATGGGGTAGGCAAGGCTGGGGTAGGCAAAACGGGGGTAGGCAGGCTGGGGTAGGCAAGGCTGGGGTAGGAAAAGGGGGGGGGGGCTGGGGCGGGAAAGGCTGGGGTAGGCGGGCTGGGGTGGAAAAGGCTGGGGTTTGGCCAAGGGGTTTGGGGTTTAAAAAAGGGGGGGCGGCAAGGCTGTAGCGGGAAAAGGCTGGGGTAGGAAAGGGCTGGGGGTAGGCAAGGGGGGGGCGCAAGGCTGGGGGGCAAAGGCTGGGGTAGGCAAGGTGGGGGGCCAAGGCGGGGGGCAGGCAAGGCTGGGGTAACCCAAGGCTGGGTGGAAAGGGGGGGTAGGCAAGGCTGGGGTAGGAAAGGGGGTGGGGGGGCCCAAATGGCTGAGGTAGGCAAGGCTGGGGGGGCAAGGCTGGGGTAGGCAAGGGTTTGGGGGTAGGAAGGCTGGGGAGGAAGGCTGTAGCAGGAAAGGCTGGGGTGGGGAAAGGGGTTGGGGTAGGCAAGGTGGGGCAGGCAAGGGCGGGGCGGGGCAAGGTGGGGTAGGAAAGGCTGGGGGGCAGGCTGGGGCGGGCAAGGGGGGGTTTAAGAAAGGCGGGGGTTTAGGAAAAGGGGGGTTTTGGCAAGGCTGGGGTGGGCCCAAGGGCTGGGGTAGGCAAGGGTGGGGTAGGCAAGGGTGGGGTAGGCAAGGCTGGGGTACCAGGGCGGGGGAACACAAGATGGGGTACAAAAAGACGGGGGTTTACACAAGGTGGGGTACACAAGGGGGGGTACAAAAAGTGGGTTACCAAGGCTGGCGTACCAAGGTTTGGGGTACAAAAGGGGCCGGGGGTTTACACAAGGACTGGGGAAACTAAGGATGGGGTACATAAGGTGGGGAAACCAAGACTGGGGTACCAAGGCGGGGTTTACACAAGGCTAAGGTAAAACCAAAAGGCTGGGGTACCACCGCTGGGGTCCACAACGCGGGGGAAATAAAAGGGAAAGGTTTCCCACAAGGGGGGGGTACGAAAAGTGGGGTCCCAAAAGGCTAAGGTACACAAGGCTGGGGTACACAAGGGGGGGGTCCCAAAAGTGGGGTACACAAGGCAAAGGTAAAAAACGCTGGGGTACACAAGGGTAAGGTACCAAGGCTGGGGTACACAAGGGAAAAGGAAACAAAAGGGGCGGGGGGGTTAAAAAAAAGGGGGGGGTTTAAACAAGGTGGGGTACAAAAAGGCTGGGTGTACCAAGGGGGGGGTTTTCAAAAGGCTGGGGTACACAAGGCTAAGGTACACAACGCGGGGGTTTACACAAGGGTAGGTACACAAGGTGGGGCCCAAAGGGGGGACAAAAGGGGTTAATGGAAAAAAAAAGGGGCGGGGGCACACAAGGCGGGGGGGTACCCAAGGTGGGGTCCCAAAAGGGCTGGGGTCCCACAAGGCTGGGGTACACAAAGAAAGGGTTAACTCAACGGGGGGGGTTAAAACAAGGGAAAGGTCAAAAGGGCTGGGGTAACAAGGGGGGGATTTACAAAAAGGTGGGGTACACAAGGTGGGGTGCACAAGGTGGGGTACAAAAGGCCCTGGGGTACCCCAAGGCTAAGGACAAAAGGGTGGGGTACCCCAAGGGAAAGGAAAAGGGGGGTACACAAGGCTGGGGTACAAAAGGTGGGGTTCCAAGGCGGGGGGTAAAAAAGGGTTTGGGGTACACAAGGCTGGGGACCAAGGCTGGGTACACAAGGGGGGTCCCCAAAAAGGGCCCTTGGGGGGCCCCCCAAAGGGGGGGTTTTTCCAAAAAGGTTTGGGGTCCCAAAGCCCTGGGGTTTACCAAGGCGGGGGAAAACACAAAGGCTGGGGTCCCACAAGGCGGGGGCCCAAAACAAGGCTGGGGGTTTACACAAGGTTTGGGGCACACAAGGCTGGGGTACAAAAAGGCTGGGGTTACAAAGGCGGGGGTAACAAGGGGGGGGGGTTTACAAAGGCCGGGGTACACAAGGGGGGGTTTAAAAGGCGGTGCACAAAAGGCTGGGGTACACAAGGCTGGGGTACACAAAAATGGGTCAAAAGGTGGGGTACCAAGGCGGGGGTACCAGGTGGGGGCCCCCAAGGGGTGGGGTACAAAAGGGCAAAAGGTACCCAACGTGGGGTTACAAAAGGGGAAAGGTACCAAGGGGGGGTTTAAAAAAGGCTGGGGTACACAAGGCTGGCTTTAAACCCAGCGGGTTGGGAAATAGAAAACCCATTTAAATTTATTTCTCCACAACATGCAAAACAACTAGACTATTTCTGTTTTTTACTACTGAAATTTTAAATACTACTATGCTACTATTTTTTTGTTTTTTTACTGCTACTTCGTTTGCTATTTAACTACTATTTACAAAATTATTAAAACTAAAATAAAAACTATAAAAATTTAAACTTTTTATACTATTAACTATACAACTACTTCAAATGTACTACCACTACTACCCTACTATGTATACTACAAATATTCTACTGTATACCACTTTTAACTGCTACTACTGCTATTTAACTTTTAAATACATACTACTACTACTGCGGGCTAAAACTGCTGTTTCTACGAAATTACTACTACTACTATAAAATTTAAATTTTAAATTTATACTATAACATGAAAACTAACTACAATTCAAATTACTCTACTTTACTGCTACTACTACTACTCTGCTGCTGCTGCTGCTGCTGCTGGGCTCCCTATTTATCTACTACTATACAAATGTTTTTTAATTTTTTCTTTTTTTTTTACTCTCTACTTTAATACTACTGCTACAAACAAATATAAAACTGAAATTACTCTACTACTGTTACTACTACTATTTCTGCACTATATATTTTCTAGAACTATTACTGCTGCTGCTGCTATATTTATATACTTTTAAACTATACTACAAATTTTACTACTCCCTACTGAAAAAATTCTGCTATACTACTACTACTACTGCTACCATACTCACTTAAAATACTATTTCTGCTACTACTATTTGTAACCACTATGCTACTAAAACTACTACTACTTTTGTACTACTACTGCTACACTACAAATTAAATGCTATTTCCACTATATTTATTTACAAATATACTGCTAACTACTTACTACTATGAAACTACTATTGCTATTTTCTACTGCTATTCTACTGTACTACCATATTTACAAATACTGCTACTACTACTACGGGTGCTATACTATGTTTCTACTCCCCATTACCCTATACTAATATTATACGGGTTACTACTACTACTCCTGTAAAATACTTTACGGCTAATCCCAACTAAAACTACCCCAATACTACTACTACTATAACTTTCGTATACAATTACTAATTCTATTTGCTACAAAACAAATACTACTCTACTACTGCTATTCCCTACTCCCTACTACCACTACTCTATATTTAATTTAAAATACTACTACTATATGCTATTCCCACTACTTTACTCCCTGCTACTACAAATCCCTATACTACGGTATTTAATGCTACTACTGCTGTACTACTGCTACTACTGTCCTACTATGTACTTCTGCTGTCTCCCTACTACTCCTAAATTATCCCTACTACTACTATAAATAAACTACTACAAATTACTATTTACTACTACTACTACTTCAAATGCTATACACTATACTATGCTGTTGGCGGGTTGCTGTGTCCCTTTTGCTGCTTTTACTACTACTACAAATTTACAAATACTTTTGTGCTGGGCGGGCTGCTTACTACTTTTGTTTTCTACAAATTACTGTTTCTATACTACTTTTTACTACTTGTACAAATACAAATACTACTATTTCTCCCATTACTGTGCTCCCAAATACTACAAACTATACTGCGCTACAAATACTACAAATGCTACTCCCCACTATTGTTACAAACAAACTATACAAATACTGCTACAAATATTTCTGATATTTAATTTTTTTTTTACTGCTACTCCCACAAATATTTTATTACTACTAATACTAACTGCTACTACTACTATACTACTGCTATTTCTATTTATTTTACTACTACTGCTATATCCCTTCCTACTACTACTGAAAATACTACAAATATTACTGAAAATACTACAATTGCTACTACTACTACTGTACTTTCCCTTTTCCACAAACTTTTACTGCTATTCCCCTGTTTTAAACTACATACAAACTACTACTGTAATCCCACTATATTTACTACTATTTCTATATACTTTACTCTGCAAATAAAACTGCTCCCTACTTTACTGTATACTACAAATGCTACTCTCCCTTTTCCACTACTACTACTACGGGCTCAAATCCCTCCTTTGTAAAATTACTACTGCTATTTAACCCCCTACTTACTACAAATAACTGCATTTCAAAAATTTATTTACTACAAACTATTTCTACTACTACTGCTATACCACTACAAATACTTGTGTACTACTCCTACTATTTACTACACTATGCTACTCCCACTTTTTACTAAAATGCTGCTATATTTAATTTAATTTACTATACTGTGCTGCTGCAAACTACTAACTACTATCCCTTACTACTACACTACAAATTGCTATACCATTTATCTATTTCTACTATACTACTATACTACTACTACTGCTATACTATTTCTATTACTACTACTACTATATCTATTTTACCATACTACTACTATTTGCTGCTCTATATAAAAATACTCTACGTGCGCTGCTACTACTACTACTACAAATTACTGCTTCTACACTACCAATACCACTCGACTGCAAATTACTACTACTACTAATATTTACTACTACTGTACTACAAATGTATAAAACTACTATACTACCATACTACAAATTTCCCACTACTATTTACTATTTTAAAATTTCCCCCTATTTCCTGCAAAGATACTAAAATTTTTCCACTTCCACCCTCAAATGAAAGTGTACCAGTGTGGGGGCAGTGAGAGGAAATCGTGTGGGGGGTAAATTTGTTTTTTGAATGAATGGGGATTTTCCTGTGTTTTGTTCGTACCTTGTAGCGTTTTTCACCTGAACCAATTTTATCTCACCGGTAAAAACTGTAAAATGTGGTTTGGTGTGGACCCCACTTTTTGTTATCTAATAAATGGAGAGAAAATTTTAGCAGTGAACTAATTATATTGTCGTCCCAAAATAGGAAAAACTGGTCAGTTTCAAGAACTCTTTTAAAAATTAAGTCCTTTCAAAGGGTTTTTTTAAATACTTTTTAAAGTTATATTTTTTTCTTTTTTTAAATGTAAAAAAAAAATTAATTTTTGTCCCAAAAAAAACCTTGGAAAAACTTACTGACCTTATTACAAAAAGCGAAATTTAATTTAGCTTATTCCAATTAAATATTTTTTAGAAAAGTTTACAATAATTTATTTAATAAAAAAACCCACAATGAAAAAAAATTTTTTTCCCGTTAGGTTAAAAATGTTTTTCCCCGAAATTATTGCATACAAAAAATTTTCATTGCCTTATTCGGCAAGAAGAGCTTTTGCAAATTTGGGCCCCAAAATGGGCAATTTTTTTCCCTATTCGGCAATATATTTTTTTTATATTTTATATATATATATAATATATATTTATATATAAAATTATATATATATTTTATATATTATAAATTTTATATATATATATTTTTTCTTCCTCATTTTGAAGTTTTAACCCCTTTCTGGGTCATTCAGTGGCGGAGGCCGACCCTCCGTCCTTTCGGTCTGGGACCAATTGCCCAAAATCAGGAAAAGAGGAAAATTTATAGTGAGGTTTTAGGTCAAACCCATAACCCCAAAGGGGAAAACCATGACTAGATCATGATTGTAGATCAACACTTTCAGAATTTTTCCCCCAGCAGCTTTTAAGTTCAATTAAAAAGTGTAAAAATTTTTGGTTCATTGTCTCAAAAGGGGGGGGGGATGTTTTTTTACCCAGCAGGGGAAACTCAAATTTTGGAAGTCACGTATTATCTAAAATTATTTTTTGGTTTGTGTTTTTTGGGTGTGAATATGCGGGAAATATCCCAGTGTTTTGTTAAAACCCAAGGTTCCTTATGTTATTAATGATATTTTTTTCTATTACTGTACTTTTTTCCTATATTACTGCTACTGCTGCTACTACGTTTATCCCGATGTTTTGTTAAACCAAGGGTTCCCTTCTGTTATTAATGATATTATTACTATATACTGTTTCTGTTACTACTATTTTTGTTTTATGCTGCTATCAGATATATACCGTGTTCTTGTTAAAACCCAAGGGTTTCCCTTACTGTTTTTAATGATATTATTACTACTACTACTGCTACGTTATATATTACTGCTACTGTGCTATACGATTAAAACCAGGGGTTTTTTGTTAAAACCAAAGGTTCCTTACTGTTTTTAAATTTGATATTTTTTAAACTACTTACGCTCCCTGTTACTACTACTAGGGCATGCTGAAACTACAGATATTCCCAGTGTTCTTTTTTACAAAAAGGTTTTCTTATGTTTTAATGATATTTTATTTCCTATTTACTGCATTTGGTTTCTACTATGCTACTGCTGCTATTACAAAAAAATATATCCCAGGTTTCTTGTTACAACAAGGTTTTTAAATGTTTTTAATGATATTATTACTACTACTACTGCCTACTGTTCCTACTACTGCTATGCTGCTCCCTACGATATATCCCCAGTGTTCTTTTTAAAACCAAAGGGTTTTTTTTATGTTATTAAGGGATTTTAAATTACAAACCTATTTTCTGCT
>NC_069413.1:21354920-21376895 GCF_026875155.1 Cherax quadricarinatus
AGCGTTTTTCTGTTTCATAAATATCAGATGGCCACTTTTCAGACTGACATCTTATTTAATGGACATAACTGCTTTGTCATTTTGCACATCTATTTAACAGGAATCAAATATACTTAAAAAAAAAAAAGTCCTCTATAGAATTATTTGGCTGAAAGCTACCTAAAAATATTAACACTTTAACTGACATTAAGAAAATATTGATCAGTATTCTTATCTTGGATACTTCTTAAGCTGTCGAAGATTGTTACCATGGTAAAAAGGAGAGTTTGGAGACTTGAAGCGTAGTGATGGGGGGGTTGTGTGGCGCAGCCTAGTGAGTGCTTAGTCAGGTTACCAGTGGACTGTATCTCTCTCCAGTCGTCTTTATTAAATATTCTGTCCATGCGCAGCTCTTTCTTCTCTAATGTGTTCGCGGGAATAATCATTGAAATGGTGGTAGTCAGCCTATGCTCATCCCTTGGGTGGTATGACATCAGCCCATGCCATTCCCGTGGGTGGTATGACATCAGCCCATGCCCATCCCGTGGATGGTATGACATCAGCCCAATGCCCATTCAAATTCAAATTCAAATTCAAAGTTTATTCTCTATAAGGATTACAACGCCGAGTTTACAGAAATTTGGTTATTGTGTGGTTTACATGTAGTAAAATAGTGATTACAGAGTGTACCACTAGAACGCTTAGCATGGCTAGGCATTTCGGGCAGACTTAGATTTCATTCTTAATTGTAAAATATTACAATTATGAGGTAGTTGGTATTATGGCTAAGTGACTAAATACTAGTTTGTGAGTTTAGCAATGTAAATGCTTTTGTTTTGGCACAGTACATAGTTTCAGTATTGGAGTATCACAGGATTCATTATTTTAAGATTGAGATTAATATTTCTGTTTATGGTCAAATGAGTCAGTGAGTATAAGTGTGAACCACCAGGTGGTATTCGTGTAGTTAGTTGACAGGGTGTATCAGGGAGATAAGATGTTTTCTAATGGTAGTTTTGAAGGTGATGAATGTGTCTGCAGTTCTCAGGTAGGGTATTCCAGATTTTAGGGCCTTTGACATACATTGAATTTTTGTAAAGGTTTAGTCGGACACGGGGAATGTCGTAGAGATGTTTGTGTCTGGTGTTATGCCCGTGGGTTTCTGTCACACAACTTCAAGAAAAGCGTTTTAGGTCAAGGTATGATATTAGAGTTTAAGGCCCTGTAGATGTAGATTGCACAGTAGTAAGTGTTCGGTTCGGTTCTGATGACCAGAGCTTTGGTAAGATGGGTAAGGAAGAAGGATGGGTAAAGGATGGAAATATTGGAAAGGTGGGAGGGGGAGAGAGGTTAGGATATAAAAGGTAGTGGCCCAACCACTTTGGTGTATTTAAAAAGTGTCTGGATTGATAAGATATTCTTTAAGGGGTATAATACTAACCCATCTGAGTCACATAGATATAATAGGTATATAAGTACATGACTCTGAATTGGTAGTAATTATACAAGTTGCAATTTTTTTTTTTTTCGCGATTGCACAACGGATATTTATACGACAAGAAAGGCGATAATTTTCTGGCCAGTTTAAAAGTTCGTGACAATGGGGTTCAAATTTGGGGGGTTTTCCAACAATAGTTAAATAGCAAAATTTTTTCATTAGAAAGTTTTTTTAAAGTTGTTTTTCCCAAAAGGGGGGGCGTGATTTTTCAGTATACATAAAAGGGGTTTCTGGTGGTATCCAATCTTCTTCGTAGGTAAGTTGCCAAAATCATGGGTCGAGGGTAATCATCTTTTTGAAAAAAAACGACAAAACCCCTGGGGGGAGAGTCTTCTTTGAGCCCTGTGGGGCGGAGTTTTTGAGGGTTTGTAATCGGTGGTTTTTATCATTGTATAGGGATGTTCTCTTCTGGCTTGAAATATTTTCTTGCATTGTTTTAAGTTGTTTTTTTTTTTAGGGTGTCAAGGCTTTACTTTTTTATGGCAGTAATTTTCTTGTTGGGGTTTTTGTAAATCTCCCTTTTTAATTTTGTCTCCCCCTCCTGGTTTCGGTTTTTAAAGAGAAGAGCTCTATTCGGGGGACCCTTTGTGACCGTGGGCATGTTGGCCCTTTGTTTTTTAATGACATTGGGACCCCGGGGTTTATTCAAAGTATAGGTCTTTTTTTCTTTTTTAAAACAGATTTTTTTGACATTTTTGGGGGGCTTGATTGTTAATCAAAAAGGAGTCTGCTAAGCCCGCTTTGGCTGTGTTGTTCTTTTGTTACTTTTGAGATTTTGAGTGGAGCACCCTTTGTTATTTCTTTATCCCAAGATCTTGTTAGGGTTTTCAAATGGCTACAGGTGTCCCTCTGTGGAGTACCCCTTTTTTCTTCGGGGTTTGTTTGAAAAAACCACCCTATCGGTTAAAAAGGGGGACCTTGTCAGGATTATTTCTTTTAATTCTCCTTTTCTTCCCCCAATTAGATGTTCGCGAAGTTCAATATTATTTTTTCTTTTGACTCTCTCATACTTGTATTTTCCTGTTTACTGGATTTGTTTGAGACGACTTGAAAAAACCATCTTTGAAAACTGTGTCCAATTGGTCTTTAAAAACTCTGGTTGGGGAAAGGTCATTCACATAAATGTTAAACAGAAATTTGGACTGAGACAAGAACCCTTTTGGGGACCCCAGCCTTACGGTATAAAAGGTTTGTCGACTTGCCATAAAAGGGGTTGGGAAATTGATTTTTCTTTGAGTTAAAAAATTTTATAAATTACTCTAAAAAAAATTCCATTTTTGGGTTTGGGTTTAGGTCAATGGTTTGTATAAAAGGCCCATCATGCCATAAGCTATAAAAAGTTTTAATGAACATTTTTGGTGGAAATTTAAAAGGCAAATTCCCCTGCTTTTTTGATTGCTACAGTTTTTTCAAATAAAAACATTTATTGCATGTTTGGTACCTTTATGTTTTTCAAAAGCCAAATTTTTTTTCGTAAAAAAGTGAATTAAACTCCTTTTTTTAGTAATTCAATCTTTTGGGAAAATTTTGACTTTCTCAAGAATTTTTCCCAATGATTAAAGTAAAGATATGGGTTTTATAGTTCCCAGGTTGGTGGAGGGTCTTTATTGGGTTTTTAGCAAGAAAGATCACCCTAGCGTCTTAAAAACAAAGGGGAAAATGCCCCTGGGGCCCAAAAGTTTGGGCTTTAAAGTTATTTCCCAAGGGGACTGTTTGCAATTTCTAGGGGTACTTTATTTGTTTCAGTGTTTTCCAGGAGGCCAGGGGCTCTTTTTCTCATTTTCCAATAACCTGACTTATCTTTTAGTAATTTTAATGGTCTAGTAAGGGGGTGGGATCTTCAAGAGTTAAAAGTATCGATGGTGGGGTTAGTGGTTGTAGTTCACCCCAAGTTCTAAATTCCCCTTTTAATTTATTTAACTGAAAAATGATTATTTTTAAAAGGGACGATGTTATTGTGAGAGAGAATTTTCCCCCATACATCCCCCAAAAAATTTTACCCTGGTCCTGTGGTTCGTAAATTTTTAAATTTTAACATTTTTCATAACCCTCTTCAGTGGGTAAAACTAGGTAGTTAGGAACCTTGTGTTTTTCCCCTAAAAGTTTTTTGGATTTTTACTAAAAAATTTTTTGTGGTTCACGTTTAATTGTTTAGTTTAAAGGGAACTAAAAAATTTCCATTGTCTCTTTTGTGTTGACTAATCATGAAAATTTAAATTTTGTCCCTTTAAATTCGGTGCAGTGTGCGGCTGGTGGTTTTTTCCCCGTTTGAAATGCCTTCGACATTCTGTTGAAATTTTCCTTTAAAGTGTCTTTAATTTCTCTAGTGGGTTTTATTTTTTTGGGTTATATTTTGGGGAAAAGCAAAAAAAAAAAAAAAAAGGGCAAGTTGCATTGGTAGTTTTCAATTATTCAAAAGTGGGGGAAAACCGATTTGCATCATAAATTGCACGGGAAAGGTAGTTTTTCCCAAAAGGCCCAAAATTTTTCATCCTCCCCCCAGATTTCCCCTGAAGGGGTCAAACCCTTTTGGGTTGTTAAGATTGGGTTTGGGGAGTTACAGGTATTCAATTTGGAGAATTTTTGGGGTTGTATTATAACAGGGATATGGTCAGATCCTACATTTCCACCAGGAGATATACGACAGTGAAAGTTGCCATTTCTTGTTTGTCAGCTATATTCTGGTTGAAGGGGGCCCCCTTTTGAAAGAAAAATTTCTAGCTGTCATGTTTAAAAAAGAGTTTTTTTTCCTTTTTAAGTCCCCCGTGGTACCAGCCCCAAACAGTTAAAGGGGGCCCAGGGTGTTGGGGTTTTAAAAATCCCCGCTAGAATTTTTGGGAAAATATTTCTGCTTAATATTTATGAAGGGGGAATTGTTTTCCTATATTTTGTTGTCTGGGGGGAAAATACCCTTTTTTACTATAAACTAGTTGTCCATGAGACGTTGTCTTTTCTATTGCGGGGAATTTTTATCTTCATCAACTTAAATTTTTTAAATTTTATAGCCAAATTTTAAACCAAGATGGCTACCCCAAAAAGGGTCCTCCGATTTTCCCAGTACAGTATCCACGTAATTTAATATGTTGATAAACTCTTGAGCTTTTCTCGTTCAAAGTATAAAAAATCGGGATTGAAAATTATTTTAGTTAAACCCTCAGAAGGTAACGGTTTTTAAAAGGGGAAATGTTAAAATTTAAAGTTGGAAAATTGTAATCCCCATTATTTCTTATTCTTCGTTTGTAAAATTGCGTTCTGAACCCCTTTGCAAGTAATGTCATGTGTTGTATCCCACTACCCCTGCTGGATGTAAAGGGGGGAGGGAATTTTTGCGTGGTTGCTTGGGGTATTAAAAATGCCATCACCCCTTCACTAGAGGCGGTAAATTAACGGGACTCATTAAAATTCGTTTGAGTCTTTTGAGTCATAAATCTTAAAACTGAGTTTTTGGATTCTCAGTTTCGGGGAAGGGCAGGGCTCATGAGATTTTTTGGGAAAAAAACTGTGTAGGCCCCCAAAGGGAAATTAGATGGGCCCAAGGGGGAGTTCCCTTGGGAAGTTCCTTTTTTCAACGGGTTTCAGTACAATGGGGGGAGGTGGGCTCATTTCTGGGGCTTTGGGTTATGTTCGGGTTTGTTGAATTTTTCGGGTTGGGGGGAATTTGAAAACGGGGTTTGGGGAGGAGGGCGACCCCTGGGCCGGGATGATTTTGGCTTTTTTTTTTAAAGTGGGATATGGTACATACTTCTTGTTATGAGGGGGGCGGGCCCATAATACCCTTCACTTTTTCAGGGATAGTGATGGGGTGATCCCTTTTACCCTTTTAAAACAGATCTTTAAAAACTGAAAACCCAAAGTTGAATGTCACCCCCTTTGATTATTTTTGGGCCCTTTTAAATTTCTTTAGTTGTGTCTCTTTTAAAACCCCGTCTGTGGTTTCCTTGAGACATATGAGATGCGATTTAAAACCTTGTTGTTGTGTCTGTTGTAAGTGAGGGGTTTTAGTTTGGGGGGCGCCCCAAGAGGGGCAAAAATTTCCCAAACTTTGGGGAACCTTTTGGTAGAGCCCTGAGGAGTCCCACTTGTTCCGGCAGGGCGGGGAAAGGAAATTTGGGGACAGGGTTTGGGGGTTTGCCTGGGGAGTGGTCTTTTAAAAGTGGATAGTTTTTTTGGGCGTAAAGAATTTTCGGGGAAATTTCCTTTTTTTTTTCAGGAAAAATTTGCGAAACGCATGATGTTTTCCTTTCAGAGGAAAAATTTTTAGGTGTTTTTTTTTTGGGGTACAATCACGTTCGAATGTTGGGCCAGGCAAATGCTAAAAATTTGCCCTTTTTGTCCCTGCATTTGTTGTTTTTTGGGCCCAAAGGGGCAAAAACACTTGAAACATTGTTTTAACATGCAAAGCTTTTCCAGGGAAAATGTGGTTCAGGTGTATTTTTGGGTTTCCCAAAAAAAATTTTGAACCCTTTTTGACACAAAGTTTGGGCCCTTCCTCGGGGGTTGTCTTGAGTATTAATTTTAAAGTTACCTTATTTTTGTTGGGATTCGAGTTTTGTGTTCTACAGCCCTAAGGTCAAAAATTCTCGGGATTAATGTTATTTAAAAATTTTTTTAAAAAAATGCTTTTGTTTCTAAAACGGTTTTATTTTTGGGCCCCAAAAAACCGTCCCCTGAGCCCTTTTTTGCTGGGCAGGTGCAAATTTTGGGGTAACCAGAAGTTTAAATTTATCCAAGCATTGGTTTTGTAGTTGAAGTAATTTCTTCCGGAAAAAGAGGAGAAGTTTTGCTCCCGCGTGGGTTTGAAAAAACTTTCCCTGGGGGAAAAAGTTGGGGTTGGGGCAAATACATTTTAGATGTCTTTCATGGACATTTTATTTCCTTAATGCGTTAAACTTAACCCAATCCTCGCCATGAGGGTGGGAAGGAGGGTTTTGGGAGAGGATTGCTTAACAAAAAAGGTATCTTTCCTTTTGTTTGCCTAACATCCTATTTCGTTGGGTTTTGAAGGTCAGCCCCCAAAATAGCCTACCTGGGTAGGAGGGGAAAAGGGCCCCCAAAGGGAAAGATCGGCTTTTTTAAAAAACCACACGGGCTTCAATGGTCCCCAAAAAACCCCTTTTGTTAATCGCCAAAGCGAAGTTGCCGAAAAAGAAGAAATAGGACGTCAGAAGGTTTTTCAAGGGATGTAGGTGTTTTGTTTTGTGGGCCCGTGTTGATTTTATGGGGGGGGAGGTGGGGGAAAGGTTTGGGGGGGGGTTTTTGGGTGGGGGGGGTGAACAAGCAAGCAAGGGCCCGCCTTACCCCTTGGGGGGGTGGGGGGTCGAAGTGATGCAAGCAAAAATCTCCTTTTCGCTCTGGTGAAGAACTATTGGATAACCCAAGTAAATTTTTTGAGCAACAGTGTTAGAGTTGCTCAGCTGAAGAGAAAGGGAAAGAAAGCGTCTTTTTTCCCCGGGTTTGGGTGGGCTGCAACCTCATTTTTTTCGTCGTAGTAAGTGTGGATTTGAAATGGGGGGGAAGGGGGTAAGTTTAGGTCTATTTAAGAGTGGGGGGGGGGGTGTTCCCGGGATGGGGGTTTTGTGATTATTCTTACTGTAGCTTTTTGTTGGGTTATTATTGGCTTTAGGTGTTGTTGCTGCAGTTGATCCCCAAACAAAAAAATTGCATAGGTGGGTATGGATAAAAAAAGTGAAATTTGGGATAGTGTGGAAGGGCATTTTGCGGGCCCCGTGTTAAACGTATCTTGGAGAGGGGTTTCCCCCCGTTTTTTGGTACTTTTTTTGGGTTTTATGCTGGATAGGGGGCTGGGAAAATTTTGGTTGTTGTCAAGGTTAAGCCCAGGGAAATTTTCCCCCCTTTTTTTCTGGTAATTTTGGTGTTGGGCCCAAACTTTAAAGTTAATTTGTGCATCTCCCGCCCCCTGCCCACCAAACATAATATAGTTGGTTTTTCGTGTTAAGCGTTAAAATTTATTGGCTTCATCCAAGTTTGGGAATTTTATCAGCTCCTCTTCACAGTGGTGTTGAGGGTGGCAAGATTAGGGGGGAGAGATGAATAAGGGGGTGTCGTCAGCAAAGAAAAATGGGTTTCGGTGTTGGGTTCGTTTGGAAGGTCATTGATGTATATGAGGAAGGCAGGGGACCCAAAGGGCACTTCCCTCGGAACTCCCGTATCAAAATGGCCCTGTTGTGAGCGGGGTCTTTAAGGTGACTTTCTGTTTCCTATTAGTAATGGTTTAAAATTTAAAAAAAACAAGGCTGGGGCCCCTTATTCCGTAAAAGATCAAATTTGTGGAGTTGGATGTCGGTTTGGGCTGTGTCAAAGCTTTTTTTAGGTCAAAAAAAATTCCTAGTGGTTTTTCCTTATTTTCCCAAAGCTGTGTAAAACGTTTGCTTTTTTTGATTGCATATTAGTGCTTTTTTTTTTCCCGAATCCAAAAATTTGGGGGGGTGGTATGTTTTGAGCCGTTTTTAAAAGGGAAAACCCGTCTCCTGTGCACGAGGGTTTTTCAAAGATTTTGGGTTTGCTTTGGGTTAAATTAGATATTGGGGGTATAGTTGTTTTTAAATCTGTAGGGTCACCACCTTTATGTATTGGTGTAAAAACCCCTTTCCATCTTGGTAGTTTGGGGAAAGGGGTAGTTTAGTGACTTGTTAAAGAGCAATGAAACCCGCTTTCGAAAGGACTGGGCCCCCTCCCTTGTAAGTAATGGGTGGGGGCATGAGGGCAGTTCCCGGGTTTATTTTTAAGTGCTTTTTAAATTTCGGTTTGGGTTCGTGGGTCAGTTTGGGGCAAAATAGAAGGAATTAGGGAAATTTTCCCCTCTAGGTTGTCCCCGGGATGGGGTTGGTATTTTGGATTTTACGGGGGGATTAGTTTCCCATGGTTGAGAAGAAGTGTTTTTCTTGTTAGCTGTGTCAGTGGGATGTAGTGGTGTTTATTTGGGTTTTGTTGGACCCAAAAACTTGGTTTTTTTCAGTTTGGGGGTCCCTAGAAATTTGAGAGGTGTTTTCCAGGTCTTTTTTAAAATCCCCCTTTGTGTCGTGAATTACTGGGGTAGTATTGTTGGGTTTTGGGTTTTTTATTACTTTGGGGAGAGGGTGATGAATTGTGTTTAAAAATCTTTGTGATTAAATTTTGCCCTTTTTATATTTTCTTTTCATATTGGTGTTTTTGTCAATGGGTTTCAGAATTTGGGGCTGGGTTTGCCTTTGGGGAACCAAGCCGTTTGGGTTTTTGATCTGTTTTTGTTTTTATAGGACAATGTTTTTGTATAGTTTTTAAGTAATTTGTTAAGAAAATGTTGTCTAGTCATAATACCATTGGCCTTGGAGAATTTGTTTGGCCAGTCAAACAGTCTTGGTCAGCTTTTGAATTATTATTATTATTATAAAAGGGGGGGGTAAAGGGGTTTTACAATGGGGGGGGGGGGAGGATTGGTTAATTGGGGCTGGGAGTCCTTTCCCCTTGATCCCTGGAATTTTAAGGGGGCGGGGCTTTAAGGGCCTTTTGGGTTTAAAAGGTTTTTTGTTTCAAATGGTGGTTTTTTAAAGGGTTGGGAGGGGGAAAGGGGGTGGGTTTTTCTTTTTGTTTATTAAACCCCCTTTAAAAGGGGTGTTATTGGGCCCAAGGGGGATGGGTTTATTGTTTCCCCGTAAAAGGGGGTTTGTTATTTTTTGGGGGTTTTTGTTATTTGTTTATTTAATTTCTATGAAATTGGGTTTTTGTGGGGGGTGTTTTTCCGGGTTAATTTTGGGAACCCGGGGGTTTTTTTATTAAAAGGGGTTTTTAGGGTTTTGGTTTTTTCAGTAAAATTAGCAAAAAATGTATTTTCCCCTTTTTCATCCTAAAAGGGAAGTGGTGCTATAAAGTTTAATTAGGTTGGGTAATAGATTGCCAAAACCCCCACTGTTTGGTTGAGTTGGGCCCCTGGGGGTGTCAAAGGAAACCCGGGACTTGTTACTACCGGCGATTTTCCATGATACCCACGGGTTTGCCAAATGAAAAAGTTTTGTGGGGGTAAACACTTAATGGGACGAAAGGATCTTCGTTAAAAAGACGTAGCAAATGTTTTTGAAGGGGGTGGTGGATAAATTTCAAGAGACCTTATAAACCCTCAATTCAGCTGTATCAAATTTTCGTCTTCATGATGTATCACCCCATACACATGGGGTTTTAAAAAAAGGAAAGTTTCCTTTTTAGGGCGAATGAATTTGATATTTAAAAATGAAACCCAAGTAAATTTTGGTACGGTTTTATAAAGGCCTCTGTTTGGTCGGTGGGCCGGCCCGGACCTTATGCTGGGGGAAATTTGGAGGGGGAACAAATTTTAGTCAAAAAGACCTTACGCCATCCCCTACCTCCCATATTTTGTTGCAAGCATTTCGAAATAAGGGATATGTAACATATGCGGGGGGAACGTCGTACGTTTTTCGGGGGTGTTTTGGGTCGTTTTGGGGCCACATAGCGGCACGTTTTTTTACCCGGAGTTTTCCCGGAGAGGGGTTCCCGGGGGCACGCCCCCCGCGGCCCGGTTTGTGCCCGGCCTCCTGGTGGACAGAGGGTGATCAACCAAAGGGTGTTGTGCTGGCTGCACGCCCCAAAACCCAAAGTACGAGCCACAGCCCCGGGGGAAAAGGAACTGACTTTAGGGGGCTTGTTTCCCGGGGCCAGCTTGAGAATGCCCGGGGTCTGGGTAAACCCCTTATGTGTGCGGGGGGCAGTTTTTTTCAGTTTTCGGGCCCCCGACCCCTTATTGGGAGGGGTTTTCCCTTAAAGTGCTAGTACCCCCTGCTTTTTATTTGGGGAGGTTTCATCGTTGCCAAGTCTTTTGCTTTTTGTGTGGTGATTTTCGTGTGCAAGTTCGGTACTAGTCCCTCTAGGTTTTTCCAGGTTTGTATATAATATTATCTCTCCCTCCTGCGTTCCGGGGAAACGGTTTGGAACCTCAAGCGCCCCCAAAAATTGGGTGTTTTATCCCCGTTATGGGGCCCCTTGAAATTTTCTTGTACATTTTAGGTGGGAAATTTCAGTCCCTTTGAAAGGTGTTTTTTTGTGTGCGCAATATTCCAGCCTGATAGAAAAAGTGACCTAAAGAGTGTCTCATGGGCTTGGCCTCCCTAGTTTTGAAGGTTCTCTTATCCATCCTGTCATTTTTTAGAGATGCGATTGATACAATTTTATGGCCCTTAAAGGTGGGATCCCCGCATGATCACCCCCGGTTTTTGACTTTGAGTGTGGTAAGCGTCGGGGGAAAATCCCCAAAAATATCCAAAGAAAAAACGGAAGAGGTGAGGAAGTTGAGGGCGAGAACGTCTTATGCTCACCGTCTGACCGGACTCTTGGGTGAAGGGGTAGAAAAAGCGCAAGAGTGTTTTGGGAGGATGCAAAACGCAAAAGAATACCTCACTGGATAAAAATAAAGTTTTTTGAAGAGACTCTGCCCACTATGGGGACGGGATGTGCGGCGTTTTAGTGAAGGCAGGGGATGTTTTGTTAGACGGGTCGATCGTCAACCGTGTGGAGGATCCAGGTGCAAATTTGGGTCGGTTGGCATCATGGTGAGGCGAGGATGAAAGTTTGGTTGGTGTGTCGCATGGTTGATGGTGTATAGCAGAAGGGGAGGTGCATCATGATAGTACAAAGAATCCCAAAATGCAGGTGGAGGGTAGGGCGAAAGCGAACTGCGCCCCCCACGCTAGACGAAGTGTTACTCCTCCCCAAAGGCCGGGGAAAAAAGTTTGGGCGGTTGTACAGAGGAAAGAGAAAGTGAACCCACGAAACAAGAGTTTATCAAGGTGTTTCCCCAAAAAAAAGGGGGGAGAGAGAAGGGTGTAAAATGTATAAGTGAGAAGTCTATACTAGAACAAAGGAAAATCCCTTTAAATGATTTAAGGTTTTGACAATAAATATTACGGTTTGAGATCTGAGCAGAAGCGAAAGGGGTTTTTAAGAATTTTTGGTGCGTTGATTGGATGTGGTATTTACCCAAGAACCAATACGAATTGGAGTGGTTAGAAATGGTGGTTACGTGTTTTTAATGGAATATGCGCGGGGTTTAAAAAGGAGGCTCGCCTTCTGGAAAAAGGAAAAAATAGCCCGTTTGTAGTGCCATAGTGAAAGGGGGGAGGGGAGAGTGATTGGGTGGATGGGTTTGGGGTGGGAGTACTTTAAAAGTTTTGTGGTGTTATGGGCCGGCCGGGGAGATGTCGACTTAAAACCATTTGTACAAGATGTATTGTATATTATCTAGTATTTTAAAAAAGTAGCGATAATGGGGGAGACTGGAATTGTTAATACGCCCGAAAAGTGGGGACCCTCGAGGAGCGGGTTGTTGTTTGGGGTTCTGGGAGATTTATTGAGAGTGGGGGTTTAATGGATGTGTGTGGGGGGGGGGGGGAAATGGGGCATACTTTCATTAGCGAGTTTATGCGGCGAGTTGGATAGAATTAGTGTCTAGTGCGGTTACAGTGCGGGAGTGTGATAAATGTGGTTTTTTGGGATCATAGGGGGAGTTGTACTGGATGTAGATATTGGGGGGTTTGGCCTAAAAGGGGGTCCGTCTTTTTTGGAAAATTTAAAATGTAAAGTTTTTAAAAAGAGAGGAAAAGTGTTTGTCTTTTGGGCATTAGGGGAATGCTTGGGGTTGAAGCACTGGAATGGGTTTTGGGTTAATTGGTGGGAAACGATACCCAAAAAAAGCAAATTTAAGGAATTTTATATTAGTAGGGAGTGAGTAAAATCATTTACAGTATGGTTTCCAACGAATTTGAGGGGATTTGCGGCTGCTATGTACAGCGAATGCTAATTACCCTGTTACAGAAATTGAACGAATTAAAGGGCAATACAAAATTTACAAAACGAAAGGTTTGATGGGGAAAGGCTTGGGGGAAATCGAAGGGGTTTTGGGGGGAGATGGGCCCGTCGGATGTGTTTTGGGAAAACACAGACTTTCGCAAAGAATGGATTTAAATGGGGTTGTATGTCCGGTGGTATGCAGGGGTATAGAGTGAATCAGGTGTTGAGACGAGGGGGGTATGAGGGGTATATTGTGCTTGGGAAAATTAAAAAGCAAAGTGTTGGAAAAGTGAAAATTGCTTTGCGTCAATCGGTAGGTTTGTGCGTTGTGAGCGGGAAAAGAGCATGATCGTTTGATGTTGGGAGGGCCGATAAGGATGTGGAGACTTGGGAGCTTTATTGGGGCGCAATTGGGTAAGGCGCCAGGAACAGAGGGGTTTGCCCAGGATTTTATTTTAAAAAATTGGAACGTTTTTAAAGGGGGGTTTTTGGTAGTTTATTCATACTAAAGCGGGATGGGGTTTTAGGGGAAAAACAAAAAAGGTTGGCTGTGGTGTCCTATTCCTAAAGGCGAGCATTAACGGTTAAAGTTATGTGCAATTCGTTTTTTATGTGGGGACTAAAAAAATTTTGGAAAGGATTTTGGCCAAAGAAAAAAATCCTGGGCAAAGTGATTGACGGGGAAATATGGGGTGCCGGGGCGGGTCTATGTATGAAGGTCACGGTATGATTAAAAGTTTTATTGAGAAAGAGTAAATTGGGAGGGGGGGGGGGTTTTTTTGGTATAGATTGGGAGGGGCATATGATGTGTGGAAGGGAGACGTTATGGAAGATAATGAGATGGCGGGGGTTTGGGGGGCGGAAATTATATAGGGGAAAAAAATTTAATGTACAGGAGGCATCTTTGCGGGTGCAGGTGAATGGGAGGTTGGGGTTGGATTCAGATGGGAGGGGTTTTGCTAAGGTTGCCCCCTTTCCAATTTTTTTTGCTTGTTTTAAGATCCCTTTTATAGAGGGAAAGGGTTTTATTGGAAGCAAAGGGGAGGGGGTAATGAAAGGGAGGGGGGGGGAGGGGGGCATTTTTTGTATGCGACGACACGACGATTTTGGTGAGAGAAAAGGGGTTTTGATTCGGGTAGAAAAGTTAGTAAAACGTTTTTGAAAAGGCTACTGGCATGACGATAAACATGGAAAAAACAAAGTATTGATTTTGGAAAAGGGTCGGTGAGGAAGGAATTAGCTGAAAGGGGGGAAAAGGGTGGACCAAAAAAAGAATGGGGGTCGTTTATAAAAATGTATAAAGTCAGCCAACAAAAAATTCTGTGCGTATCGTTGATAGTGTTTGAAGCGTTTTTGTGGGTTAAGAGTGCTAATTTAAGTTTGCAAAAAAGGGTGATAACAACGAATGTGATTATATGTAAACTAGGGCATGTTACGGTTTTTTCCGATACTTCGTTGTAAATTAAAAAAGGTTACAAAATAGTTTTTTTTAGATTCATTTGGGGAAAAGGGAGCGAATGGTAAGTGGCGGTTGTCACACTCCGGTTGGCCGGGAGGGTGGGTCTTAAGATGTCGAAAAGAGGATAAAAAGTATGTATTTTAAAACAGTTATAAGCGGGGGGGGGGGGGGGGAAAAAAAGCGGTCTTCATGGATAATCAGGTATGCGACGGTGGGGGGGGGGTGGGATTATGATGGTGAGGCCTTTTAGGGGTCTTCATAAAGTGAGGGATCCTCACAAAAAAAATTTGAGAATCTTGATAGGGCAGATGGTAAGGCTCTGGTAGCGGCGGTAGAAGGAGTTTACCCGAGTATGTTGGATAATATTTGGGGGCGTTTAAATAAATTATTTTTTAAAAAACCTAAAGCAGAGAATTTATGTATAGATTTTTACAGGGAATCTTGCCGTAGGAATGGTTTTATTCTATAAGGAATACGGAGGGATGGGGAATGCAAGGATTGTGGGGTTGGGACTATTTATCGACACTGAAGGGGCTCCAGGGGGACTTCAACCAAATTTTCAGGGGGGTGCAGAAAATAATATGAGTTAAAAACGATGAAAAAATTTAAATTACTAGTAGGGTAAAATGGGGAAATTAAATCTTATAGAGTACAAAACAAATTTGGCCACAAAATGAGCGAAAAACCAACGTCAAAGACCCGGGGTGATTATGTCGGAGGATCTCACCCCTTTAAGGCCATAACATTGTATCAATCGCATTGCTAGAAAAAAGCAGGGGGATAAGAGAACCTTCAAAAAAAGGGAGGCCAAACCCCTGATGCATTCAGGTCACTTGTTCTTCTTGGCTGGATATTGCTGCACTCTAAAGCACCCTTTCAAGGCAGGTGAAATTGGACCCAGAAAAAGTAAGAGAAATTTCCGGCGCGCATAACGGAGATAAAAACCTCAAAATTCTGGGAGGTTGAGGTTTCTAAACCGTATTCCCTGGAACGCAGGAGGGAGGATAAATGATTTTACACCTGGAAAATCCTGAGGGCTAGTACGAACTTGCACACGAAAATCACTCCCCCTACGAAAGCAAAAAATTGGGAGACGATGCACCCTCCCCCCAATGAAAAAACGGGGTGTCACTAGCACGTTTTAAGAGACCCTACAATAAGTGTAGGGGGCCCAGATGTTCAACTGCCTCCCGCACACATAAGGGGGGTTACCAAAAGCCCCCGGGAGTTTCAAGCTGGCACTGGCAAAAACCTAAAGTCGTTCCTGTCAGCGGGCTGTGGCTGTCGTTGGTTTTCGTGCAGCCCGCAGAAAAAAAGCCGGTTTATCGGCGCTGATCCACCGGAGGGCCGGTCACGACGGGCCGCGGGGGCGTTGACCCCGAAACTTCTCCCGGTTAAACTCCAGGTACGGATTTTTTTTGCGATTGTATTGAACTTAAAGGGTTTGGATGGGTAAGGTTTTAAGGTTTGTGGGGGGGGAGGGGGTTTTCGGTTTTGGGGTTTTAAAAATTTTGAATAACTGGGGTGAATAAAAGGGGTTTGGGAAAGGATTGGGTATTGATTACGGATTATTATACATGATGTGGGTATGAGGGGGGCGGAGTGCGTGAAAAATTAATGCATTGGCGCAACTTTTTATAGGACACGTGTAGAAAAAAAGGGGTGTATGGAGGGGTGGGAGAGAGTTTTTTGTGGGGTTATCGAAAATTCACATTAAGGGATTTTTGGATTTTCAAAATGGGAAGGGGAACGAGGGCATTTTTTCCCAGACTTGGGGGGGTGAGCATGGGGAGCTGTTTTTATGGGTGTTTTAATTGAGTTTTGATATCTAGAGGCAATGGGTTTTTTTAACCGAGGGTTTTAGCAACTCACAGTTATCATTTGAAAGGTGTGCCTACGATTGCATTTTTTTATCATGTTAAATATTTTTAAGGACTTTATGATGAAAATTTTTAATGAGATCAAATTTGTTTAGGTGTCTTTTCTGTTTTGATTCAATTGTTTTAAAAACCCAAAAAAAAAACCAAAAGGTTTTTTAAAAATTTTTTATTACATTTTAAATAGTTTTTTATTTTTCTTTGTTTTTTTTGGGTGAGTGTAAAATTACATCGTAGTTTTGTTTTGTTATATTGGATGTTTTTTTGTGACTTTTTTTTTATCCCCTTTCCCTTTTTGAATCTAAAAACCCTTTTAGTTAGATCTCGTGTAATAGCCAATATTAAGTTTTGGTATGTGGTGCTCTGTTAAGCACCTGAGTTTTAGAATTGTCTTGCATACGTGTGTTGACAGGCAGAAACCCCACCCCAGTTGTGCCCGATGTGTCTCATGTAGGAACGTGTGTGTTGAAGACGAAACCCCACCCAGTATGGCCTGATGTAGTTCTGTTGTGTAACGTGTGTGCTTGTGTTGTGTGTTTATTGTGGGTTTTTTTTTATCTTGTTTTATTTCATCTTTTATTTAAAATTTTCCCGTGTTTTTTGTTTGGTAAAAGTAACCTTTTTGAGATGTTCTTTAACAAATAAAACAATTTTCACTGTAATGTATAGTGTTGTGTGTGAGGTGTATTACCCCTGTAATATCGGTGTGTTGTGTGAGTGTAATACCAATGTAACTACGGTGTGTTGTGTTGAGTGTATTCCCCTGTAAAATAGGTGTGTTGTTGTGGTGTAAACCCCTTAACATACGGTGTGGTGTGTGTGGTGTGTTTACCCCCTTTCTGTAGGTGTCGTTATTGGTTCGGGTTAAGTGCGATTTAGTGCAGTAATCTTTTGTCGTGTATCTTTTTTAAAATATTTCTGTCATTGTTCACCTGTTTTAAATAAATAAAATAAAAATACACTTGGAAGGTCCCGGAGGGAGGTACCAAAACCCGCACACGAAAGTACTCCATTGAAAGCAAAAAACTCGGCATGAGATGCAAAAATTCCCCGTGAAAAACAGGGGGCCACGGGTATACTGAGAGACAACACAATAAGTGTTGGGGCCCAAGCTGTTCAATGCCCCCCAGATACTAAAGGGGGTTACCGTAGACCCCCGCTGTTTGGGGGGCACTGGACAGGACCTAAGTCAGTACCTGACCAACCGGGCTGTGGTTGACGTCAGCTTGCTTTCGGCCAGCGTAAAAGCCTGGTTTTCAGACCTGTCCGCCCGGGGCCTGGGCAAAAGCTCCCCCTTCCCCACGGAGGGCCCCGGGGGCGTTCCCCGGGGGTGGAAAACATTTTGACACGTTTTTTTACCTGTTGTCCTGTTCACCTAGAGCAAATAGGTACCTGGGTGTTGTGATGGTGTGGGTGCATCCGGGGGGGCAAGTTAAGGACCCCAATGGAAAAAAAAGTTAGACAGTCCTCGATGAGCACGACTTTTTTGGGTTATCCCGGTGGTAACCCTCCGGGGTTAAAAATCCGAACGAATCTCTTCTCTCTAGCCCTGGTCTCAGACCGGGGGCCCCGGGGGGTTGACCCCCCAAACCCTCTCCCGGTATCAGTAAATGAGTACTGGGTGCTGTCGATTGGTGTGGGGCGCATCCCGGGACAAAATTGACCCAAATTTTCCGAAAAAGCTCTGCATAAAATGGCTTTTATATGTGTAGTTTTTTATGTCAGGTATGGGCTGTATACCTTGTAGTAAATAAAAAATTTTCTTATTATATAGGTTTGTTATAGAAAGGACGCCAATGGAAGAAAATCACTTGTCTAACTTTTTTTTTGGGTTTCCCCGGGGGCTCTACACTATGGGCTATGTATGATGAATAGTAAAAAATTGTGTATACCTAAATCAAATTGTAACTTTTTTTGTACTTTACGTTCCGCTGGACCAATCATTTGGGCCCCCACAGCCCGTTCACCTTAGTTACCCCCAAGCAAAAATACTTTTAAAACTATTAATTGACATTTTTGTGTATTTAAAGCCTTGATCACAAATATTTTTAATAAAAATGAGTTGGAGTTTTCTTGAAAAATGTTGCATTAAAGTTATGATTAAGCAACTAATGGGTATAATATCAAGTAAATAAGACTGTTTTAAAAAGGAACATGTCAGCAGCCCGGGGGTAGTCATTTGAGGTTGGCTCTTCCAATTTTTTTTAAATTTTAAAAACAAATTTAATTGTTTTTTGATTTATTAAGTGTTAAAATAAAATTCAGCTGAAGTTTTCTTTGATGCTGTGAAGGGCCCAAAAAGATCAGAGGAAATGGGGTTTTTTTCCTTTTGTGAAATAAGTCATAATTTTTGGGTTATCCCAGGTAAATTTTTACTATGAAGTGATAATTTTTTCTTATGTGATCTTGCCTAAATAACTTACTTAAAAATCGTTCCCAGGTGTTATAACCAGTACGGATTTTCGCTTTCCCCTAAAATTGCAGTATAGTTCCCAGCACTACTTTGCCAAACCGAGTATTTTTTTTAATTTCAATTATGACCCCTTTGTTATCCCTGGGGAAGGGATTGCCTTTTGTTATTTTATATCCCTTTTGTGACTTTTGTAATCTATATCTCCCTTTTTTTCCATTCAACATCAAAGGATGTGTGTTTTGCCTGTGTTAATTTTCATTGTACTGTACGAAAACTGTGCTTTTGATAATGGAGTTTAATATTATTTAGTCGTGTTCACCAGAAGTACAAAAATAGTAATATATAAAAGGACCTAAGGGAAAATAAACCTGAATTTTCGTCACTAATTTTTTTGGGGTTTTTATCCTGGGAACTTTAACATATGCTGCTTTATTGATAATCTATAAAAATGTATTTGTTTTTATTCAGTAAAATACTTATCCTAACTATGACCTTTGTGGTTTTTGCGTTATTTATGTTTAAAATAATTTGGGGTTTCCCTAGGTAATTTACAATCTTATATGTATGATTATCTTTGTGTACCTGTCCCAAAAAAAAATTTTGTTTTCCCTTTTTTATTCTTTTTTTTTTTCCTTGAAAAAAAGGATAAAAAAAAAAATTTGTATGCGTAGAATTTTTTAATTCATTGCTAAAGATGGGTTTTGTTCCAGGTTTGTTTGTTGAGGGGTTGTGTGACCTCGCCCTGGGGGCCCAAAACCTGGTGCTGGTGGCCCAATTAGCTATCGTAAAACACATTCCATTTCCCTGAGTCCTTAAAGGAAAGTTGTTTAAATATTTTACTGGAAATAAGGATTTTTTTTTTTTTTATTTTATTTAAAACTCAGGTACAAAATTATGGGTCATAATAATATGTAACAAGTACAGGCAGTGAAAAATAATCTGTAGGATACCAAATTTCGAGAAGATTATATAATGACTTTAGAACTGGCTCCCCCAAAACAAACCCCGCTTTTATGTACTGGTTCATGTGAAAAAGATGGTCTTATAATAAACGTAGTCCTACCTGGTAATGCTTTCCTGCCCCCCCCCTTTTAAAACATACCCCTTTCACCTTAGTATATCATTTCAAATCTTTATACATTTATAAGAGCTTAAGGATTCATTGCAACATATATAAACACAATCCAGCCATCTAAAAAAGGGTGAATAATACAAGGAATGTATGAACTGATGGACAACCACCATTGAAACAATCCACCCCTGGTCATTGTTCGATCGCTGTTGGGGTGCGGACGCACTGTGCAGTGTCCCCCTACAACTGGTTTTGCGCGTTTCACGTTCAGACATGGGGAGTACACCCGGCCCGGGGATAAATACAGTTTGCATTGAGCGGGTTAGGGGTTCTTGAGCCTGTTCTATGAACGTCGTTCTACCCGCAATTATTAGGGATTTTTATGGTATCCTAAAAGAGGAAAATGTAGGTGTGGCCTTAATGGATGAAAAGAGTATTTGTAAAGTTCCTGGGAATACTGCTACGCGTGGGTGGGGGTACGGAACGGCGAAGTGTCTCAATCGCGTGGATGTGTGCTTGATGAATATTAAAAATTTCCGTGGGTACGAGTGAGGAATGTACCCCTTTGAGGCAACGCAGTTTGGTTACAGGAAGTTTTTCGCAAGTATGGTGTCATTCATGAAGCCAGAGGTGGGGTTTGGCGGGATGGACCATATGTGGGCCTCCCGGAAGGGTCATACAATATCAAGATGACTTTAAAGACGCCTATACTTCGTATGTAATGTTGCCAGGCACAGAATCAGGTATATGTGTCGTATGTGGGGCAGAGGAGAAGTGTCGTCTTTGTGGCTCTTTTGACCATATAGCGGCACAATGTGCACGTAGAGTTGCCCGGGGGTGTCAGTCCCGGTGGAGGACATCCAGCAGGCGAGTGTGGTGGCGGCGGCGAAGAATGGGATACTCTATGGAGTGAGGAGGTGGAGAAGGAGGGTGAACAGATGGGGACGTGTGTCACACTCCGGTGGAGGAGGAAGTTCCTTCTCCAACATCATGAGGTGGTGGAGGAAGTGGTGGAGTCGACTCAGGAGGTGTCCTTGGAGTCAGTGCTCAGGAATTCTTGGAGGAGGCCTTGGTAGGAGGGGACATGGATGAACGGATCAGTGAAAAGCAGCAATTGCAAGGCCTGAGTGAGAAGTCGGAAGTAGTAGGGAACACTGGAAAGGATACACTTGTAGTGGCAGAGGTACACAGGGAGGATGTACCTGAGGAAGAGGTGGCTTTGGGAGGCAGCTCTAGGAAGAGACCAGCGGGGCTGACTGAATTAGATGATGTTTTTAACACCTGGGCAAAGACCAGGTAAGAAGGTTTGGGTGGAGGTGGTCCGCAATTCCCTACAGGGGGGGGAGTACGGGGAAATCGGGGGGAGAGACAAGGGGGGGTAGGAAGTTCTATTAAAAAGAGTAATAAGGAAAGTGTAAGCAGCTTGAAGGGAAGTGTGAGCAAGCCACAGCGGCATAGGGGTAAGCCGCCTCTCCTTGACCATTCAGGTGTTGTAACGATAAATGCTAATGGCTTAAAAACTGAGGTTAAAAGGGTGTGGTTGGAGTGGTTCCTTAAAAGGTACGATGTTGATGTTGGTTTCCTACAGGAGCATAACTATAAGTCAGGTAGTGAGTTGAGATTGAGAGGATATAAGTTGTTTGTGAGCATGGCAACGCTTTTAAAGGGCGGAGTGGCTGTTTTAGTAAAGGAGACCAGTCCCTTGCGAGTCATGGGGTGGGAGGAGGGGGGTGGGGGGAGGGTTGTTCGGGTGGATGGGTGGTGGGGGGAGAGTAGGGTATGTTTTGTGGGAGTTTATATGCCTGCGATTGGTAACGTAAGGATAAAATCAGATTTTGTTCGTGACGTTTTGTTATATCATCTCAGGGGTTTACCTGCCATAGCGATAATTGGAGGTGATTGGAATTGTGTGATTAGGCATGTAGACGTAGTTCCTAGGGGGGCGGGGTGTGTGTTGGGTGTTTTAAGGGATGCATTGGGTGATGTCGGGGGTGGTAGTATGTGGTTGGCAGGGGGGGGTATCAGGTTGAGTATACCTATGTACAGGGGAGTTATGAGGCAAGGTTGGATAGGATTTATGTGAAGCAGGGGATAGGAGTGGAGAGAGTTAGAACAGTAGACGTGGGTTTTTCAGACCACAGAGCAGTGTTGGCTGATCTTAGGGTGGATGGTATTCCGAGAATATATCAGGGCTATTGGAAATTAAATGTGAGGCTTTTACAGGAGGAGGTCAAGGTCGGTCTTTTCAGTCATGGTGGAAGGGCTTTTGGGAGGCTAGGGATGAGGAGGTGGATTTGTCTAGATTGGTGGGAGTTTGCAGGCAAAGGTGAAAATTGTAGAATTTTTTAGGAAGAGGGGCAGGGAAAGAGCACGTTGGAGGTTTGGATTGCAGAATTTTTAGAGGGTCAGTTGAATGATTGTTATGCGGGGGGGAGTAGGGAGGGAGGGGAAGGAGTTATGGGGGAACTTAGGAGTCGTTTAGTAGAGATGCATAATGAACGTTTTGATGCACTCAGGGTCAGGGCAGGATTGGAGGACGTACTAAAGGGTGATAAGCCAACGGGTATGTTCTCAGAAAATTCAAGGACAGACAGTTGAGGACTACGTGGCGCATATTGTTGTGGAGGGTGGGGAGGGTTATGTGAGGGGACAGGGTCTCACTGACACAGATTCTATCAGTAGGTATGCTGATGATTGGTTTACGGAGAAATGGAAGAGAAGGGGAGGGGTAGGTGGGATAGAAACATTTAGTGGGATTAGGGTACCGCAGGGTATGGGGAAGGGGATGGGAGTTGGGAGGGAGGCATTACGGGGGAGGAGATGGGGAAGTGGTGAATGGGTTGAGTAGGGGGGAAGGGACCAGGAAAGATGGGGTTTTCTAAT
>NC_069413.1:21377395-21429895 GCF_026875155.1 Cherax quadricarinatus
CTAGGTGACACACGGTTCACTTAACACCCAGGTGATACACGGTTCACTTAACACCTAGGTGACACACGGTTCACTTAACACCTAGGTGATACACGGTTCACTTAAACACCTAGGTGACACACGGTTCACTTAACACCTAGGTGACACACGGTTCACTTAACACCTCGATGACACACGGTTCACTTAACACCTAGGTGACACACGGTTCACTTAACACCTAGGTGATACACGGTTCACTTAACACCTAGGTGACACACGGTTCACTTAACACCTAGGTGATACACGGTTCACTTAACACCTAGGTGACACACGGTTCACTTAACACCTAGGTGACACACGGTTCACTTAACACCTCGATGACACATGGTTCACTTAACACCTAGGTGACACACGGTTCACTTAAAACCTAGGTGATACACCGTTCACTTAACACCTAGGTGACACACGGTTCACTTAACACCTAGGTGATACACGGTTCACTTAACACCTAGGTGACACACGGTTCACTTAACACCTATGTGACACACGGTTCATTTAACACCTAGGTGACACACGGTTCACTTAACACCTAGGTGATACACGGTTCACTTAACACCTAGGTGACACACGGTTCAATTAACACCTAGGTGGTACACGGTTCATTTAACACCAAGGTGACACACGGTTCACTTAGCACCTAGGTGACACACGGTTCACTTAACACCTAGGAGGTACACGGTTCACTTAACACGTAGGTGATACACGGTTCACTTAACACCTAGGTGATACACGGTTCACTTAACACCTAGGTGGTACACGGTTCACTTAACACCTAGGTGGTACACGGTCCACTTAACACCTAGGTGGTACACGGTTCACTTAACACCTAGGTGGTACACGGTTCACTTGACACCTAGGTGACACACGGTTCGCTTAACACCTAGGTGACACACGGTTCACTTAACACCTAGGTGGTACACTTTTCACTTAACACCTAGATGGTACACGGTTCACTTAATACCTAGGTTCTACACTTTTCACTTAACACCTAGATGGTACACGGCTCACTTAACACCTAGGTGGTACACGGTTCACTTAACACCTAGGTGATACACGGTTCTTTTAACACCTAGGTGATACACGGTTCACTTAACACCTAGGTGGTACACGGTCCACTTAACACCTAGGTGGTACACGGTCCACTTAACACCTAGGTGGTACACGGTCCACTTAACACCTAGGTGCTACACGGACTGATAAACGCACTGCATCTCGTCACTTAAGCAGCTCCTCCCAACACTCTCAGTAGTGACTCTGGTGTCACCACTGTGAAAGTTCCCTCTAAAAGGAAAGCAAGTACGAATGGTGGTGATGGTGGTGATGGTGGTGATGGTGGTGATCGTGATGGTGGTGATGGTGGTGATGGTGGTGATGGTGGTGATGGTGGTGATGGTGGTGATCGTGATGGTGGTGATGGTGGTGATGGCAGTGATGGTGGTGATGGTGGTGATGGTGGTGATCGTGATGGTGGTGATGGTGGTGATGGTGGTGATGGTGGTGATGGTGGTGATCGTGATGGTGGTGATGGTGGTGATGGTGGTGATGGTGGTGATGGTGGTGATCGTGATGGGGGTGATGGTGGTGATGGTGGTGATGGTGGGGATGGGGTGATCGTGAGGGTGGGATGGTGGTGATGGGGGTGATGGTGGTGATGGGGGTTTGGTGGTGATCGTAGGTGGTGATGGTGGTGGGGGGTGGTGAGTGGTGATGGTGGTGATGGCGGTGATGGTGGGGGTGGTGATGGTGTTTGGTGGTAGGGTGGTGATGGTGGTGATGGTGGTGATCGTGAAGGTGGTGGGTGGTGATGGTGGTGATCGGATGGTGGTGATGGTGGTGAGGGTGGTGGGTGGTGGTGGGATCGTGAGTTGGTGTGGGGGGGTGATGGTGGTGAGGTGGTGATGGTGGTGTGGTGGGTGAAGGGTTGTGGGTACTGGGAGTGGTAAATGCATCTTCGCCCCCCTGTTCGAGCTGGTGGGAATTAACACGGGGATTTCCTTTAAACTATTGCACATCCCCACGGGGGGAGGAGAACTCGCGGAAGTGAGTTGGAAAATTCCAACCACCCGCTGCAAGTTAAGTCCCAACCGACCTGGTTTTCTTCGTAAATGTCATTTTGGCCATCACTTTACCTGCTGCTCCAAAAGTCTTTAAATAGGTTCCCACTTTATTTCACGAAATATTAAATGTTTTTTACCCTATATTTATAAAAGAACACAACGTGTGTGTCTTCACCTTGCAAACAAACCATCTGTTGTTTCGAATCCTGAAAAACACCCCCCCAAAAAAACCCATACCCCCGGCCGGATTGAACCCGCGGTCATGGGGTCTAAAAATCCCCCCCAAGTCATGTTGACGGCATAAAGGGGACTTGAGCTAGAGTTTCGTACGGCCCACGCTAGTGGGATTGTCTGAAAAAAACTTGCATTTTGTGGTCACAGAGGTCCTTGCTAACCTTCCTATGGGTGTGAAATACCCCCTGTTGGATAAATTTTAAATTGGGGGCTAGTGGTTAGTGGCTAACGCGCGGGCTGGAGTTTTGAGACTCTATGAGGGGGTTCAACCCCGGGCCCGGGGGTTAGGTTTATTTGCAAAGTTTTCATTACGTTTTCTTAAGTCCCCACCCGGGGCTCCCAAAACCCGGCTTCCTCAAATTGTGGAAAACGATTTTTGGCGTCTGCCTCCAGTCCAAATGAAGTTTGTTCCAGAGCCCACCAGCGATTCCCGTCACAACAACCAGGGACGGGTGAGGATTAAAAACCGCGGCAAGTGAGTCGGTGAAACCCCAGGCCGGTGCGTCACCACTGCCCCCAGCGGGAAAGATTCATAAGGATTCTTTAAAGTAAAAGGGACACAAGTGCAACTAATGTACCATTTTTATTGTGGAAAACGTTTCGCTCTCCAGGAGCTTTGTAAAGCCGTAACGGTTTTGATAAACCCGGGTTTCAACATATTGTTGAAAAGTTTCGCCCAGGTAGAATACATCCCCCCCCCGCACCTGCTTGAGGAAGCCTACGCATAAAGCGAAAGTTTGAACAATACAAACCCCCCGCTCTTGCCAAGTTCTTTACAACTCCCTCGGTGCTCCCGACATTTTTCAAAAAACTTTTCGCCCAGTAAGTTGAAACATTGCCTTCCTTCCCGCTCGCTGAGATCTTATTTCCCCCCGGAGGCCTAGTTCACAAACCTTTCACCCTTTAAACTTAACAAATATGAATTATTTTCTGTAGCCATTTATGCTTTTTAAAAAATTTTCCGATTTTTTGGGGCAAATAAATTTTTTTTAAAGGTTATTATTAAATTCTTTTTAGAATCTTTTATTAATAAATTATATTATTATCATTAATTTAGGTTAATTCCCCGGGAATTTGAGCAAGACCCAAGCCCGGATCAAAACCTTGGGGGGGGCCCCTGCGATATTTGTAATTATTTTCTTGGGGTTTGGTATTGTAAAGGTCTGCCAAAATAGGGGCCAAAGGCCTTCTGCAGTGTTCCTCCTTTTTTATGTTCTTAATGTGCTGAAAAAGTACTTCCTAGAAGCAACAGCCCTTTTTTGTAACCTTTGTAGCGCATGTATTCCAGTCCGATGCTGTCGCACCCTGTGAGGGAAGGGTTTTAAAAAAAACCACAATTGAAGATTGAGACATTAGCAGATTGAGAATCTTTATTCGGGAAAAACTTTCGCCACACAGGGGCTTCTCAGTCCAATACAAAGGGGAAAGGCGTAAAGAGAGGAGGGATGAGGAATCAGTCCCTCACCCTGGAGTCGATGTGTTCGCCAAAATTTTTAGGGGATGAACACATGACTCCAGGCGGGGGACTGATTACCTCATATCCCCCCTTTCCTTACGCCCCCCTTTTGTATTGGACTGATGAACCACGTGTGGGAAAAACGTTTCCTGAAAAAAGATTCCCATATGGCATAATGTTCAATTTTCAGCTGCGCACCTGCGAGAAAGTTTTTTTTGATAGAGGGGGGGTGAAGATTGTCGTTAAACAGGAGGGTCGAGAGAGAGACGTTAAAAGGAGGGTCGATGAAGGACGTTATAACAGGGGGGGTCGTATGAGAGGGGACTTTAAAACGGGAGGGTCGTATGAGGAGACGTTAAAACAGGGGGTGTTGAGAGAGACGTTATAACAGGAGGGTCGTGGACAGAGACTTTTTAAAACAGGAGGGTGTATGAGAGAGGACGTTATAACAGGAGGGTCGGTGACGAGACGTTATACAGGAGGGTCGTATGAGACTTATAACAGGGGGGGTCGTATGACAAGAGTTAAAACAGGAGGGTCGTTAAGAGACGTTATAAAAGGAGGGGTAGAGAGAGCGTTATAAAGGGGGGTCGTATGAGAGAGACTTTTTATAACATTAGGTTCCATAGAAGAGAAACGTTATAACGGGAGGTTCGTAAAAGAAGATGTTTAACAGAGGAGTTCGTAAAGGGGGACTTATAACGGAGGTCGTAAAAGAGAGACGTTTAAACAGGGTGGTTCTAAGACTACGTTAAACAAGGTGGTTCGAAAGACACGTTTAACAGAGGTGGTTCGTAAAATCGTTATAAAGGGGTAGTTCGTAGCACGTTATAAAGAGGGGTTCGTAAAAAATACGTTATAACAGGGGGTGGTTCGTAAAAGCATACGTTATAACAAGGAATTCGTAAGACACTTTTTAAAACAGAGGTGGTTCGTAAGACACTTTTAACAGAGGTGGTTCGTAAAAGAACACTTTAAACAGGGTGGTTCGTAAAAGACACTTTTTAAAACAGAGGGGAAATGTAAAAACACGTTATAAACAGAGGTGGTTCGAAAAAAGACCGTTTAAAAAAGGGGGGTTCTTTTAAAAAGGTTATAAGAGGAAAATTCATCAGAGAAAGAGAGAGTTGCCAGCCTGACGGGGAAAGCAACGGGGGCGGGGCCCTCCCTTCCTCCCACCAAAACAATAACAATAAAGGGGGAACTTCGATTCGCATTGTTTTACCCGCGCAAATTTTCCGTTCTTTGTACGCCGGGGCAAGACGGGCCGGAGCACTCTTTGTCGCTTTTTAATGAAAAATCCGGGTAAAGTCTCTGTTTTAGGAGCTGATGGAGGGGGGGGAAACCAAAAAATATCTTAAATATTTTGTAAATGTTAGGTGTAAAAAAAATTAGGCGTCAACACACCTTATCTAGCTAAAAAGGACACAAGGCAAAAAATTGACGTGTCGTTGGGCCCCCAAGTTTCCCGCTCTCCAAAAACTTTATCAAGTAGTAGTAATACTAGTGGTGGCAGTAGTGTAATAGAATATACTTGGTAGTAGCAATACTAGTGGTAGTGGTATAGTGGGGTAATATGGTAAAGGGTAGAGTGGTAAGGGTAGAGTGTAGTAGAGAGTAAATAGAATTGTAGTATAGTTGTAGTGTATGAGTAGTGAAGTAGCAAGGTTTTTGTAGTGGTAGTAGTGTAAAAAATATTTACTCAATCCATTTAATGTTCCCGAGTAATAAAACTGTTATTAACCACATATATTATACCACCCCTATTATTACTACTATGCTACTAGGATTTCTAATACTACAACTACCACATATTACTATACTTTTTTACTACCATGTATTACTACTACTACTCTACCACTGTATTACTACTAAATACCCTGTTTTCTAAAAATCCCACCACTAGTATTACACTATACTACTACTTTCACCCACAGTTTTTTCCCATTCTTTCTACCACAGTTTACTACTACTCCACTAATTTTACTACTACTACCCAAATATTACACTACTACTCCCCACTAGATTTTACTACTACTAAACCCTGTTTTTTTAACACTACCCCTTTTATTAAACTCTTTTACTCTAATACCAAGTAATACTACTACTACCTATATTTTCTATACTACTATACCACTGTTTATAAATACTATTACACCCTATATACACTATTACTACCACTAGATTAAACTACACCCTATTTTACTACTTTTCTACCATTGTAATTACTAATATACCACTAGTATTTACTACTCACACCCAACCCCTAAGTTTTTTACTAACCCCCCACTTATTAACTACTACTACCACAGTTACTACTACTACCACTATATTATACTAAATCATACTATCACTAGTATTACACTACTACTACCCCTGAATTTTACTATACTAAACTACCACCACCACTATATTACAATACACCACTTTGTATTTACTCTACCATACTATTACTAATTACTCTACCACTAGTATTTTTACTATTTTAACCCCCCAGGGGTTACTATACTACTACCTAGATTCTACTCTACCACTAGTTTACTACTACTACTACCACAGTATTTACTTTTAACCACTAGTATTACACTACTCCATAGTTTTTTACTTTTCTACTATACAAAATTTCTACCCAGTATTGTTCCTATTATAACATTAGTATTAAATACTACTAACCACTAGTATTACACTACACCACTAGTATTTTACTCTACTACCCCTAGTATTACTATACTACCACTATATTATTATTATTACTACTACTATTACTACAACTACCCTATTATACTACTACTTACTACTACCCCCTAGTATTATATACTCTACTACACTAGTATTTACTACACTTACACCCTAGTATTACTACATACTACTACTACACTAGTATTACCTACTATACCACTAGTATTTTTAAAAACACATATTTACTACTACTACTATACCCCTAGTAAATTTTAATACTACCCCATATTACTACTAAAACACTACCAATAGTATTATACTACTACCAAATAGTATTACTACAAATACCACTGTATTTTCTACTATTTCTCTACCCCTAGCATTACACTATACTACTATACCATAGTATTTACTACTACTTCCACTATTTTATTACTACTACTACAGTATTACTATACTACCCTAGTATTACTACTACTACTACTTCTACCACTAGTTTACTACTACACCATATATTATTACTACTTTTTACCCTAGTATTACTACTTACTACCCCTAGTATTACTTATATACCACTAGTATTACTATACTCTACCACTAGATTACTATACTACCCAATTTACTTTCTACTACTTTTACCCTAGTATTACTATACTACCACAGATTACTACAACTCCCCCTAGTATAAAAACTACTACTACACCACTAGTATTTTCTATACTACTCTAGTATTACTACTACTATACTCCACTAATTTTTTTACTACTAATACTACCACTAGATTCTACTATACCACTAGTATTATACTCCACTAGTATTTTCTACCACTAGTATTACTACTACACCCCCTAGTATTACTTACTATACCACTAGTTTACTACTCTTTCTACCCCCATAGATTACACACATACCCCACTACTACTACTCCCTAGTTTACTACTACCTCTACACTTTGTATTTTCTACTAACCAAGTATTACTTACTCCACTAGAAATTACTCTACATGAGTTTTTCTACTACTACCACTAATTACTACTAATACTACCACTAGATTTCTAAAAAATACACCCTGTATTACTACTACTACCACTGTATTACACAATACCCCTAGTTTATACTACTACCCCCTATATTACTACTACTACCATAGTATTTTCTCTATACCCCTAGTATTACACTACTACCATAAATTACTACTACTATACTTCTCCACTAGTATTACTACTACTACTCCACTAGTATTAAATACTATAATACTCTACTACCCACTATTATCTATACTACCATATTACTACTATATACCCACTAGTTTACTACTACTACCCCCAGTTTTACTATAACATTTTATTGATACTACTTTTCTACCATTGTTTTATCTAACTACTACCACTTGTATATACTCTCCCAGTTTTTCTAATACTTTCCACTAGTTTTTAACTACCACTGTATTCACACTCCCTGTATTACTTACCATATATTACTACTACTTTCTTCTACAATTAAATATTTACCAATGATAAAACTCTACATATTTTTACTAAACAATTTTCCACTAGATTTATACTCCCTACCCCTAGTTTTTCACTTATTTCTACCCCCTGGGAAATCTAATAGTTTCTCCTATACCTCTATAATTCCCGGGGTTTATCTATATCCCAATTTCTCTCCTTTCCCTGTTTTAAAACTAAGAGTTTCTTTCTCTTTTACCAAGTTTATAATTTACCCGTTTAATAATATAATTTTTCCCGTGTTTTATTACTAACCTGTTTCTTTTCCCATAGTATTGTTAATACTATTACTAAAATTTTTGTTTCCCTCACTCCATGTATTAATATACTCCACTAGTTTATTTACTACTACATCCAATAGTAATTACTACTACTACCACTAGTATTTTATTTTACACTATTTCTATACAACCCAAATATATTCTACTTTCTTATACTACTTACCACTAGTATTAATATATCTATAACACTAGTATTAATACTAACCACTAGTATTATATACTACTAATTCTACATATACTACACTTTTAAATACTACCACAGTTTTACTACAATCCCATAGTATTTCTACTACTACACCCAGTATTACTACTACTACCAAGTTTTTATTTTCTAACACTACCACTTTTATTTTCTATACCCCTATATTAAAATACAAATCCACTAGTATTACTCTATTTCTCTACCCCCTAGATTACTTTCACTAAAATACTACTATAACCCCCCCACTAGTATTAATAAACTCCACTGTATTTTACTCTACTTTTCCACTGTATTACTACTATACCCTATTTACTACTATATATTCCCACACTAATTATTTTACTACTACTACCCCAGTATTACTACTACTTTTAAAATTTGCCACTAGTTTTAATTTCTACTAACTAGTATTACTACTAAAATACACCATAGTATTACAAATACTACCCAAAATATATTTTTCTCAATACCCAAATTTAAATCTACTTACACTAGTATTATCTATACCACTAGTATTTAATACTAAACCCCAAATTATTACTCTACTTTCCCTAGTATTACTCTACTACAACACTAGTATTATACTACTTACTACTCTACCACTGTTTACTACTACTACCACTATATTACTATACCCAATTTTACTACTACTACCCAGTATTACTCTCTACCCTGTATTCACTTACCACTAGTATTACTATACTAAATAATATATTACTACTACACTACTAACACCACAGTATTACTACTACTAAATATTTTCTATACTACCCAAAGTATTACCCTATAATAGTATTACACTACCACGTATTCTACTACATTACCACAAAATTTCTACTACTAAACCACTTGTATTACTATTTTCACCCCTAGATACCTTACTAACAACTAGAAAATTTCTACTATACCAAGATTACCTAAAACCCCTGTTATTTTACTACTACCCACTATATTACCAAAATAAAACTACCATTATTTTCTACTACTACCATAGATTACTACAAATACCCCTATAAAAACACAATAACCCCCTAGTTTTCTACTTTCACCACTGTATTTACTACTACCCATATTCTACTAACCACTAGTATTATACACTACATAGTATTACTACTACTACCACTGTATTTCTACTAATATACTTCTACCACCATATTTTACTATACACTATACTACCACTATTCTCAAATACTACTCCCCCCTAGTATTTCTACTACTCCCCCCCAGTATTATTTAAATAACATATATTCTATTTCTCTACCCAAAATTGTTTTTTACTACTACTATATACTCTCCACTTTTACACACTAATATATTACTACTCTACCACTAGTTTACATATCACTAGTATTACTACTACTACCACTGTTTTTTACTATACCATAGTATTACTATACTACTCTACTCTTTTACTATCTTCTAAAACCCCTAGTATTTTCTACTACTCACTAGTATTCTTTCTACCACCACGTATTACTACTACTACTACTACCACTAGTATTACTACTACTACCACTGTATTTCTCTACTACTACTTTCACTAGTATTACATCAACTACCACTGTATTATTTCTACTACTACCACAGTATTACTACTACTACCCCTAGTATTTTACTAACTCCAGTAAATATTTTCTACTACTTTATCACATAGTATACTACTACCTACTACTAACTACTCCCTAGTTGTTTACTATATCCCTAGTTTACTACTACCCCGTATTTACTACTACTATACCATAGATTACTACTACATACACCACTAGTATTACTACTATCTCTACCACTAGTATTTCTAAAACTACCACTAGTATTACTAAAAATTTAAATACCACTAGTATTTTTCTTTGTACCACTAGTATTACTACTATATACCCACTACCACTTGTATTACTCTATATGTACGACTTTTATTAACTTCAAAAACCATATATTACTACCTAAACCCATTTTTATAGTTTATTTACACTACCATGTATTACTTTTAACCCTGTATTAAATACTCTCTACCCCTGTTTAATTACTAACCACTAGTTATTACTAAATGTATTTTACTTTACCCTTTGTATTACTACACTACACAGTATTTTCTAACTACTTTTACCACTAGTATTTACTACTATACTTTCCCCAGTATTTCTACTATACCACTATATTACTCTACTACCACTAGTATTACTACTATACCACTTTGTATTACTACTATACCACTAGTATTTTACTATCCACTATTTTTACTACCCACTACTCCCCTAGTATTACTACTCTACCATAGATTATACTACTCCCTATTTTATACTACTACCACTAGTATTATACACTACCACTAGTATTATACTTACCCCTAGTATTACTACTACTAATATATTACTAATATCTCTTCACCCATTTAACTATTTTTTAAACCCTGTATTTATATTTTATACCCAGATTTCTCTAAAATAGTATTCTACTACTAAACAAGTTTTACACTTTAAAACCCAATTTTTAAACCAAGATTCTTAAACCCCTAGTTTTAACACCACTGTTTTTTATAACCTTTTTAAACCCCAAATTACTACTAAAAAAATTTTTAATTTCTAAACCATAAAGTTTTTCCAATACCTCAGTAAAGAATCGTTCAAGACTCTGTACACTGTGTACGTCAGGCCCATACTGGAGTATGCAGCACAAGTGTGGAACCCACACCATGTCAAGCACGTCAAGAAATTAGAGAAAGTGCATAGGTTTGCAACAAGACTCGTCCCGAAGCTAAAGGGAATGTCCTACGAAGAAAGATTAAGGAAAATCAGCCTGACGACACTGGAAGACGGGAGGGTTAGTGGGAGACATGATAACGGCATACAAAATACTGAGAGGAATTGATAAGGTGGACAGAGACAAGATGTTCCAGGGATGTGGCACAGCAACGAGAGGTCACCATTGGAAGTTGAAGACTCAGATGAGTCAAAGGGATGTTAGGAAGTATTTCTTCAGTCATAGAGTTGTTAGGAAGTGGAATAATCTGTCATGTGATGTAGTGGAGGCAGGAACCATACATAGTTTTGAGACGAGGTATGATAAAGCTCATGGAGCAGTAAGAGAGAGGCCCTAGTAGAGGCCAGTGAAGAGGCGGGGCCAGGAGCTATGAATCGACCCCTGCAACCACAAATAGATGAGTACAAATAGGCGATTACAAAGACAGACAGACAGACACACACACACACACACACACACACACACACACACACACACACACATGCACATGCGCACGTGTGCGCAAAGATGATTTTAAATTCGTGTGTGGATGTGTGGTGAGAGAGAGAGAGAGAAGAGAGAGAGAGAGAGGAAGAGAGAGAGGAGAGAGGAGAGAGAGAGAGAGAGAGAGAGAGGAGGGAGAAATAAAGGCCAGAATTATAGACAATCACGGCTCTTAACTCCCTCAAGTGGAGTGTGCCAACAGGTGGCAACCCACACACTAGAGCTGCCAATTCGTTACAAAGAGAGAGAAAAAAAAAGCAAAATCGCTGCGCACACCACTTACCATAAACAAAGTCCGCAGGGGCTTAATCACCATTAAACCAAAAAAAACAACACCCGCCGTAGTTATCTCACCAGCAATTAGGCTTGTAGTCCCACTGGTGTTTATGACGCTCATATGTTTCGCTGATGCTCCTATTTTTTTTTTTTTTTTTTTTGGCGGGAGATGTTCATTTGTTTTACTTGTTTCCCCCCATCTCCTTCACATGACAGGCGGATTATTTATCTTTCCGGCGGTTATTCGCGTTAACTAGTTCGTTTATGGTCAAGATGGGTACGGCGATGATTTATGCGTGAATATCTCGTTTATTAAGACCCAGGAGGGTTAAAATAAATCAAAAAAAAAAGGAGGGAAAAGGGCCCCTTATTTAGCAGCGAGGGCCCGCATTTTGGACTCCCAATAAATTAGAATCTTTCTTCGAGGCGGGAATTACCTCAAGAAATGTAATAATGCACCTGGCGGAAAACCTGTAAAATATTAATCCCTCTCCTCCAATGGCGGAAAATTAGGATAGTAAAAAATTGCAAAAAGAATTTAATATGCAAAGCTTTTGGGAGTCTTTTTTGTTCTTTTTTTACTCGGTGGGGAAGGTACGGCCCCAGTTTCCTTCCTACTGGGCTGCTCCTTTTGTTATGCTTTTTTGGTTTTCGCGGGAAAAAAAAAATTTAAATGCTGTTTTTTGGGTTGTGCGTTCGTGTGTGATGAGTGTGTATTATTATTTTTTTTAGATGTGTTGAAAATAATTTTAAAAATAACAATTGCAATACTACTATATTACTACCACTTTACTACTATACTTTTATTATTATTTTATTATTATTTATTATAATAATAATAATAAAATAATAAAATTATTAATAAAAATAATAATTTCTATCATTAAATTCCCCTTCTTTTCCCCTTTCATTACTTCCCCTCCTACACTTCCCTCCCTCAAAATGATTTCGGTACAGGGGAGTAATGAAGAGATGTAAATTAGGGGAGGAGGGGGGGGGGGTAAAGGGGAAAGGAAGGAGGAGGGAAAGGAAGGAGGGAGGGGGAAAGGGGGAGGGAGGGAAGGAGGGGTCAGCACGCTACACGACCCGGAATAAAAGAAATCATCTGAATTGGGTATTGTACAGTCGACCTTTTTAAAACAAACATTTTCTCTCTCTTTTCTCTCCTCTCTCTCTCTCTCTCTCTCTTCTCTCTCTCTCCCCTTTTCTCTTTTTCTCTTCTCTTCTTTCTCACATCTAAGAAAATTTCTGGGGATTATCAGAATCATTATAAAAAAAGTTAATTATTTAGTTTAATTATGTAATTATTATTTAACTCATATGACAATTGTTATGAAATTTGAAACTAAGGGTAGTTGTGGTAGTTGTTTAGTTGTGGTGTTGTGGTATTTGTGGTTGTGGTGTTGTGGGGGTTGTGGTGTTGTGGTAGTTGTGGTTGTGGTAGTTGTGGTGGTTTGGGGGTGGTAATTGTGGTAGTTGTGTGTTGTGGGGGTTTGTGGTAGTTTTTGGTGTTGTGGTGTTGTGGTGGTTGGGGTGTTGTGGTGGTTGTGGTATTTGTGGTGGTTGTGGTAATTGTCGTGGTTGTGGTAGTTGGGGTTTGGGGTTTAGTTGTGGTGGTTGTGGTAGTTGTGGTGGTTGTGGCATTTGTGGTGGTTGTGGTAGTTGTGGGGGTTGTGGTAGTGTGGTAGTTGTGGTAATTGTGGGGGTTTGTGGTAGTTGTATTTGTGGTAGTTTGGAGTTGTGGTGGTTGTGGAAATTGGGGTTTTAGTTGTGGTGGTTGTGGAGTTGTGGTGGTTGTGGTAGTTGTGGTAGTTGTGGGGTTGTGGGGGTTTGTGGTAGTTTTGGGGTAGTGTGGTGGTTGGGGTGGTTGTGGTAATTGGGGTAGTTGTGGTGATTTGGAAATTTGGGGTGGTTGTGGTATTTTGGTGGTTGTGTTTTTGTGGTGGTTGTGGTATTTGTGGTGGTTGTGGTATTTGGTGGTTGTGGGGGGTGGTAGCTTGGTAGTTGTGGTGGTTGTGGGGGTTTGGGGTATTTGTGGTAGTGGTGGTTATGGTAATTGTGGGTGGTTGTGGGTTGTGGTAGTTGTGGTGGTTGTGGTGTTGTGGTTGTTGTGGTATTTGGGTGGGGTGTGGTAGTTGTGGTGGCTGTGGTAGTTGAGGGGTAGTTTTTGGAGTTGTTGTAGCTGTGGTGGTTGTGGTAGTTGTGGGGTTGTGGATTTGTGGTGGTTTGTGGTAGTTGGGGTAGTTGTGGTAGTTGTTTAGCTGTGGTGGTTGTGGTGTTGTGTGGTTGTGGTGTTGTGGTTTGTTGTGGTGGGATGGGGTAGTTGTGGTGGGAGGGTTTGGTAGTTGTGGTAGTGAGGGTGGTTTTTTGTGGTAGTGAGGGTGGTAATTGGGGTTGTGATAGTGGAAAGTGTGGGGGTGAGGGTGGTAAACTGTCGTAGTGATGGTAGTGTTTTGGTAGTGAGGGTGGTAATTGTCGGGGGAAGGGGGTTTTGTTGTGGTGGGATGGGGTAGTTGTGGTAGTGATGGTGTAATTGTGGGTGTAAAAGTGGCGTTTGGTAGTGATTGGGGTATTTTGGGTGAGGTGGAAAATTGGGTTTAGTGGGGAAATTGTGGTATGATGGTAGAAATTTGGTAGTGTGGAGTGTGGTGGGTGGGGTGGTTATGGTAGTGATGGTGGTAATGTGTGGGATGGTGGTATTTTTGTGGTGGGAATGGTGGTAGTTGTGGTAGTGGGGTGGTAATTGTAAAGTGAGGTTTTAATTGTGGTAGTGATGGTGGAATTGTGGTAGTGATGGTGGTAATTGTGGTAGTGATGGTGGAATTGTGGTAGTGAGGGTGGTAATTGTGGTGGTGATGGTTAATTGCGTAGTTATGGTGGTAATTGTTAGGGTGATGGTAGTAGTTTGGGGGTGGGTGGGGGTGTTGTGGAGTGATGGTGGTAATTGTGGTGGTGATGGTAGTAGTTGTGGTGGGTGGTGGTTTTGTGGTAGGATGGTGGTAATTGTGGTAGGTGGTGGTAGTGGTGAGTGGTGGTGTTGGGGGGGAGGGAAATTAGTTGTGGTAGGATGGTGGTAGTTGTGGTGGATGGTGGAAATTGTGGTGGGAGGTGATGTTGGGGGGGAGGTGGTATTTGTGGTGTGGTGGGATGGTGGTGTTGTGGGTAGTGGTGGGTGGTGGTAATTGTGGAAATGATAGTGGTAATTGTGGGGGATGATGGTGTTGTAGTGGGTGGTGGAATTGTGGGGGGATGGTGATAGTTGTGGTGGGTGGTGAAGTTGTGGTGGGGGGATGGTGGTTTTGGGGTAATTTTGGGTTGTGGTAATTGTGGTGGTGGATAGTGGTAATTGTGGTGTTGAGGTAGTAGTTGTGGGGGGATGGGGGTATTTTGTGGGGGGATGTGGTAGTTGGGTAGGATGGGGAAATTTGGGGATGGTGGTGGCAGTTGTGGATGGATGGTGGCAGTTGTGGAGGGATGGTGGTAGTTGTGGAGAATGGTGGTAGTTGTGGATGAATGGTGGTAGTTGTGGTGGGACGGTGATAGTTGTGAGGGAGGGTTTGGTTGTTGTAGTAGTTGTGGGGGGGATGGTGGTAATTGTGGTTGGATGGTGGTATTGTGGTGGTGATGGTAGTGTTGGGGTGGGATGGTGGTAGTTGTGGGGGGCATGGTGGTAATTGTGGTAGTGTGGTGGTAATTGTTTTGGTGTGGTAGTATTTTTTGATGGGATGGTGGTAGTTGTGGTGGGATGGTGGTAGTTGGAAAGGTGGTGGTAGTTGTGGTGGGATGGTGGTATTGGGTGGGATGGTGATAGTTGTGGCCGGATGGTGGTGTCGTGGTGGTGATGGTGGTGGTGTGGTGGGATGGTGTTTGTTGTGGTGGGAGTTGGTGTTTTTTGGAGGTGTTGGGGGTAGTTGTGGATGGATGGTGGTAGTTGGGGTGGGTTGTGATATTTGGGGAGGGATGGTGGTGTGTGGGGGGATTGTGATGTTGTGGGGGGATGGGAGTATTGTGGGGGGTGGTGGTAGTTGTGGGAAAGGGTTTGATAGTTGTGTTGGGTGGTGGTAGTTTGGGGGGGAGGGTTTCAGTTGATGTGGGATGGGGGTTTTGGGTTGTGGTGGGAGGGTGGTAGTGTGGTGGGATGGTGGTGTTGTGGGGGGGGTGGTAGTTAGGGGGTGGGAGGTGGTGTTGTGGTGGGTGGTGATAATTGTGGGGGGATGGTGTAATTTGGTGGGATTTTGGAAATGGGGTGAGATATTTGTAGTTGTGGCGAGATAGGTATTTGGGGTGGGTGGTGGGGTAGTGGGGGGATGTTGGTAGTTTTGGAGGGTGGTGGTGGGTTTTGGTGGGTGGGGGTAGTTGTGGTGGGAGGTAGTTGTGGTGGGGTGGTGGTAGTTTGTGGTGGGATGGTGGTTTTGTGGTGGGATGGTGGTGTTGTGGTGGGTGTGGTAGTTGTGGTGGGGTGGTGGGTTGTGTGGGGGGGGTATTTGTGGGGGGATGGTGGTAGTTGTGGTGGGATGGTGGAGTTGTGGTGGGGGGTGGTAGTTGAGGTGGGATGGTGGTTTTTGGGGTGGGTGCTGATAATTGTGGGGGATGTTAGTGTTGTGGTGGGATATTTGTAGTTGTGGGGGGGGGATAGCGGTAGTTGTGAGGGGATGGTGGTAGTAGGGGTAGGATGGTGGTAGTTTTGGAGGGATGGTGGTATTTTTGGTGGGATGGTGGTTGTTGTGGGGGGAGAGGGGTGTTGGGGTGGGATGGTGGTAGTTGTGGGGGGATGGTGGTAGTTGTGGTGGGTGGTGGTAGTTGTGGGGGATAGGGTAGTTGTGGTAGGATGGTGGTATTGTGGGGGGATGGTGGTAGTTGGGGTGGGGAGGTGGTGTTGTGGTAAGTGTAGGGGGGGAAAATAGTAGTAGGGGTGGTAGTGGTGGTGGTGGAAGGGAGAGGGTAGGGGAGGGGGAGAGAGAGAGAGGGAGTCGGGTGATGGTAGGGAGGGAGAGGGGGGAAAGGGAAAGGGTAGGGGGGGGGGGAGAGGAGGAGTTGAGGGAAAAGAGGGAGGGAGAGGGGGGGGAGGATGTAGGGGGAGGGGAGAGGGAGGGGGGGGGTGGGGGAAAAGGGAAGTTAATACCTCAATCTTCAACGTCGTTCAATCCCAAAACAATTTACCCCAAAAAAAATACACCTTTTCCCTCACTTTTTTCCCATTTCCCGGTTTTTTTTCCTCACTTGTTCCACTTCCGGCTTTGTTCCATATTTGTTCCCATTTCCGGTTTTCCCATAATTTTGCCCCCATTCCCGGTGCTGTTCCATCACTTTTTTCCCCACTTCCGGTGCTGTTCCAAACTTTTTTCCCCACCCCGGGCGTTGTTCCATCACTTTGTTTTTATTTCCCGGTGCTTTTCCCATAACTTTGTTCCACTTCCGGCGTTGTTCCATCATTTTGTTTTTATTTCCCGGTGCTTTTCCATCATTTTGTTCCCTTTTCGGTGCGTCCTATCCTTTGTTCCCACTTCGGTGCTGTTCCTATTTGTTCCATTCCCGGTTTGTTCCATAAATTTGTTCCCTTTTCCCGGTGCTGTTACATTACTTTTTTCCCCACTTCCGTGTTGTTCTCATTTGTTCCCACTTCGGTGCGTTACATTATTTTTTCCCCATTTCCGGTGTGTCCTTCATTTTTTCCCCCTTCCCGGTGTTGTTCTTCTTTTTTCCCCTTTTCCCGGTGCGTTACATTATTTTGTTCCCACTTCGGTTCTGTTACATTATTTTTTCCCCCATTTCCCGGGTGTTGTTTACATTACTTTGTTCCCATTCCGGGTGCTGTTACATTACTTTTTTCCCCCACTTCCGGTCTTTTACATACTTTGTTCCCACTTCCGGTTCTGTTACATTACTTTGTTCCATTTCCCGGTGTTTTTAAAATTACTTTGTTCCCTTCCGGTGCGTTACATTATTTTTTCCCCCAACTTTGGGTGTGTTACATTCTTTGTTCCCATTCCGGTGTTTTAATTACTTTGCCCCATTCCCGGGGCTGTTACATTATTTGTTCCCATTTCCGGTGTTTGTTATTTTTCTTTGTTCACTTCGGGGGTTACATTACTTTGTTCCCACTTTCCGGTGCTGTTACTTTTTTGTTCCCATTTTTCCCGGTGTGTTACATTACTTTGTTCCCCATTCCCGGTGCTGTTACTTACTTTGTCCCATTCGGTGCTTTTTCATTACTTTTTTTCCCACTTCCCGGTGCTGTTCATTATTTTGTTCCCACTTCCGGTTCGTTACTTTTACTTTTTCCCATTTCCCGGTGTTTTTTATTTTACTTTTTCCCCCCCGGTGCTTTTTAATTACTTTTTTCCCCATTCCCGGGCTGTTACATTACTTTTTTCCCTTCCGGTGCTGTTACATTACTTTGCCACTTCCGGTGCTGTTACATTACTTTTTTCCCCACTTCGGTGCTGTAATTTATTTTTTCCCCACTTCGGTGTTGTTTCTCACTTTTTTCCACTTCCGGTGGTGTATGTAATTTTTTCCATTTCCCGGTGTTCTAATGTTTCATTCCCGGTGTTACGTAACTCTTTTTCCAACTTCCGCGGTGTTAGTTTTTTTCCACTTCCGGGTTAGAAATGTTGTCACTTCCGTTTTTGTAACTTTTTTCCAACTTCCGCTGGTGTTCAAAACTTTGTTCCCACCCCCCCCGGTCTGAATTTTTGTAAAAAAAGTAAAAATTTCTCTTCCAGTTACAGTCTTTAGATTTAGTTTTGAGAAATTTTTTCGCGAAAAAAATTTTTGACGTCAGATTTAGATTTTGACATTTTTTTTGCGTCATACTTCGCGTCTACGCTAAATCAAATGAAACGTAAAATTTCCCCGTAATTTTGCCCCCTTTCTGTTTTGATTTTGAGTTTAGGTAAGTACACACAGTGTACAATAGTAAATACCACGTCGAGTAACCCCGTAGACCAAGATGAGTACACACAGTAGAGTACACACGTAGTACACATAGATGAGTACAACAGTGGGTACAACAGTAGTCACTTGTGGTACCACGTGAGTCACCAGTAGTCACTGATGAGTACACACGTAGAGTACAACGGGGTACACCAGTAGAGTACAGAGTACACACAGTAGTACAAAAAGATGAGTAAACCCCGTAGAGTAGCATAGATGAGGCACACAGTAGGTAACCGTATACAATACATGGTACACCACAGTAGAGTACACACAGGAGGTCACACAGTAGATACATACAGGAGAGAAATACAGTAACCACATTTGAGTATGCCAGTATGTCCACAATAGAGACCAGAGTACGTACACACATGCCCAGAGAGTACACACAGTAGAGTAAAACCAGGAGAGTAACCAGTAGAGTACACCAGGAGAGAATACATACACCGTGAGTAGGGCACAGTACTGTAACACAATAGAGCACAAGAGTCTGCACACAGTGACACATGAGATTACCACAGGGAGTACACAAGTAGAGTACACCAGGGAGTACATACAGTCACCGTAGGTATGCACGTTGTACACCAATAGAGCACCAGAGTACTGTACACACAGGAGAGTACACACAGGAGAGACAACAGTAGATACACAAGGAGAGTACACATAAAAGGTCACACAGGAGATACATACAGTCACACAGTGAGTATGCACAGTACTGTTACACGTAGAGACACGGTTGTACACACGTAAAGTACCACAGTGAGTACAACAGTAAAGTACACGGTCACAAGGAGGTAGATCAGTACCCACATAGAGTTTTGCGCAGTACTGTACACACAGTAGAGCCACAGAGTATGTAAACAGTAGATAAGAGTACACACAGGGAGTCACACAGGGGTCCCAAAAAAGGAGTACCATAGAGAAAACCCACAGTGAGTGCAAAAATGGAGACACCAAGGGAGTACACACAAGGGATACACACAGTAGGTACCACAATGAATACACACGTAGGGACAAAATGAGTACACACAGTAGGAGCCCAAAATAGGTACACAATAGGTCTGCGTAGGTAGGGCGGTAAAAGCCAGCCTGGTTCAAACCCCCTCCCCCCCTTGTTCCGGTTATCGCGCTCCAGTCAGCGTCATTCCGCATGCGGTCTAGGGAACATATGGTCCGTTTTTGAACACCCGCACGTCTTGACCTTTCGATGTCTCGCTCCCCGAGGTCAATCACCCCAGGTGAAACTCTGCGAGGGTGATTCTGCAGTCTTCTACCCCTCTCTCTCTTCTTCCCCTCTCTTCTCTGGGGGGGTGGGGAGGGGTAGAAGAGCACCCGGCCTCCTGCCACAGGAGGGGAAATTCCCTCCCCCCCTTGATTTATTTTTGCTGCATAACACCCCCTGTTAGTGTGTACGTTTGTGTGTACTGTTAGTATGTACTGTTAGTGTGTACTGTTTGGGTAGTTTTTGTGTATGTTTTGTATGTAGTTGGTTACTGTTAGCGTGTATGTTGGTGTACTTTTAGGGGGTACGTTTGTGTGTCCCGTCGGGTACTGTCGTGTTTTCTGTTGTATGTACTGTTAGTATGTACTGTTTTGTTATGTTAGTAGTACTGTTTGTGTGTACTTTTTTAGTACTGTTTTGTTTTATGTTATTGTTACTGTTAGTATGTACTGTTAGTGTGTACTGTTAGTGTGTATATTTGTATGTTTTAGTGTGTTTTTTTTATTTTGTACTGTTTGTAGGGTTTGTTGAGTTAGCGTGTACTGTTAGTGTGTATGTTTGTGTTTAAAAGTTAATGGTACTGTGTGTACTGTTTGTATGTACGGGGAGTATGTATGTTGTGTTACTGTTGTATGTACTGTTAGTGTGTACTGTTTTGTGGGGTACTGTTGTGTGTATGTTTGGTGTACAGTCAGTGTTTTACTGTTTGTGTGTCTGTTAGTGTGTATGTTAGGTATACTGTTAGTGTGTAGTTAGTGGTATGTTAAGTGTATGTTGTTTGTACTGTTGTGGTACTGTTAGTGTGTAAGTTTGTTAGTGTGTACTGTTAGTGTGTTGTTTGTTTTTCTGTTTGTGTAGTTAGTTTTTACTGTCAGTGTGTTTTTGTCGTGTTTTATGTCGTTGTAGGGAGAGATGAAGAATAGGTCAAGTGCACTGTTATAAAAAGTTTGTATCAATATATGTAGTGAGGGGTAGCTTCTACAATGCGGTATCAGTGTAGGAGAGGGTAGTTCTACATGAAGGTATCAGTGTAGTGAGGGGTAGTTTTTCAATGACAGGTATCAGTGTAGTGGAGGGTAGCTTCTAATGACAGTACCCTTTTAAGGGGGACCTAACTGCCTCCCCCTCTTCTAATAACAGGTTTATTTTCCCCCTTTTAAAACTATTGTACAGAAACTTTCCTTTAATTTATGGGATAATTTAAAAATTTTGGACAGTTGTGTTGTAAGGTCAGGCTTTGCTCGGCCCCAAGACTTTCCTCAAGTTGTCCTCAAGATTTCTCAAACAAGTCTTGGGAAAGTCTTGAAAAAACGGCGATTTTTACCGAGGAAAAAAAGAGGATTTGTAGTAGTCCTCCTGTTTCGGTTTCCCCAGGTCGAAGGGATCGTGGTCAGTGGGCTGGTCGCAGGGGACGCGAAGTTGACGTCAAAAAGACGAATGGAAAGCCCCGAAAAAAATGAAGAAGAAAGAGAGCTGTGGGAAAAATCCCTGGAAACCCCCAACGCATTTTCGGTGTACCCGAGAAAGTGAGTCGATACGGGATCGTAAAGGACGAACGCAACAAGGAAGGTAAGAAAATTGTTTTGTTGGGGGTAGCCCGGTTTGATCTGGTAGGGCATTCTGCTTGAAGGAAGGAGTAGGGGGAAGAGGGTTTGCTTTCTGGGCTGGGATGGGGACATTTTTAGCCGGCTTTACATTGAACGGTAATGGATCAATCCTTTTTTTTCCTCAGTGTGGAGGCAATGTGTAGGAAGGTGAAGTGGGATTTAGTTTTAAAAATTCGGACAGCTTAGACTAATTTTGGGAAAAAGGGGGGCGCCCCGTTATTGTGGCATTTTGCCAAGAAGAGGTGTTGGTAATGAAAGGTTGTCCGAGCAATTGGTATTAATTGTTGGGGTGGTTAACACTGTAGGATAATGCAGTAATTCATTGAAATGGGACAACTTCTTGGCCCAAATGAATGTATGCAGGGAGGGGTTCCTTACCAGGGAGGTGGGGTTTTTTTAACTCGTGAGGGGGTTTTTAGGACTTTAAATAGGTTAGTTAGAGGTTGGGTTTTTAAATGATAAATAATGAGTTGGAAAAATTGATTTTTGCTTTGATATTTGAATCTTAATAGTAACTGTCATGGAGTAATTGGGTAATGATAAATTTCAGAAATTGTGTAAAAAACAAAGATGACTAGGAAAAATGTGCAGAAGAAAAAACATATGATGGTATTTTATGCTAACAGTCGAAGTGCAAGAAATAAAATTAATGAACTACGTTTGGTAGCATGTGCTGGGAACTTTGATATCATTGCATTAACTGAAACGTGGTATGATTTAAAGAGTCGGGATATGACTGCTGAGTGTAATATTCAGGGATTTAAGTTGTTCAATGTGGATAGATGTAATGGGAAGGGGGGAGGAGTTGCATTGTATGTTCGAGAAAATATTAATTTTTGCATAAAAACAGGTATAAAAATAGATGGAGCAGCAACAGAGTCTGTTTGGGTAGAGTTCGTGGAGGGTCAAGAAAAAATAATTCTAGGTGTAATATACCGACCTCCAGGCTTGGATCACGATAGAGGGAGACTTCTTTGGGACGAAATTGTTAGGGCTTCTGGACTCAGTAACATAGTCATAGTAGGGGACTTTAACTTTAGTCAAATTGACTGGAATTCTTTGACAGGTAATCTAGAGTCCAGTGACTTTATGGAAACAGTTCAGGACTGTTTCTGAAAAAAGAGCGTAACTGAGCCCACCAGGGGTAATAATTTGCTAGACCTAGTCTTGTCAAATAAGGAAACACTCGTGAATATTTGGAGATCACTGAAGAGCTTGGCGCAAGTGATCACAAATCCATCACTTTTAGCATTAATTGGGAATGCAAGAATAATGATAATACAGTAAAAATCCTGATTTTCGTTTGCCGATTATAATGGACTTAGGGAACATCTGTCTAATCTTGATTGGGGTTTATCTAGCTAATGATTTTATTGACGATAATCATACTTATGAATATGAAGGGATCTGCTTTTATGATTGTTTTCTTAATAATGTACACAGTGCCCAGAGTATATACATTCCCCAGAGAGAAATTAGGTCTAATAATAACGATCCCAAATGGGTTAACAGGAGGCTAAAGCATCTTTTAGGGGAAAAAAAGGGGGAATTTATAGGGCATCAGAAGGGGGGGGGGAGGGGTTTAAACCCTTACTGACCTTATGTTCAGCTTAAAAGAGAAGTAAAAAAGGGATTAAAAAAGGCAAAGTGCTTAAAAATTAGGTTGTAATGAATCAAAACTAATATAAAGGGGTTCTTTAAAGTGTTGGACGAAGGTGAAGGAAAAAAGTGGGGACCTCTGAAAATTTGGGGAATGGACAGTGAGGATAACAAACGGGAAAATGTGCTCCTTTTTTAATGATTTTTTTTTGTCAGTTTTACACGGAAGATGTAAATGGATTCCAGAAAATTAACAATTTTTATTTCCGATAAATTTAATTTAAATTTATACTCTGTCAAAAGGGACATGGTTTTAAACAGATGGGAAAATGAAGCAAAAAAGCCCCCGGACCGAGAGTTGTTTTCCGGGTATTTAAAGGGAAATGCAAAATGAGCTTGTCAACCTTTAAAACGGTGGTTTAATGCGCCCACCTTCCCGGTGTTGTCCCAGATTTGTGGAAGATGGCTAATGTGGTTCCTATTTAATAGGGGAAAAGCCCATCCTTCAAATTCCCGCCCAAAAACCCCTCTCTATAGGGGGAAGTTATTAGAATCTTATAGCTGACTTATCAGAAGTCCCCTTAAAGAGCATAACTGTAAATAAATTCGTGGATTCCGAGAGGTGTTCTCCCTGAAAAACTTACTGCGTTCTTCAATAGAACTTTTGAGGCACATGTGAAAATTGGGTATCTTTTTTGTAGATTTGGCCATCCAGTGGTTTTCAATAAAAATTTTGGGACATAACTTGAAGACAGTAGAATATGTACGAAGATGGGTAATCAGTCCCTCAACCTGGAGTAGGTGCGAAGAGCCCCATAGTCTGGGACTATGGGCTCTTCGACCTACCCCTAGGTTAGGGGACTGATTACCTATCTTCTTACATAGTTCTACTGTCTTAATTTGTCTAAAATTTGTATTGATAAAGCAGGTGGCGAAACTTTACAAAAAAGATACCCAGATTGCAATGTATTTAAAATTCATCTTGTCGGTATTATATCCCTTTGTACACATTTGGGGCAGTTGCAGTGATAAGGAATATGTATTTTTTTTTTGGGAATTTATTTAAAGCCTTCGAAGATTTTCCCCCCAAAGGACTTTTAAGAAAAGGGCAGCTATGGTTGGGGGTTTCAAGTTCTAGCATGGATTGAGGCTGGCTTCCCAATAGAAAGCAGAGAGTTCCCTTAAGGGAGTGAAATCGAAGGGGATTTTCATATGGGCCCCCACAAGGACAGTTTTGGCCCCTCCTTGTTATAATTTAATTAATGACCTTGTAAAGGGATTACGATACGTGATTTTTAAGTTTGCTGATGAAAAAAAGATAGGCGTATAATTCACTCTGAGGAGGACGTCAATGAACCCGGAGGTTTGGAAAATTTTTAATGTTTGGTTAAAAAAATGGCAGATGAAGTTAAAGTGGAAAAGTGTAAGGTACTTCCCCTTTGGTAAGAAAATCCCCCTAAAGCTATAATTAGGTGAAGTAGAGTTTGGTCATACAGAATGTGAAAAAGGCTTGGGAGTCAGGGAAAGCAAAAATCTAAAGCCAAGCAGCGTGCCTTAGTGTGCGCAAAAAAGGCCCAAAACGATTACTTGGATTTATCAAAAAAGTATAATTTAACGAAGTCCAAAAGTTTTTTACAGCCAACATCCTAGTGGGGCCCTCATTTAGATTATGTGCTCGTTTTGGTTCTTCTACAGGATGACATGACTCATTAGAGAACATAAGAGAAGAAGGGCCCAAAAATGATTTTACTGTGAAAGGAACCTCCGTATGAGATAAAATAAAGCCTTAAAAATCTCCACTCTCTGGGAGGCGTAATGGGGGGGAGATATCTTTGAAGTGTTTAAGTGGATGAGGGGCCCTAAAAAGGGAGTAAAAAAAAAGTACGGGGGGTGTCAACCAGGTAAGAACCAGAATAATGGTATATGTTTGTTTTAAACTTTTCTGTATCGATAAAAGAACCCTACTGTGTAGGCGAAACTTTGAAAAAAGTTTCCCTAATGTTGCTATGTTCTTACCTAACAACTGTCGGTATTTTACCATTTTAATGTTCAATCTGTAGAACTGAAACACAAGGGTATTTGGTACAGACCAGCAATAATTCGAAACCCCCTAGTGAGAAGGTGGTTTGAGGGGGACTGACCTCCAACATTGAGTTTTTACCTCTTCTAGTGCCTCGCTCACCTGTTGGGCTATTAAGGCCCCCTCTGTCACTCTTCCATATTTTTTCATACTAGGGAAACAATGCTTTTTCCCCGGGATGAGGGGACTGTCCCCCTAAAAACTTAAAAGGGGATGGCTGATTAATCGTCTTCAAGTATCTTCCGCTTCTATCACTTTTTGTCTCGACTGAAGAACCCCTTTACTGGTAGGCAAAACGTTTCGAAATAAAATACCTAACTGTTGCAATGTGTCTTATAAAATTGTCCTAAGATTTGCCCTCAAGATTGCCCTCAAGACTTGTCTCAGAACTTCACCTACGTGCCTTAAGACTCATCAAGGAAAGATTTGTAAAAGTCCCCTTCAAAAAAGGGCGCTGGCGGCTGGAAGTATGAGAGCAGTTTTGGGTTGATGTTGTTTAAGATACTAACAAATGTCCTCTACGGGGACTGTCAACATTTGGGAATCTTTATTGTTGAAACGTTTCCGGTAACAGTAAGCTTTTTCAGTCATATATAGAGGAGAGGCGTGGTAGAATGTAGAAAAGTAACATTCCCAGTCGTTGGGGGAAAAAAGTTTTTGGGAGTGGTGTCCTCAGCCGGAGAAGGTTCAGCTCCAGGAGCTGAGGGATGCCACTCTTTGCTTTTCCTCCAAGGGTTGATGGATTGATGACATCATCTTCATTTCACTGTACCCCTGCGCCTCTGTATTTAATTGAAGGCGATAGATTCATCAATAAAGTCCCTAACCTCAGTTTTTTATCCCTTTCGAGCAATAACAGGTTACTTGATGTAAAATTTCTCAAACATTACTAGTGGGGAAAGTCAAACATTGTTATGTGCTCTTTAAAAGGTCTTGAAAGGAGAAAAAGGACCTGAGGACCTTAAAATAGGCACATCAGAGGATCAATGCAGGGAGAGAGGTACGAATTAGTCACTCAAAGGCTGTTAGTTTTTTGAGAGTGTGATGTCTGAAGTCTCATACGAAGGCTTTTGTTTGTTGAAAAGTGTGATGTCTGAGATACTTCCCTACGAAGGCTTTTAGTTTGTTGAGAAGTGTGATGTCTGAGATACTCACCGAAGGCTGTTGTTTGGCGGAAGTGTGATATCTGAAGATACATCCTCAAAGGCTGTTAGTTTGGCGAGAAGTGTGGTTAAAGTGTGAGGCCCAGAGAGAGTTGTGTATTTAGAAGACTGGTAATATAGGGAAGGGAGGAGAGAATATACCTAGAGTAGAGGGTGGGGAGAGAAGCAAGTTTTTTTTAGCGGTGAAAGGGGTTTTTTTGACGGGAAGGGTCCCCAAAGCGACAGGAATTACAAGAGTGGAAATGTCCGAGGTCAAGGAAATGAGGGCACAAATACGGGGGTAAAGAAAAAGAGGGAAAGAAGACATTTTCTTGACAGGGGAAAGCTGGTAAGAACGTAGTAAATGTACATCCCCCGTGCATAGGCTTGCGAAAAAGGAACAGGAAACCCCCTTTTCCTTCCCCCCCTCCCCATACCTCCCTCCTCCCTCCTCCTTCCCCTCCCCCCCTCCCTTCCCCCTTCCCTCCTACCTCCCTCCCTCCCTACATCAATTTTTTCCATATATTGAGGGGTTTTTGAAGGTCGGTTTAGTCTGCTCCCACCCATGTGTGTGTAAAAGTGGTTGTCTCACCTTTTTTACCACCATCACTACCACCATCATACAACCCCCGTTATAACCACCGCCCAACAACCATCACCCCCACAACCCCATCATACCACCCCACCCCCAAAACCCCATCCCCACCACAACCCCCACCCTACCCCCACCACCCCCCAAAAACCCCCCCACCACAACCATCACCACCACAACCACCACCAAATTGTTGTTATTTTATTGGTGTTTTTTGTGATTTATTATTATTATTATTCAAGACAGGTCCCCCTATCGCCCAGAGTCGTACGAGCCGCTCTATCACCCCTCGCCCCGCTAGTAAAGCCTTTTAAGAAAGTCTGGCAACAGACCCCTTATCGGACACAAACCGGGGCTCAAGGCTCTTTTAAAAAGCTGGCAACGAGCCCCTTATCAGCACACAAACCAGGGTCAGGCCTATTAAATTTGGCAAACAGACCCCCCTCTACAGCACAAAAACCCAGTGGCTCCGGGCTCTTTTAAAAGTTGGCAACGGGCCCCCTTATCAGACAAAACCCCCAGGGCTAAAGGCTCTATTAAACATAAAATTTCTGACCTGGTCAGATCTCTGGTCGTTAAAAAAATACCCTGAAATATTCAGTGGGGGGGAGAGTCCCGGTAAACTTAACCCCGGCTCTGTTTACACCCACTGGTCACCCACGTCGCTTCCCCCCTGAAAGAGGGACCACCACTTTGGAACTATTGAAACCCCTAACCTGAGAGGTTCCGGAGAGGCTTTTAATTTACAATGCTTTAAAAAATTTTTGGGGCTTGTATAAGAAGGGGGGCGAAGGGGCCCCAGCAGCTCATTTCAGGGCTCCCAAAAATGTGGTCCCCCGCTACCGGAAGTAGGTATTGTTTGGGGCATTTGGGGAGTGTAAAGGGCCGTAGGGGGGGGAGGGGGAATTTGGGGGGGGGATCAGGTTTGAAGGTTACCCCCCTTTTGTAAGGTAATGGTTTTTAAGTTGTTACCACCGAGGGGGGCATTAAGGTGCATGTACCTTAACCACCCAACAAGTGTCTCCCACAGAGGCAGGTGCCTAAAAAAAAGAGAAAGAAACCTTTCATTATATTCACACTAAAAACTGTCTTTACAGAGGTGCCCGGTATGACTTTTTGATGTAAAACTAAATGCCAATATTCAAACCCCTCCCTTTAAAATGCAGGGTTGACTTCCCCTCCGGACTCAAGTCGGTACCCGGGTTTCCCCGTCTCTTTCCAAATATTACCGTGCTCACACTCCAAAGCTCGCCAAGTCCCGAAAAACTATTTGTGTTTTTATTTCCCATTAAATGGGCACACTGCCCGCTGTTGTCAAGCCCTCGCCCCCCAAGCCTCTTTTACCCCTCCTCCCAAACCCTTTTTTAGGGCGACCCTACCCCCTCCCCCCCTCCCTACGATTTACACACTCCAGGGTTTTTATTTTGCTCCATCCTCTCCCAAAAGACCAAACTCCCATCAATAAAATTTTAGAAAACGACTAGTATAAGTTACTGACAAAAAAAGATGATGACAAAAGATAGGTGAGAGTAGAGAGACGACAATTTTTTATAATTTTTTATAATTTATTATAATTATTTTTTATATTATATATATATATATTTATATTATTTAAAATATATTTTACCTTAGCATTCATGTCAGAAAAAAAATATTTTTTTTTAATTTTTAATTAAAAAGGGAATTTTTCCCTTTCCCTGATAAATGATCCAAGGGATCGGAGCTATCCCCTCCCCCTCCCGAAATGCCCCCGGCAGGACCCAAAAAAGCATTTGGCAGTGTGGGTCTAGTGGCCAGAGACCGGGCCCAGATTTGGGCCCCTCCAATCCATATTCCCCCCTCCATCACGGGCCCTAAAACCCCCCCTCCATCTCTATTAAAACCCCCCATAAAAAATCACTTCCTCCCCCTTCCCGACAGAAATGGACTACCTCCACTAAAAAAAAAAAATAACTTTAAAAGAAATTTCGTACTAAGATTTGGGGCTAAAGGCGGCCAAAAACAAGAGATTTTTTTCCCCTCTTCTGTTTGTAAAAAAAATGTTTTGGCCCATAAATCTTCCCGCCCAAAAATTTTGGACTGGGATCTCGCACCAAAAATTCGGTAATTGTTTTTAGTTGGGTACAACTTTGGTAGAACTTTGTCTTCAACCCGAGTGAGTTGTTGTGGCGGTGGAGGAGTAAAAGGGGGGGGGAATGGCTCAGGAGGTAATATGGAGGTAGGGAGAGATGTAGGTGCTAGGCAAGGGTTTCCTGAAATGGAACGTTTCTAGGGAGGTTCCAGTGAATGGAACGTGGTAGGAGAAAGAAAAAAAACGGAAATTAGGAGAAATGGAAAAACAGAAAGTCCTAGGAGAAATGGGAAACAGAACGTCCTGGAGAAATGGACAGACATCTAGGAGAAATGGAACAAAAAGAAAATCCTAGGGGAAAAGGGACAAAAGAAAAGCCTAGGAGAAATGGAACAACAGACACCTAGGGGAAAAAGGAACAACAGACGTCCTAGGAGAAATGGGAAAAACGGAAAAATGTAGACAAACTATTCCACTGGGGACTCCCCGCCTAGCAAAACGGTTCTGTACACCTGCTGATAGGTGAGGGACGATATTCTCCTCTCGTCCCTCTTCCCCGTGTCTCTGTTCGTTGACAAAACCCCTGGTTGGGAAACGTCTACCGGGCAAGATACCCCCAATGTTGCAATGTCCTTTATCTTATTTAATTTTATTTTTTTCAGTATTATCCTTTATATAGCTCATCTCATCGTCAGTTAAGTTCCATAGCCTCTCATTCAAGACTAGGAAAAAATGTTTCTCCAGGGAGGACTGCCACCCCATTTTCAAGGGTGATACTGATACCTTTTATAATCTCTATCTCGTTGCCTTTGTGTTTGGGCGAAAAACCTGTTCCTTTTTAAAGATCCTAATTATTGCCCGTGCCTTTGGGGATGAGGAGGGAAGAAGGGAGGGGGGAGAGGGGAAGGGGGGGGAGGGAGAAATGTCAGGGGGAGGGTGATGGGGAAGTCCGTGACCTTTAAGGGAAGCTGCCCACCCTGGGTTTCTGATAGACCCCCGGGAGCATCTTGAGGGAGGGAGGGAGGGAGACGGGGGGGAGAGAGGGGGGAGACAGGGGGGGGGGAGGGGCAGGGAGGAGGGAGGGAGACAGGGGGGGGACAGGAGGGGGGGAGGGCAGGGGGGAGGAGGTAACAGGAAAGGTACTGAAGGGGGGAAGCGGTTTTTTAGAAATGAATTCTTGTGAAGAAGGGGGAGAGTTTTAGGGAGGAGGGAGGGAGATTGTGGAGGGGGGGAGAATAAAGGACGTAAAAACAGGGGGAAGGAGAGAAAACAGTAATAAGTGATACGAAAGAGTAAAAAGAGAGAAAAAAAGTCAAAAATAGTGAAGGAATACTTAAAAACCCCCATAGAGGGGAGGAGGAGGAGGGGGGAAGAGGAGTTACTAGTTGTGTTACCGTTACTATTGTTACTGTTTCTGTGCGGGCTAGTGCTGCGTCGCTGTACTGTTATTTCATATTGCTGCTGCTGTTTCTATGCTGCTGTTGTTCTTTGTTTCTGTGCTGTTGTTGCGTGTTATGCTGGGTGTGTTTCTGCTTGTTGCTGCTGCCCTTTTCTGTATGATGCTGTTGTGCTGCGTGTTGCGCTGTTTTGTGCTGTTGTTGCTGCTGTTTTGTGCTGTTGTTGCTGCTGTTACTGGGTTTGTTTCTGCTGTTACTGCGCTGGTGCTGTTTCTGCTGCCCTTGTGTGCTTGCTACGATGTGTTGTCTGCTGCTGTTGTTGCTTCTGTTGCTGGTTTGTTGTTGTGTTACTGCTGGGTGCTGTTGTGCTGCTGCTACTACCATAAAAATTTCCCTCTGTTGGAAGGGGTCGCACTCTCTCTTTTTTAAAAAATTTTGGGAAAACAACAACACACACACACATCACCCAAAAACCAAGGAGGGTAGGGGAGACATGATAACGACATATAAAATACTGGTGGAATAGACAAGGTGGACAAAGACGGATGTTCCCGGGAGGGGACCGAAACAAGAGGCCACAAAGGAAAAATTTAAGCACAAACGAGTCAGGAGTGGGAAGTATTTCTTCGTATGAGTTGTAAAGGCAGTGGAATAAACCTGGAAAAAGCGTAGTGGAGGCAGGAAACATACACAGTTTTAGACGAGGTTTTATAAAGCTCATGGAGCGGGGAGAAAAGGGCCCTAGTAGCAACCCGGTGAAGAGGGGGGCCCGGGGCTAGGCTCACCCTGCAACCACAAATAGGTGAGTACAAAAGGTGATAAAATAGGTGAGTACACACACACACCACACAACCACACACACACACACACACATACACACAATACCACACAACCCCACACACACACACCACACCACAACATACACACACCAACACAACACACACCCACCAAAACCCCATACACACACACAACCCCACAACACACACACACCAAAACATACACACCACCACACACACACAAACACCACACCAACCAAAACACACACCCCACACACACACACACAACATACAACCCCCACACACCCCACAACACCAAACATTTCAACACACACCCCCACCCCAACACCACACACCACAAAACTACCACAAACCCCACCCACCACAACCACATAACCCCACACACACACACATACACAAATAACACACAACCCCACAACAACAAACCCCAAAACACACCACACAACACACACAAACCCACCCCCACACCAACACACACACACACATACACCACATACACACACACAAAACAACACACACACACTTTCACACCAACCCATACAACACACACACACACATACAACCCACACACACAAAACACCACACCAAAAACACACACACACACACCACACACCACAATCACAACCCACACACATAAAAACACACACAAACACCACACACAAACACACAAAACACACACCAACAATACCAACACACACACAACAAAACACACCACCACACACACCATCACCCACCACACCACACACCAAAACACACAAAACAACACAAACACACACAACACACACCACCAACCAACCCAAAAAACCCCCCCCAACACACACACAACCAGTAAAAATTTCAAGTATGACCCAACCTTATTAGATTTAAGCAGAATGGTAAACTATGATTGGATTTTTGTATTGTTTTTTTGGTGGGTGTGTGTGTTGGTGTGTGTGTGGTGTTGGTTTTTTGTGTGGTGTTGGTTTTTGGGTGTGTTTGTGTGTGGGGTGTGGTGTATGTGTGTGTGTGTGTGTGTTGTGTGTAGTGTGGTGTGTTGTGTGTGTGAGTGTGTGTTGTGTGTGTTGTGTGGGTGTGTGTGTGTGTGTGTATGCAACCTTCCCAGGGGGGATGCGCGCCCTTTTTCCCCCAAAAAAATCTGGCAACCCATACCGAACTGCTCTCATTACTATAAAAAAACAAAACCTAAATTCGCAGTATCAGTTATTTTAAGAACGTTTTGCCCTTATGAAGACCTTCAGATGATGAACTGATAAAACCACACAGTGAGGGAAACGTTATTTTTAAAAATTAATGTTATAATGCGACTTATATCTAATATATATATATATACGTCTGGCAACGCCGCCTCTGGCACCCATCACGCCTGACCAATCACCCGCTTTGTAGCAAAGATCAACGCTTCCCCTCGGGATCCCCTCTGAGCCAATGGCAGCCAGCGATGCTCACCCCATCTAGCCAATCACGCGGGATCGCCCTCTCAAGCAGCAGCAGGCAGGTCGACGCTGGTCTTCTCAACTACCCGAGCCGGAATTATTGAACACAGGAGCGATGTTGATTGTAGGTCAGGTATGAATTTTAGTCCACCTTTATAACAGGGTTATATAATAGATAAAGTGATATCGTAATGCTTCACAACCGATATCTATTTATATATATATATATATATATATTATATATATATATATATATATATATATATATATATATATATATATATATATATATTAGATACATACAGATTGTCTTGAGTAATAGGAGATTAGAAGAGGAGATAGGCTGACTGCTTACAGGAGGAGGAGGAGGAGGAAGAGGACGAGAAGGAGGAAGGAGGAGGGAGATGGTAAAGGGTAGAAACGTTTAAAGGTCGCTAAAGAGTGAACAGATTATCATGGTGGTTCACTGGGCCGGGAAGACCTGCCAGCCATTATTCTCTTGTCATGTTCAGTTATTGATGTGTGTGTGTGTGTGTGTGTGTGTGTGTGTGTGTGTGTGTGTGTGTGTGTGTGTGTGTGTGTGTGTGTGTGTGTGTGTGTGTGCGTGTGTTTGTACTCACCTATCTGTTGCTTCAGGGGTCGAGTCAGACGACATCATTGCTTACCTCTGCCGGCGAAGACAGATTTTAACATACCAGTTCAGACCATCTGGTTACCATCTTAACTACCACGGCCAGATGGTAACCACCACCAGCTACTAGCAGTCTCAGCTAGTAGCTGAGACTGCCAGTAGATCTGTCAGCAGCATACACCTCCCTGAGGTGTATGCTGGCTCGTACTTTCCGTGATGACAACATCCAACATGCTGACAACATCCACCATGCTGACAACATCCAACATGCTGACAACATCCACCATGCTGACAACATCCACCATGCTGACACCATCCACCATGCTGACATCACCATATTGACACCACTATGCTGACACCACCATAGTGACACCATCATGCTGACACCAATATGGTGACACAACCATGCTGACACAACCATGCTGACACCACCATGCTGACACAACCATGCTGACACAACCATGCGGACACAACCATACTGACACAACCATGCTGACACCAACATGCGGACAAAACCATGCTGACACCTATTACAGTATTACTCCCAATAGGCTCGTTTGGATGGGGTTTGAAGACTATCTACTGCACGAGGGTCATTAAGGCAGCATGTTCACCACCAGTCTACAATACTTTAATACCTGTAATACTGATTAATGTAATCTACCAGTGAATATACACTGAGATGTACACCTCTCAGTGTATATACACTGAGATGTACACCTCTCAGTGTATATACACTGAGATGTACACCTCTCAGTGTATATACACTGAGATGTACACCTCTCAGTGTATATACACTGAGATGTACACCTCTCAGTGTATATACACTGAGATGTACACCTCTCAGTGTATATACACTGAGATGTACACCTCTCAGTGTATATACACTGAGATGTACACCTCTCAGTGTATATACACTGAGATTTACACCTCTCAGTGTATATACACTGAGATGTACACCTCTCAGTGTATATATACTGAGATACACACCTCTCAGTGTATATACACTGAGATATACACCTCTCAGTTATATACACTGAGATATACACCTCTCAGTGTATATACACTGAGATATACACCTCTCAGTGTATATACACTGAGATATACACCTCTCAGTGTATATACACTGAGATATACACCTCTCAGTGAATATATACTGAGATATACACCTCTCAGTGTATATATACTGAGATATACACCTCTCAGTTATATACACTGAGATATACACCTCTCAGTGTATATATACTGAGATATACACCTCTCAGTGTATATATACTGAGATATACACCTCTCAGTTATATACACTGAGATATACACCTCTCAGTTATATACACTGAGATATACACCTCTCAGTTATATACACTGAGATATACACCTCTCAGTTACATACACTGAGATATACACCTCTCAGTTATATACACTGAGATATACACCTCTCAGTTATATACACTGAGATATACACCTCTCAGTTACATACACTGAGATATACACCTCTCAGTTATATACACTGAGATATACACCTCTCAGTTATATACACTGAGATATACACCTCTCAGTGCATATACACTGATATACACCTCTCAGTGTATATACACTGAGCTATACACCTCTCAGTGTATATACACTCAGAAATATGCACCTTTTAGTGTATATACACTGATATATACACCTCTCAGTGTATATACACTGACATATACACCTCTCAGTGTATATACACTCAGAAATATGCACCTTTTAGTGTATATACACTGATATATACACCTCTCAGTGTATATACACTGAGATATACACCTCTCAGTGTATATACACAGATATACACCTCTCAGTGAATATATACTGAGATACACCTCTCAGTGTATATACACTCAGAAATATGCACCTCTCAGTGTATATACACTGAGATATGCACCTTTCAGTGTATATATTCTCAGAAATATGCACCTCTGTGTATATACACTGAGATATACACCTTTCAGTGTATATATTCACAAAAATATGCATCTCTCAGTGTATATACACTGAGATATACACCTGTCAGTGTATATACACTGACATATACACCTCTCAGTGTATATACACTGACATATACACCTGTCAGTGTATATACACTGACATATACACCTCTCAGTGTATATACACTGACATATACACCTCTCAGTGTATGTACACTGACATATACACCTCTCAGTGTATGTACACTGACATATACACCTCTCAGTGTATGTACACTGAGATATACACCTCTCAGTGTATATACACTCAGAAATATGCACCTCTCAGTGTATATACACTGAGATATACACCTCTCAGTGTATGTACACACACTGAGAAGCATACACCTCACGGTGTATACCCTGGGTACCTACCCAGGGTATACACAACAGTTATACCAGGTCTAAAAACATCATAAAGACAAACGGGGTTAAAATATACTGTTTACACAAGTCAAACAGACAAACACAAACACTGGACAATCTGTTTATCTAAAGTGTAAACAACGACCAGCCAATGGCGTGCCTCCGTCAGTTGAAGCCGTGTTGTCATTGGCTGGTGCTGTCAGGAAGTGTAAGTGACGGGAGTGTCACCAGAGTGTCGACAGTTGTTGTAGACAAGTGTATACACTTGTTGTAGACACTTGTAGACACTTGTTGTAGACACTTGTTGTAGACACTTGTTGTAGACACTTGTTGTAGACACTTGTAGACACTTGTTGTAGACACTTGTTGTAGACACTTGTTGTAGACACTTGCAGTAAAAACTTGCCCTTTCAAGAAGGGAAGGATAGTCTTGGTGAAGGGCCCGTGAATCAGGGTATTGAAGGGGTGCCAACACCCCTTCAATGAATGTAAATAGGTTATTACCTATTTCCCCTCCCCCTTCTATGGTTATAGATGGGTTACTACCTATCTACAACCAGCTCACACACTGAGGTCCAGTGTTCGAATGCCCCGGTACGGCTGGAAAACATTAGGGACGTGTTTCCATAAGACACCTGCTGTCCCTGTTCACACATCAGTATAAAATAGGTACCTGGGTGTTAGTGGACTGGTGTGGGTCGCATCCTGGGTGTTAGTGGACTGGTGTGGGTCACATCCTGGGTGTTAGTGGACTGGTGTGGGTCGCATCCTGGGTGTTAGTGGACTGGTGTGGGTCGCATCCTGGGTGTTAGTGGACTAGTGTGGGTCACATCCTGGGTGTTAGTGGACTGGTGTGGGTCGCATCCTGGGTGTTAGTGGACTGGTGTGGGTCGCATCCTGGGTGTTAGTGGACTGGTGTGGGTCACATCCTGGGTGTTAGTGGACTGGTGTGGGTCGCATCCTGGGTGTTAGTGGACTAGTGTGGGTCACATCCTGGGTGTTAGTGGACTGGTGTGGGTCGCATCTGGGTGTTAGTGGACTGGTGTGGGTCGCATCCTGGGTGTTAGTGGACTGGTGTGGGTCGCATCCTGGGTGTTAGTGGACTGGTGTGGGTCGCATCCTGGGTGTTAGTGGACTGGTGTGGGTCGCATCCTGGGTGTTAGTGGACTGGTGTGGGTCACATCCTGGGTGTTAGTGGACTGGTGTGGGTCGCATCCTGGGTGTTAGTGGACTGGTGTGGGTCGCATCCTGGGACAAAAACTGACCTAATTTGCGGGAAATGCTCAGCATAACAAGTGGCTTTCTATATAGTAGTATGTCACTAATGTCAACTATGGACTGTATACCTTGTACATGTACTGGTAGTAAATAAAGATATTATTATTATTAATTATTATTATTATTATTATTATTATTATTATTATTATTATTTGACCTGCACCTTCTGGTTTAGAGAGGCAGGTCAGCACATGGTATAAGACGTTATAATATCTTTCTGTCGTGGGTCCTGCATCACTCCTAACAAGACGTGTTAAGTGGGAGTAAATATTGCAGGACACTGAGGTGCGGTGACACAGTGACCTGAAGAATGACACTGAGGTGCGAGTGACATAGTGACCTGAAGAATGACACTGAGGTGCGGTGACACAGTGACCTGAAGAATGACACTGAGGTGCGGTGACACAGTGACCTGAAGAATGACACTGAGGTGCGGTGACACAGTGACCTGAAGAATGACACTGAGGTGCGGTGACACAGTGACCTGAAGAATGACACTGAGGTGCGAGTGACAGTGACCTGAAGAATGACACTGAGGTGCGGTGACACAGTGACCTGAAGAATGACACTGAGGTGCGAGTGACAGTGACCTGAAGAATGACACTGAGGTGCGGTGACACAGTGACCTGAAGAATGACACTGAGGTGCGAGTGACACAGTGACCTGAAGAATGACACTGAGGTGCGAGTGACATATAGTGACCTGAAAAATGACACTGAGGTGCGAGTGACACAGTGACCTGAAGAATGACACTGAGGTGCGAGTGACATATAGTGACCTGAAAAATGACACTGAGGTGCGGTGAAACAGTGACCTGAAGAATGACACTGAGGTGCGAGTGACACAGTGACCTGAAGAATGACACTGAGGTGTGAGTGACACATAGTGACCTGAAGAATGACACTGAGGTGCGGTGAAACAGTGACCTGAAGAATGACACTGAGGTGCGAGTGACACAGTGACCTGAAGAATGACACTGAGGTGCGGTGACACAGTGACCTGAAGAATGACACTGAGGTGCGGTGACACAGTGACCTGAAGAATGACACTGAGGTGCGGTGACACAGTGACCTGAAGAATGGCACTGAGGTGCGGTGACAGTGACCTGAAGAATGACACTGAGGTGCGGTGACACAGTGACCTGAAGAATGACACTGAGGTGCGGTGACACAGTGACCTGAAGAATGACACTGAGGTGCGGTGACACAGTGACCTGAAGAATGACACTGAGGTGCGGTGACACAGTGACCTGAAGAATGACACTGAGGTGCGACACATAGTGACCTAAAGAATGACACTGAGGTGCGACACATAGTGACCTAAAGAATGACACTGAGGTGCGACACACAGTGACCTGAAGAATGACACTGAGGTGCGACACAGTGACCTGAAGAATGAGGTGCGACACATAGTGACCTGAAGAATGACACTGAGGTGCGACACAGTGACCTGAAGAATGACACTGGTGTGAGGACATTTAGACAGTGTGATCACGTGACACCTGTGATGTAAGGCAGGTGCAGTGTAGAACAATGTAATGCAGTGTATATCACTGTAGAGTGTACAGTTGTGTAGAGCAGTGTAGAGCATTGCAGAGCAGTGTATAGGTGTTCAGAGCAGTGTAGACCATTTTAGAGCAGTGTACAGTTGTGTAGAGCACTGTAGAGCATTGCAGAGCAGTGTATAGGTGTTCAGTGCAGTGTAGACCATTTTAGAGCAGTGTACAGTTGTGTAGAGCAGTATAGTGCAGTGTAAAGAAGTGTAGAGCATTGTACAGCAGCTTAGCGCAGTGTATAGCACTGTAGAGCAGTGTAGAGCCTTGTAAAGCAGTGTATAATTGTGTAGAGCATTGTAGAACATTGTAGAGCAGTGTATAGCACTGTATAGCAGTGTATAGCACTGCAGACCAGTGTACAGCTGTGTAGAGCAGTGTGTAGCACTGTAGTGCAGTGTACAGTTGTGTAGAACAGTGCAGAGCATTGTAGAGCAGTGTACAGCTGTTCAGAGCAGTGTAGATTAAGGTAGAGCAGTGTATAGCTCTGTAGAGCAGTGTATAACCCAGTAGAGCAGTGCACAGTTGTGTAGAACAGTGTAGAGCATTGTAAAGCAGTATATACACTATAGAGCAGTGTATAGCACTGTAGAGCAGCGTACAGCTGTGTAGAGCATTGTAGAGCATTGTATTATAAAAAAGAAGCGCTAAGCCACAAGGGCTATACAGCGATAGAGCATTGTAGAGCAGTGTATAGTACTGTATAGTGGTGTATTGCACTGTAGAGCAGTCTACAGCTGTGTAGAGCAGTGTATAGCACTGTAGAGCAGTCTACAGCTGTGTAGAGCAGTGTATAGCACTGTAGAGCAGCGTACAGCTGTGTAGAGCAGTGAATAGCACTGTAAAGCAGTGTACAGCTGTGTAGAACATTGTAGAGCATTGTAGAGCAGTGTATAGCACTGTATAGTAGTGTACAGCACTGTAAAGCAGTCTACAGCTGTGTAGAGCAGTGTATAGCATTGTAGAGCAGTCTACAGCAGTGTAGAGCAGTCTACAGCAGTGTAGAGCAGTCTACAGCAGTGTAGAGCAGTGTATAGCACTGTATTATTATTATCAAGGGGGAAGCGCTAAACCAGGAGGATTATACAGCGCCTGGGGGGGGGATGTGGAAGGCATTCAGGCTTAATTCGGGGAACTGGAGCACAGATCCAATTCCCTAAATCAAGAGACCCTCACCAACATCAAGGAACCTTCCTTGAGGGGTATAGCAGTGTAGAGCAGTCTACAGCAGTGTAGAGCAGTCTACAGCAGTGTAGAGCAGTGTATAGCACTGTAGAGCAGTCTACAGCTGTGTAGAGCAGTGTATAGCACTGTAGAGCAGTCTACAGCAGTGTAGAGCAGTCTACAGCTGTGTAGAGCAGTGTATAGCACTGTAGAGCAGTCTACAGCAGTGTAGAGCAGTCTACAGCTGTGTAGTGCAGTGTATAGCACTGTAGAGCAGTCTACAGCAGTGTAGAGCAGTCTACAGCTGTGTAGAGCAGTGTACAACTGTATAGAGCAGTGTATAACACTGTGCATCAGTGTTACAAGACAAGACGTTATGTGTCTGGCTGGGCAGGAGAACAGAAACTAGTGAAGAACTTCCTGGTGACTGAGGTAAGTCACCTGACGTAGCCAACCTGACAAAATTTCCTGTAACAAAGTGCTGTGACACTCTCACAACTCTTACGTCAATTATAACCAGGAGACAATAATCCGACAAAATAATTTAATATATTTAATATTAACGTATCTTAAAATTAAAATATTTATTCTCTCTCGTACTGAAAAATACAGAATGGTACTTATTACAACCCAGGAGTCCAAATGGCCTGTTGTCCTGGGTGTAAAGGGAGCAAAATAAACACAGCAGAAAACTTTTGACTTGTATTATCCTTCACCAGTTTAGAACAGAAGTATGTACACTATATACACTATGTACAGTGATAGGTATTAGTGCACTCCACGGTAAAACAGAATAGAAGCCACTAGAGAGCAGACCGTGCTTCAACCAGCTCTAGAATGGGAATGACAAGGGCAGACGGGTGAGTGGTACCCACAACACCTCTGCGATTGTCAAAACCACCATCTTATTGGCTGGAACCTGGTTACTGGTTGAACGACGGGGCCCCATCGTCAACTCTCAGTCACCTGGTTCGCTGGTTGAGGGAGATAGCCTGTAAATGAGGGTGTATACATGCGCCGAATAAAGGTTACGTACTCTTTGCATACCATAGTACTTTTGAGTACATTAGTACTCAGAAGTACAGTTTATAAAGTGACACATTGTCACGAGTTGTAATTTACCATATATACACAAACAAATAGATGAAGTATCTCCCTATAGCTAAACTCTATATACGTACGAGGCTAAATCGTACATCCGTCCTCGAATAATCATTGGCTTCGAGAACGATAATCTACCAAGTAACAAGCTATCCTAGAGCCGGAGACATTTCTCCAAACATAAGCGATTTTAACTAATAACAAAAACACACAGCTGAGAGCTTCAGTAGGATATAGGAGTCCTAACACATCCTTCTTACCGAACATTAGTTGGGCTCACTTCAAATCAACATTACGGTAATACGTAGAGGTCACAGTTAAAAACCGCTGATTGACTTTATAACGTCAGAAAATCTCGCTACCTTAGTAGATATCAAAAACTCTAAGTCTAGAACTAACTCTGTCTTGCGCTGATACTCAGTGTAGCGAGAAAGAGATTCCATCTCACCAACCGAACCATCTGTTGTCCAAAACTTGAATTAAAATAAACTTCAGGAGAAGGAGACGTTACCAAGACTTGAGGTAGGCTGGTACTCACTCAGGTAACGAGATGTTACCCAGGCTGGAGGTAGGCTGGTACTCACTCAGGCAACGAGATGTTACCAAGACTTGAGGCAGGCTGGTACTCACTCAGGCAACGAGATGTTACCAAGGCTGGAGGTAGGCTGGTACTCACTCAGGTAACGAGATGTTACCAAGACTTGAGGTAGGCTGGTACTCACTCATGCAACGAGATGTTACCAAGGCTGGAGGCAGGCTGGTACTCATGCAACGAGATGTTACCCAGGCTGGAGGCAGGCTGGTACTCACTCAAGCAACGAGATGTTACCCAGGCTGGTACTCACTCAGGTAACGAGATGTTACCCAGGCTGGAGGCAGGCTGGTACTCACTCAGGCAACGAGATGTTACCAAGACTGGAGGTAGGCTGGTACTCACTCAGGTAACGAGATGTTACCAAGACTTGAGGTAGGCTGGTACTCACTCATGCAACGAGATGTTACCAAGGCTGGAGGCAGGCTGGTACTCATGCAACGAGATGTTACCCAGGCTGGAGGCAGGCTGGTACTCACTCAAGCAACGAGATGTTACCCAGGCTGGTACTCACTCAGGTAACGAGATGTTACCCAGGCTGGAGGTAGGCTGGTACTCACTCAGGTAACGAGATGTTACCAAGACTTGAGGTAGGCTGGTACTCACTCAGGCAACGAGATGTTACCAAGGCTGGAGGCAGGCTGGTACTCACTCAGGCAACGAGATGTTACCCAGGCTGGAGGTAGGCTGGTACTCACTCAGGTAACGAGATGTTACCAGCTGAGGTCAGGCTGGTACTCACTCATGCAACGAGATGTTACCAAGGCTGGAGGCAGGCTGGTACTCATGCAACGAGATGTTACCCAGGCTGGAGGCAGGCTGGTACTCACTCAAGCAACGAGATGTTACCCAGGCTGGAGGCAGGCTGGTACTCACTCAGGTAACGAGATGTTACCCAGGCTGGAGGTAGGCTGGTACTCACTCAGCAACGAGATGTTACCAAGCCTTGAGGTAGGCTGGTACTCACTCAGGCAACGAGATGTTACCAAGGCTGGAGGCAGGCTGGTACTCACTCAGGCAACGAGATGTTACCAAGGCTGGAGGTAGGCTGGTACTCACTCAGGCAACGAGATGTTACCAAGACTTGAGGTAGGCTGGTACTCACTCAGGCAACGAGATGTTACCAAGGCTGGAGGCAGGCTGGTACTCATGCAACGAGATGTTACCCAGGCTGGAGGTAGGCTGGTACTCACTTAAGCAACGAGATGTTACCCAGGCTGGAGGCAGGCTGGTACTCACTCAAGCAACGAGATGTTACCCAGGCTGGAGGCAGGCTGGTACTCACTCAAGCAACGAGATGTTACCCAGGCTGGAGGCAGGCTGGTACTCACTCAGGTAACGAGATGTTACCAAGACTTGCGGTAGGCTGGTACTCACTCATGCAACGAGATGTTACCAAGGCTGGAGGCAGGCTGGTACTCACTCAAGCAACGAGATGTTACCCAGGCTGGAGGCAGGCTGGTACTCAGCAACGAGATGTTACCGCTGGAGGCAGGCTGGTACTCACTCATGCAACGAGATGTTACCCAGGCTGGAGGCAGGCTGGTACTCAGGCAACGAGATGTTACCCAGGCTGGAGGCAGGCTGGTACTCACTCATGCAACGAGATGTTACCCAGGCTGGAGGCAGGCTGGTACTCAGGCAACGAGATGTTACCCAGGCTGGAGGCAGGCTGGTACTCACTCATGCAACGAGATGTTACCAAGGCTGGAGGTAGGCTGGTACTCACTCATGCAACGAGATGTTACCCAGGCTGGAGGCAGGCTGGTATCACTCATGCAACGAGATGTTACCAAGGCTGGAGGCAGGCTGGTCACTCAGCAACGAGATGTTACCCAGGCTGGAGGCAGGCTGGTACTCACTCATGCAACGAGATGTTACCAAGGCTGGAGGCAGGCTGGTACTCAGGCAACCCCTGGGTTCACGAGACACCTACCTGAGAGACCGATTGACTAACTATCTTACGGTGTTATCACTAGGCAGTGTCTCCAACTTAATTCAACAATACCATCTATACCTTACTCATCATAACTAATATACTAAATCCAGATGTAATATATCAAGCAAGATGTTCTATTTAGTTGTTATATAAAGATACAGTCAGTAATAATTAAGAAACGAAGAATAGATGTATATAACAAAATGTTCCGGTGTAGGAGGGTCTCAACAAGCATATGAGCAGAGTACCAGGTGAGAGGTGTGTATACCAGGTAGAGAGTAAAAGCTGTGTAGGCTGTGTTAGCAGTATGCAACGAGATGTTATAAGCTGGAGCAGTGTATACTAAGCAAGTGTCGAGCAGTGTACCTAGCTGAGAGCAGTGTACTAGCAGTTAGAGATGTTACCAGTGTAGAGCAGTGTATACTCAGTGCACAGAGATGTAAAGCAGGTGAGGAGGTGTATCAGTGCAATGAGCAGTAGTAATCATGTAGAGACGATTGTATATCTACGGTAGTTATCAAGCAGTTTTAATACAAACATTACCAATACATAACTAATAATATAATGCGATTATTAGAGCAAGTAGCTTTATTTAGTTGTAAAGCATACGTAGAATAATTAGAGCGAATGTATATTAACATATAGTGGTGTCATGAGACAGTGTCCAACAAGGTATACAGCCATAAACAGTGTAGAGTTGTTAGCATGTAGACAGTAGTGTAGAGCATGTATAAGCAGTTAGAGCAGTGTATACAGTGTCAGTTCGTACATTATTCAGGATCACTGATACATCTTAGAGCTTATCAGTGATAAGCATGTATATCAGTCTAGAGCAGTGTATACTCAGTCTACAGCATGTAAGCATGTAGTGTTCAGTCTAGGCGTGTATATCAGTGTAGAGCATCTATCCGTGTAGGCATGTCTACAAGGTATAGAGCAGAGTACTCTGCTAGCCAATTGATAATTAGAGCAGATGTATCAGTGTAATCATGATACATGGTTACCCTAGACAGTAAGTCGAGTAGTGTAGAGAGTATAAGCAGTGAGGCATGGATATCTAGTGTACAGGTCATATTAGATCTCTGACATCCTGTCAAGCGTCCAGGATAAATCTATTCTGAGCATCTTCTCATCCTCTTCTTCTCGCTTCGGTCCTCACTCTTCTCCCTCCTTTATTCTTCGTGCCCTCGTCTACCAAGGTATGATCAGTCCTCCGTCCTCTCACTACTCAGACACACGCCAATTATTCCCATAATCATGCCTGGCTCCCCTGGCCAGTCAATCCATTTTTAATACCCAGCCACAGTCAGGATGGATATCTGAGTGTGCAGGAGGCAGGATATATGTTGAGTGTGCAGAGAGGTTCAGGATAGATGTTCTTAGTGTGCAGGGAGGTACAGGATGATACCTGATTGTGCAGGTAGTCAGGATATGATGCACTGAGTGTGACAGGGGGCCCAGGATAAGATGTCTAGTGCCAGGGAGGTCAGGAAGATTTCTGAGTGTCACGGAGTCACGATAGATGTATGAGTTGTGCAGGAGGTCATGATGTTTATCTGAGATGCAGGGAGGAAGATAGAGTCTGAATGTCACGGAGTAGATAGATGTCTGAGTGTGCAGGGAGGTCAGGATTAGATGTCTGAGAGTCAGGATGTTCAGGATAATGCTGTGTCCGCGAGGTCAGGATAGATATCTGGAGTACAGAAAGTCAGGATAGATTCTGTCAGGAGGTCATGATATATCGGAGTGTCCACGGAGGTCAGATACGATGTTGAGTGTGTAGAGAGTGTCAAAGGCCAGATATGCCATTAGATAATACAGCCTACTGTCATGATTCACTAACACTGCCTTGTTCACGCTTCTGCCAGATACTATGATTCTTATACGCCTTCCCTAAATTGGTTATAACTACTGATATTCAGCTAAATCCATCTTACTGTGTTAAAAACTTGACAAACTTACTATATATTTTGTCAATTATTTTATTTATAGTGTGGGTATCAGTTTTCTTTTCGCAAGATCAGCGTATACTACTACTATCACACTACTACTACTACTACTATCATACTACTACTATCATATCTAAACTACTGATACTACTACTATCACTACTACTACTACTACTATCACTACTACTATACTACTTACTACTACTAACTACTCTTACTACTACTACTACTACTACTACATACTATACACTACTACGTACTACTAACTACTTATACTTACTCTACTACTACTATCACACCACTACACACAATATATCACATACTACTACTACAACATCACTACTACTGCTACTACTACTATCATTACTACACTACCTTTACTACTCTACTACTATTACTACTATACTACTCACTATTACTACTACTACTATCACTACTACATCTAACTACACTATCTACTACTACTACTACTAATACTATACAACTACTATCACTACTACTAACTACTACTGCTACTACTATACTACATACGCTACTAACTACTACTTATCACTATACTACTTACTACATATACACTTCTACTACTACTACACACTACTTACTACTACTATACTACTACTACTATTACACTCAATCACACTACTATCACTACTACTCTACTACTACTATCTACTACTACTATCATTACTATCTGTCACTACTACTACTATTACTTAAACTAACTATACTACTACTACCTACTATATCATTACTACTATTACTACTACTACATACTACTACCTTCACTATTATACTACTACTACTAACTACTACATCTACTACTACTACTATACTACTACTACTATAATGCTATTACTACTACACTACTACACTATTACTACATACTACTATCTATACTACCATACTATCACTACTAATTACTATACTACCTAAACTATACTACTAACTACTACTTATACTACTACTATCACTACTACTACTACTATCACTACTCTACTACTACTATCATTACATACTATCACTACTACTACTATACTATACTATTACTACTACACTATCACTACTACTAACTACTATTCTACTATATCACTACTACTCTAATTACTACTACTACTACTACTATCATTACTATACTATCACTACTACTACTACATATACTATACTATTACTCACTATATTCTACTCACTTCACTACTACTATATTACTACTATATTATAATACATACTACTATCACTACTACTACTACTACTATCTCATTCGACTACTACTACACTATCAACTACTATTCTATACTATCACTACTAACTATATACTACTACTACTATAATACACTACTATCATTACTACTACTATCATACTACATACTATCACTACTAACTACTACTATATCACTACTACTACTACTACTATATCTACCATATACTACTACTACATATCTACTATCACTATACTACTATTACTATTACTATCACTACTACTACTACTACTATCCTACTATCTACTACTACTACTATCACTCCACTACATACTACTACTACTATCACTACTACTACTATCACTACTACTACTACTACTATCACTACTACTACTACTATCACTACTACTACTACTACTACTATCACTACTAGTATTACTAATGCAGCTACTATCACTATTATTACTACTACTAATACTACTATCATTACTACTACTTTCACTACTACTACTACTACTATCACTACTACTACTACTATCACTACTACTACTACTATCACTACTACTACTACTATCATTACTACTACTATCACTACTACTACTACTACTATCACTACTACTATTACTACTACTACTACTATTACTACTACTATTACTACTACTATCACTACTACTACTATTACTACTACTACTACTACTACCATCATTACTACTACTATCACTACTACTACTATCACTACTACTATTACTACTACTACTACTATCACTATTACTATTACTACTACTATTACTACTACTATACTACTACTATTACTACTACTATCACTACTACTACTACTACTGTCACTACTTCTACTATCACTACTACTACTACTACCATCACTACTACTACTACTTTCACTACTACTACTACTACTATCACTACTACTACTACTATCACTACTACTACTACTATCACTACTACTCTAACTACTATCACTACTACTACTATCACTACTACTACTACTACTATCACTACTACTACTATCACTACTACTACTATCACTACTACTATCACTACTACTACTACTATCACTACTACTACTACTATCACTACTACTACTATCACTACTACTACTACTATCACTACTACTACTATCACTACTACTACTACTATCACTACTACTACTACTATCACTACTACTACTACTATCACTACTACTACTACTATCACTACTGCTACTACTAATAATAATAATAGTCTTATTATTATCATTATATTCATGGATTAGTGCTAAACCCATGTGGGTGATACAGTGCTTGAGGGAATAGAAAGCAATCATGTTTGATCTGAGGAAAGGGAAAGTAGCTCTCTTTCCTCGAATCAAGATCACTGGTATCCTTCCTCCTGTCAGTCAAAAAATAATAAAATCACAAAATATAAAAATGAGTAGCCACAAAAAAAACTATATTACCACACACACAAAAACTGGATGTATTACCACACTCACAAAAACTGTATGTATTACCACACTCACAAAAACTGGATGTATTACCACACACACAAAAACTGTATGTATTACCACACACACAAAAACTGGATATATTACCACACACACAAAAACTGGATGTATTACCCACTCACAAAAACTGGATGTATTACCACACACACAAAACTGTATGTATACCACACACACAAAAACTGGATGTATTACCACACACTCAAAAACTGGATGTATTACCACACTCACAAAAACTGGATGTATTACCACACACACAAAACTGGATGTATTACCACACTCACAAAAACTGGATGTATTACCACACACACAAAAACTGTATGTATTCCACACACACAAAAACTGGATGTATTACCACACACACACAAAAACTGGATGTATTACCACACTCACAAAAACTGGATGTATTACCACACACACAAAAACTGGATGTATTACCACACTCACAAAAACTGGATGTATTACCACACACACAAAAACTGTATGTATTACCACACACACAAAAACTGTACGTATTACCACACACACAAAAACTGTATGTATTACCACACTCACAAAAACTGGATGTATTACCACACACACAAAACCTGGATGTATTACCACACTCACAAAAACTGGATGTATTACCACACACACAAAAACTGGATGTATTACCACACTCACAAAAACTGGATGTATTAACCACACTCACAAAAAACTGTATGTATTACCACACACACAAAAACTGTATGTATTACCACACTCACAAAAACTGTATGTATTACCACACACACAAAAACTGGATGTATTACCACACTCACAAAAACTGGATGTATTACCACACTCACAAAAACTGGATGTATTACCACACTCACAAAAAACTGTATGTATTACCACACACACAAAAACTGGATGTATTACCACACTCACAAAAACTGGATGTATTACCACACTCACAAAAACTGGATGTATTACCACACACACAAAAACTGGATGTATTACCACACTCACAAAACTGGATGTATTACCACCACACACAAAAACTGGATGTATTACCACACTCACAAAAACTGGATGTATTACCACACTCACAAAAACTGTATGTATTACCACACTCACAAAAACTGGATGTATTACCACACTCACAAAAACTGGATGTATTACCACACACACAAAAACTGGATGTATTACCACACTCACAAAAACTGGATGTATTACCACACACACAAAAACTGGATGTATTACCACACTCACAAAAACTGGATGTATTACCACACTCACAAAAACTGGATGTATTACCACACACACAAAAACTGGATGTATTACCACAGTCACAAAAAGTGGATGTATTACCACACTCACAAAAACTGGATGTATTACCACACACACAAAAACTGTATGTATTACCACACTCACAAAAACTGTATGTATTACCACACTCACAAAAACTGTATGTATTACCACACTCACAAAACTGGATGTATTACCACACTCACAAAAACTGTATGTATTACCACACTCACAAAAACTGTATGTATTACCACACTCACAAAAACTGGATGTATTACCACACTCACAAAAACTGTATGTATTACCACACACACAAAAACTGTATGTATTACCACACACACAAAAACTGGATGTATTACCACACTCACAAAAACTGGATGTATTACCACACACACAAAAAACTGTATGTATTACACACTCACAAAAACTGTATGTATTACCACACTCACAAAAACTGGATGTATTACCACACACACAAAATCTGGATATATTACCACACACACACAAAAACTGGATGTATTACCACACACACAAAAACTGGATGTACTGCCACACACACAAAAACTGGATGTATTACCACACACACAAAAACTGGATGTATTACCACACACACAAAAACTGGATGTATTACCACACTCACAAAAACTGGATGTATTACCACACACACAAAAACTGTATGTATTACCACACTCACAAAAACTGGATGTATTACCACACACACAAAATCTGGATATATTACCACACACACACAAAAACTGGATGTGTTACCACACTCACAAAAACTGTATGTATTACCACACTCACAAAACTGTATGTATTACCACACTCACAAAAACTGTATGTATTACCACACTCACAAAAACTGTATGTATTACCACACTCACAAAAACTGGATGTATTACCACACACACAAAAACTGTATGTATTACCACACTCACAAAAACTGGATGTATTACCACACTCACAAAAACTGGATGTATTACCACACACACAAAATCTGGATATATTACCACACACACAAAATCTGGATATATTACCACACACACACAAAAACTGGATGTATTACCACACACAAAAACTGGATGTATTACCACACACACAAAAACTGGATGTATTACCACACACACAAAATCTGGATATATTACCACACACACACAAAAACTGGATGTATTACCACACACACAAAAACTGGATGTATTACCACACACACAAAAACTGGATGTATACCACACTCACAAAAACTGGATGTATTACCACACACACAAAAAACTGGATGTATTACCACACACACAAAAACTGGATATATTTACCACACACACAAAACTGGATGTATTACACACACACAAAAACTGGATGTATTACCACACACACAAAAACTGGATGTATTACCACACTCACAAAAACTGGATGTATTACCACACTCACAAAAACTGTGTGTATTACCACACTCACAAAAACTGTATGTATTACCACACTCACAAAAACTGGTGTATTTACCACACTACAAAAACTGTATGTATTACCACACCTACAAAAACTGTATGTATTACCACACTCACAAAACTGTATGTATTACCACACTCACAAAAACTGGATGTATTACCACACTCACAAAAACTGGATGTATTACCACCACACACAAAAACTGTATGTATTACCACACTCACAAAAACTGGATGTATTACCACACTCACAAAAACTGGATGTATTACCACACTCACAAAAACTGGATGTATTACCACACTCACAAAAACTGTATGTATTACCACACTCACAAAAACTGTATGTATTACCACACTCACAAAAACTGGATGTATTACCACACACACAAAAACTGTATGTATTACCACACTCACAAAACTGGATGTATACCACACTCACAAAAACTGGATGTATTACCACACACACAAAATCTGGATATATACCACACACACAAAATCTGGATATATTACCACACACACACAAAAACTGGATGTATTACCACACACAAAAACTGGATGTATTACCACACACACAAAAACTGGATGTATTACCACACACACAAAATCTGGATATATTACCACACACACACAAAAAACTGGATGTATTACCACACACACAAAAACTGGATGTATTACCACACACACAAAAACTGGATGTATTACCACACTCACAAAAACTGGATGTATTACCACACACACAAAAACTGGATGTATTACCACACACACAAAAACTGGATATATTACCACACACACAAAAACTGGATGTATTACCACACACACAAAAACTGGATGTATTACCACACACACAAAAACTGGATGTATTACCACACTCACAAAAACTGGATGTATTACCACACTCACAAAAACTGTGTGTATTACCACACTCACAAAAACTGTATGTATTACCACACTCACAAAAACTGGATGTATTACCACACTCACAAAAACTGTATGTATTACCACACTCACACAAAACTGTATGTTTACCCACACTCACAAAAACTGTATGTATTACCACACTCACAAAACTGGATGTATTACCACACTCACAAAAACTGGATGTATTACCACACACACAAAAACTGTATGTATTACCACACTCACAAAAACTGGATGTATTACCACACTCACAAAACTGGATGTATTACCACACTCACAAAAACTGGATGTATTACCACACTCACAAAAACTGTATGTATTACCACACTCACAAAAACTGTATGTATTACCACACTCACAAAAACTGTATGTATTACCACACTCACAAAAACTGTATGTATTACCACACTCACAAAAACTGTATGTATTACCACACTCACAAAAACTGGATGTATTACCACACTCACAAAAACTGTATGTATTACCACACTCACAAAAACTGTATGTATTACCACACTCACAAAAACTGGATGTATTACCACACTCACAAAAACTGGATGTATTACCACACTCACAAAAACTGTATGTATTACCACACTCACAAAAACTGGATGTATTACCACACACACAAAAACTGGATGTATTACCACACTCACAAAAACTGTATGTATTACCACACTCACAAAAACTGTATGTATTACCACACTCACAAAAACTGGATGTATTACCACACTCACAAAAACTGGATGTATTACCACATCACAAA
>NC_069413.1:21434895-21459895 GCF_026875155.1 Cherax quadricarinatus
CCCTTTTCTAGGTTTTTTCCACCACTCTTCCCCTGAAAAACCCTTCCCATGTTTTTTGCAAAACTTTACATTCAGTGACACGGGCCCCTGTATTTTAAATTTGCTTCTTTTGTCGGGTCCCTTTTTTAAAGATTGGGACAACATTTGCGGGTCTTCCATCCCCTCGGGGCAATTTTTCCCTGTTTTCAAATAGATGTATTAATATTTTTTTGTTAGGGGGTCCCAACATACCCTTGCTCCCCCCTCTCAAAAACCCATGGGGGATGTTTTTCGGGCCCCCTTTCCCCTTTTGGGGTATCTAACTCATTTCAAAAAAGCCTCTTCACTTTTTTCCTGGGTTTTGTTGCACTGTGCCCAGCACTTTTGGTGTCCCCCACCTCTCCGTTTTTCCCTGAGTCCCCGGGGGGCCCCGGGGGGGGGAACATTATTTGAAATCTTTTTTGAGTTCTTCACATACTTAAACGGTTTTTTCTTGTTGTTTTCCCCTCCCCCTTCCTTTTAGCCTGTTTAAACTGGCCCCTTGACTTTTGGTTTTCCCCGATGGGCTGTAAAACCCAAGTTTGGGGTCAGAGGGGGCTTTCGCGGCAGTTTTTTCCCTATTGCCCTTTGGGGCCCCCCTCTTATCTGTGCATTTTTCTTTTGTTGGCTCTACGATGTTCTCCTTATTCTCCTGGGCCCTTTGCCTTCTATATTTTCTTCCATTCCCTGGCACATTTGGGTTTTTTTTGCCCCCCTTTTTGCCCTTTGGGAAAAAACCTTGGGTTTCTTTCCGGGTTTTTTTTCATTATTCCTGTTACCCTTTGGGGTACAAACCTCTCCTCAAGCCTCCTTGCTTTTTTGTTGCTACTTTATTCCATCATCTCATTAATGGCTTCCCTGCCAGTTTTTTGCCCCACTAAACCCCCGTTCAGGTATTCCTCATTCCTGTGTAGCCCCCCTTTCTTGTATTTTTGGCTTTTCTTCGTCCGGGCCTTCCCCTGCTTCTCCCCCCCCACTTGTAGCTCTACTGTTATTCAAAGCTTAAACCCCCTTTGGTAAACCCCCCCCAAGGGGGTTTTTTTCATATGTGGGGTCCCGAAATCTGCACTACTAAAGGGGAAAAAAACTAATTTCCAGCCTTGCGGGTTCTTTCCCCTCCTCCCCCTTCTTGTAGGGGCCCCTTACGTGTTGGCACATAAAAGTTTTCCGGATCACCTCCATCATCTTAGCCCCCTTGTTTTTTGGGCCCCCCTTGTGGGCCCAAAGTTTTCCCAATCGATCTCCTTGGGGTTTTTAAAGGGCCCCCTTTAAATCGGGAGTTTTGGGCCCTGCATGCATAAAGGCTCTTTTTGGCCACTCTACCCAGGTGTAAAACCACCCTTTCTTTTGGCTCTCGTCGTACTCTTGCCTTGGCCCCTGCTGTTCTGTGGGGGGGTTTATACACTGCTATTACCCCTTGGGACCTCCAAAAGTGAAGTGTTCCCCATTAATCACTTTTTTCTCCGCTGTTCCTCTTTTCCCGCTCATCAAAATTCCAGCGATTTTTAAACAGCAACGCCACTCCTCCACCCCCCCTGTTCCCTCTGTCTTCCTCAGGATTTGGTATTCCCCTTTGGGAAAAGATGGCATCTTTTATCATCCCTGAAAGTTTGGGTTTTTTGTGGGTTTAAGTTTGTCCGGTGATGTTTCCCTTTGACTTTTCATGCCATTTCCCCCCACTTATTTTTTTATTCCACCCAGCGTTTTGTGTCCATCCCTTTCCATTTTCCTTTCCAACACGGGGTTTGGGGGGGCCTGGGAGGGGGGAAAGGGGACCTGGGGGCATACTGGGGGAAATTTCTATAGCCTGTTTTTGGGTGGAGGCTGGGGGTATGGATTTTTTGTGTGTTTGGGGAGGGTGGGGAGGGGTTTTAAAGGTTCTGAGAATATTTTGTGTGGGGTGCGGGGCCCCCCTTGCTGTTTCTGTTCTGCTCTGACGGGACCTCTGCGGGTTCCACCCTTTGGGTCTTTTTTCCCTGGCCCCTTTTTCGTTTTTTTTTGTCTCCCCTCAGCTGCTGTCGTTTGTTTTTTGTTTGCCCTCTGTCAAAGGAAACCCCCCCTTGTACCCCCGATATTTCAATCGGGGTTTCCCCTTGGGGGATCCTGTTCCGCACTGTTTCCGTCCTGAAATCAGTTTGTTTGGGCGGTTTTCCCCCCTTTCGAGCCCCCCCCTATTCTCGGAAAATTTAAAATTTCCGTCCATCTCTTCACCTTTTTTCCCCGTGATGATTTTCCCAATCTCCTTTCTTTCTTCCTCCCTCCCTTTTTCAGGGTGGGGCCCTTTTCCCTCCTCCCCTTTAAAGCCCAAATTAAAACACTGATTTTGCCCTTTCTTCCCCCCATTGCCTCACCCTCTGTGACTGGTTTCCCGCCTGTTGTGGGTTTAGTTTTCCCCCTTGATTTTTCCCCGTGGCTCTTGATAGCCTGGTTGTGCCCCAGCATTCGACCTATCACCTTTTCTGCAACCCCGCTGTTTTTTTCCCCTTTTACTTTTTGGGCCCCCTTGGCAAGGGTGATATGACCCCTTTGCATAATTTAAATTCCTTCCTTCCTGTTCGGCCCCCGCAGCTTCATATGCTTGGGGTCTTCTTGGTCACTGCCCCTGTAACTCGCTTTAGCCTAAATTTTTTAAAATTTAGGACCCTTATTTTTGGGGGGCTTTCAGTTTCGACTTGTGCCCCCCCAATTCTTTGTCTCCTTCTCCCCAAACCCCTTTTCCAAAATTTTACAGAGAGCCCCCTTTCTCCATTTTTTCAGAAAGCTCTCCCCAATTTTTTTCTCCCACTCTTTTCCATCCTTTTCCACTGCTCCTCCATCCCCCTCCTCCCTAAACCCGGAAACCCTTCTCCTCTGATCCTTGGTTTTCCCCGAGTCCCCCCCCATTTTTTTTTTTTTTTTGAGAGAAGAGAGAAGGGAAAGGTAGAGGGGGAGAGAGAGTGAAGGGGAAAGTAGGAGAGGGGAGGGGTTTTAAAGGGAAAAAGGGGAAGAGGGAGAGCAAGAGGGGGTGAGAGAAGGGGAAGAGAGGAGAGAGAGGAAAGAGAGAGGAAAAAGGGGAGAGAGAGAGAGAGAAGGCAAAGAGGGGGGAGAGAGGGGGGAAAAGGGGGGGGAGAAGGGGGAAAGGGGGGGGAGAGGGGAAAAGCGAGGGGGGGAGGAGGGTAGGGGGGAGAGGGAGGGGGGGGAGGGGGGAGAGATGGGGAAAGGGAGAAGGGGGGAGATAAGGGAGGGGAAAAGATTTAGAGGGGGGGAGATGTTAGAGGGGGGGAGGTTTTTAGAGGAAGAGTGTTTGAGGGGGGGGATGGGGGGAGGGGAAAGAAAAAGAGAGAGAGGGGATAGGTTTTAAAAGTGATAGGTTTGAAAAGAGATATATAGGTAAAGGTGAGAAAGGTAGAGATAGGTCCCCTACTTAGGATAGGAAGGGGGGGTGGAGGGGCAAGGTTCGATGGGGCCCGTTCACAGGGGGGGGTGTGGGAAAACCCGTGTTTTGTGTGGGTTTGCGTGTGTACTACAGCTTTTCAAAATGCTTGTTCCTGTGTGTGTAAGTGAAAGGTATTTTGTGTGTATGTGGGGGTGTGTTTTGTACGTGTTGTGTGGTTTTTGTGTGTATTTTTTTGTGTATGTGGTTTGTGTGTGTGTGTGTATGTTTTGTGTGTGTGTGTGTGTTTTGTGTATGTGTGTGGTGGTGTGTGTGTATGTGTGTGTGTATGTGGGGGATGTGTGTGTGTGGGTTTTGTTGTGTATGGTTTTTGTGTATGTGTGTGTATGTGTGTGTGGTTTTGTGTGTGTGTGTGTGTATGTGTGTGTTATGGTGTGTGTGTAAAGTGTATGTTATGTGTATGTGTGTGGTTTCATGTGTGGGGTGTGTGTGTGTGGGTGTGCGTGTGTGGGTGTGTGTGCGTGGGGTTTTGTGTGTGTGTTGGGGTGGTGTGTGTGTGTGTGTGTGTGTGTGTGTGGGGTGTGTGTGTGCATTTGTGTGTGTGGGGTGTGTGTGTGTGTGTGCGTTTTTGTGTGTGGGTGTGCGGGGTGTGTGTGTGTGTGTGTGGGGTGTGTGTGTGGTGTGCGTTGTGGTGTGTGTGGGGGTGTGGTTTTGTGTTTGGGGGTGTGTGTGTGTGTGGTTTGTGTGGGATGGTGTGTGTTGTGTGTGGGGGTGTGTTTTTATGTGTGTGTGTTGTGTGTGGGGTGGGATGTGTATGGGGTATGTTTTATGTGTGTGTGTGGGATGTGTGTTGGGGTGTTTTTGTGTGTGTGTGTGCGTGTGTGTGGTGTGTGTGGTGTGTGTGTTTTGCGTGGGGGTTTTGTTTTTGTGTGCGTGTGGTGTGTGTGTGTGTGTGCGTTTTGGTGTGGTTGTGTGTTGTGTGTGTGGGGTGTGTGTAAGTTTTGGGATGGGGGTGTGTGGTTTTGTGTTTTGTGTGTAGTGTGTTTTGTTTGTGGGGTTTTGTGTAAAGTGGGATGTGTTTGTTTTATGTGTGTTGGGGGCATGTTGTTGTGTGGCGGGTGTGTGTGTGTGTGCGTGTGTGTGTGGTTTTGGGTTTTTTGTTGTGTATGTTATGTGTTTGTGTTTTGGTGTGTGTGTGTTTGGGGGTGTGTGTGTTGCGTGTGTGTGTGTGTGGTGTGTGTGCTTTTTGTGTGTGTTGTGTGGGGTGGTGTTGTGTGTGTGTGTGTGTGGGTGTGTGTGTTTTGTTTTGTGTGTGTGTGTTTTTGGGGTGTTGGGGTGTTTGTGTGGTGTGTGCTGGGGTGGGGTGTTGTTTTGGGGTGGTGTTGGTGTGTGGGGTGTGTGTGGTGTGTGTGTGTGTGTGTGTTGTGTTGTGTATTTTGTGTGTGTTGTTTTTGTGTTGTGTTGTTTTGGGGTGTGTGATTTTGTTGTTGTGTGTGTGTGTTGTGTTGTGGTTTTGTTTTAAGTGTGTGTGTAAAGTGTGTTTGTGTGTGTGGTGGTTTTGTTTTTTGTTTGGGTAGTGTAAATTTGGTTTTTTTCCCCCACTTCTTTAAAATTCAAAAACTGGTTTATAAATTTAGCTTGTCTCAGCTTAAGTGTCTGACGTTATCCCTCACTACCGCTTTACTCCTTGCACTGTCCTCATGCTATTTCTACTCTTAATTCTGGTAATGGCTTGCAGGAGTGAGTGACCAGTATCTAACAGTGATGCAGGACCAGACTCAATCTTGCAAAATGCAACCTCAACAGGTGGAATACTTGTGCTGACAGCGGTGTGATGACAAGTTGCCAGAAGCTGATGACGTAGCCGTCGTACATAGGCCTTCTCTCACTATTTTGTAACTCCTTCACCCATGATGTTTATAACCATATATGCTCATGCATCCCGCGTTCCTCAAGTGATTTCACTTTTCACTTATTACAGAATACACTTCACATTCGGTGTTACACTTTATATGTATAATGGCATACAAACTGTTGTGACGTCACTGCTTCAGTAGGCCTACTGCCACCTTCCCTTGTTGTATATTTTATTTTTTCTTTCTCCTTTTGCCTATTAACTTTTTCACTCTCACATTACGGTGCCCCACATTTCACTTGTTAACCAAATGCTGGTAATTCTTGATCACCCGTTTCCACACTCACTTTGATCTTTTTTATGTTTGTATCTGTGTGGCAACAGTGCCTAGTAGATCCACAACGGTTTGGCACTTTTAAAAGAAATACTGAATTTAGGTTTCCCTCGATTTTTTTCAACTAATAACTATAGTTATCACTCGTAGGTTTGTTCACTGACTTTGTCACTACACTGATTACTGCTAGGGGTTATTGCACCCTCAAAAACACGAGGTTCTCGGAGCCTTGTGTACCCACGTCTGCACCCACCATGTGTGTGTGCGTGTGTATGTGTGTGTGTGTGTAGTGTGTGTGTGTATGTGTGTGTGTGTGATGTGTGTGTGTGTATGGTGTGTGTGTGTGTGTGTGGTATGTGTGTGTGTGTGTGTGTGTGTGTATGTGTGTGTATGTGTATGTGTGTGTGTTGTGTGTGTGATGTGTGTGTGGTGTGTGTGTGTGTGTGTGCGTGTTTGTGTGTATGTGTGTGTGTGTGTGTGTTGTGTGTTGTGTGTGTGTGTGTGTGTGTGTGTGTGTGTGTGTGTGTTTGTGTTGTGTGTGTGTGTGTGTGTGTGTGTGTGTGTGTGTTGTGTGTGTGTGTGTGTGTGTGGTGTTTGCAGTGTGGTGTGTGTGTGTGTGTGTACTCACCTAATTGTACTCACCTAATTGTGATTGCAGGGGTCGAGACTCAGCTCCTGGCCCCGCCTCTTCGCTGATCGCTAATAGGTCCTCTCCCTCTCTGCTTCCTGAGCTTTGTCATACCTCTTCTTAAAACTATGTATGGTTCCTGCCTCCACTACTTCACTTGCTAGGCTATTCCACTTCCTGACGACTCTATGACTGAAGAAATACTTTCTAACGTCCCTGTGACTCGTCTGAGTCTTCAGCTTCCAGTTGTGACCCCTTGTTTCTGTGTCCCCTCTCTGGAACATCCTATCTGTGTCCACCTTGTCTATTCCCCGCAGTATCTTGTATGTCGTTATCATGTCTCCCCTGACCCTTCTGTCCTCCAGTGTCGTCAGTCCGATTTCCCTCAACCTTTCCTCGTACGACATTCCCCTGAGCTCTGGGACTAGCCTTGTTGCAAACCTTTGTACTCTCTCTAACTTCTTGACGTGCTTGACCAGGTGTGGGCTCCTGACTGGTGCTGCATACTCCAGTATGGGCCTAACATACACAGTGTACAGTGTCTTGAACGATTCCTTATTAAGGTATCGGAATGCTATTCTCAGGTTTCCCAGGCGCCCGTAAGCTGCAGCAATTATTTGGTTGATGTGTGCCTCCGGTGACGTGCTTGGTGTTATGGTCACCCCAAGGTCTTTCTCCCTGAGTGAGGTCTGTAGTCTTTGTCCACCTAGCCTATACTCTGTCTGCGGTCTTCTTTGGCCCTCCCCAATCTTCATGACTTTGCATTTGGCAGGGTTGAATTCGAGAAGCCAGTTTCTGGACCACATGTCCAGCCTGTCCAGGTCTCTTTGCAGTCCTGCCTCATCCTCATCCGATTTAATTCTTCTCATCAACTTCACATCATCTGCGAATAGGGACACTTCAGAGTCTATTCCTTCCATCATGTCGTTCGCATATATCAAAAATAGCACTGGTCCTAGAACTGACCCCTGTGGGACCCCGCTCGTCACAGGCCCGGCCCTCACTGGTGCCCTGTCATACCTATATCACGTACCATGACCCTCGTTTTGCCTTCCCTGTCAAACCTTCCCTGATCCATTGCTGTGGCTGCTTGTTGTGTGTGCTGTGTGCTGTGCTTCTGCTTGAATCTTTTGTGTGGGAGAGTGTGTTGTGTGTTTGCAGTGTGTGTGTTGTGTGTGTGTTGTGTGTGTGTGTGTGTGTGTGTGTGTGTGTGTGTGTGTGTGTGTGTGTGTGTGTGTGTGTGTGTGTGTGTGTGTGTGTGTGTGTGTGCAGTGTGTGTGTGTGGTGTGTGGTGTGTGGTGTGTTTGCATGTGGTGTGTGTGTTTGCAGTGTGTGTGTTGTGTTTGCAGTGTGTGTGTGTGTGTGTGCAGTGTGTGTGTGTGTGTGTGTGTGTGTGTGTGTGTGTGTGTGTGTGTGTGTGTGTGTGTGTGTGTGTGTGTGTGTGTGTGTGTGTATGTGTTGTGTGTGCTTGCAGTGTGTGTGTTTGTGTGTGAGCGTGTGTGTGTGTGTGTGTGTGTGTTTTGTGTGTTTAAAGTGTGTGTGTGTGTGTGTGTTGTGTGTGTTTGCAGTGTGTGTGTGTGTGTGGTGTGTGTGTGTGTGTGTGTGGTGTTTTTTGTGTTGCTTGCAGTGTGTGTGTGCGTGTGAGTACTCACCTAATTGTGGTTGCAGGGGTCGAGACTCAGCTCCTGGCCCCGCCTCTTCACTGATCGCTACTGGATCCTTTCTCTCTCTGCTTCCTGAGCTTTGTCATACCTCTTCTTAAAACTATGTATGGTTCCTGCCTCCACTACTTCACTTGCTAGGCTATTCCACTTGCTGACAACTCTATGACTGAAGAAATACTTCCTAACGTCCCTGTGACTCGTCTGAGTCTTCAGCTTCCAGTTGTGACCCCTTGTCCCTGTGTCCCCTCTCTGGAACATCCTATCTCTGTCCACCTTGTCTATTCCCCGCAGTATCTTGTATGTCGTTATCATGTCTCCCCTGACCCTTCTGTCCTCCAGTGTCGTCAGTCCGATTTCCCTTAACCTTTCCTCGTACGACATTCCCTTGAGCTCTGGGACTAGCCTTGTTGCAAACCTTTGTACTCTCTCTAACTTCTTGACGTGCTTGACCAGGTGTGGGTTCCAGACTGGTGCTGCATACTCCAGTATGGGCCTAACATACACAGTGTACAGTGTCTTGAACGATTCCTTATTAAGGTGTGTGTGTGTGTGTGTGTGTGTGTTGTGTGTGTGTTTGCAGTGTGTGTGTGTGTGTGTGTTTTTGTGAGCGCGTGTGTTTGCAGTGTGCGTATATGTTGGCTACACTGGGGGAGGGCACTACACCCGGAAGGGAGGTGTAGCTGGTGTTTTGAGCATACACACACACACACACACACACACACACACACACACACACACAACACACACACACACACACACACACACACACACACACACACACACACACACACATACACAAAACACACACACACACACACACACACACACACACACACACACAACACAACACACACACACACACACACACACACACACACACACACACACAACATACACACACACACACACACACACAACACACACACACACACACATACACACACACACACACACACACACACCACACACACACACACACACATACACACACACACACACACACACACACACACACAACACACACACACACACATACACCACACACACACACACACATACACACACACACACACACACAACACACAACACACACACACACACACACACACACACACACACACCAACACATACACACACACACACACACACATACACACACACACACACACACACACAACATACACACACACACACACACAACACACACACACACCATACACACACACACACACACACACACACACACACACACACACACATACACACCAACACACACACTCAAAACACCACACACACACACACACACACATACACACACACACACACACACACAATACACACCCCACACACACACACACACACACACACATACACACACACACACACACACACACACACCACAACACATACACACACACACACACACACAAAACACACACATACACACACACACACACACACACACACACACACACACACAAAACACACACACACACACACACACACACACACACACACACACACAAACACACACACACCACCACCACATACACACACACACACACACACACAACACACCACACACACACACCACACACACACACACACACACACACACACACAAAACACACACACACAAAACCCCCACACACACACACACCACACACACACACACACACACACACACCACACACACACACACACCATCGACCACACAGTGTGTTTGACCGGAATGGCAGCAGCCATTACTTAATTGTTTGCTGATCGACGTTCTGGTAACACTGTCCGCTCTTTCAGTCTGGCCACTCCACTTAGCCAGTCACTATGATCACCTAACAGTCTATCCATCAAACAACCTGTCTAACATTCTGATCGTTTAACAGTCTGATCATCCAGCAGTCTGATTACCTAAGTCAGATTATCTAACAGTCTGATTAGCTAAGAGTCTGATCTAACAGTGATCATCTAACAGGTCTTATCATCTAACAGTTTGATCGTCTAACCATCTAACAAGCTAACCGTATAACAGATTAACCGTCTAACAACCTGACCATCTAACAATCTAACCGTCTAACAACCTGACCATCTAACAACCTAACCGTCTAACAACCTGACCATCTAACAACCTAACCGTCTAACAACCTAACCATCTAACAAGCCTAAACCCTCTTAACAACCTAACCGTCTAACAACCTGACCATCTAACAACCTAACCTCTAACAACCTGACCATCTAACAACCTAACCGTGTAACAACCTGACCATCTAACAACCTAACCGTCTAACAACCTGACCATCTAACAACCTAACCGTCTAACAACCTGACCATCTAACAACCTAACCGTCTAACAGCTTAACCGTCTAACAACCTAACTATCTAACAACTTAACATCTAACAAGTTAACGTCTAACAACCTGTCTAACAACCTGACCAACTAACAACCTAACTGTCTAACAGCCTAATTATCTGACAATCTAACAATGTTCACCACCAGTCCACTGGAGACACCCTCCCTTCCCTTGGATCAAACTTGACTTCCTCCCACTGTATGACCCCATTAGCATAATAATAACATCTAATGATCAGTCTAAATAAAAAACAAGGAAAATTCTCAAAATTATTCATCATTTTGAATTTAAATAAATTTACTTAAGTTAGTCATTAACGTCAATAGCCTTATGATTATTACTTAAAAATACTCAATATTATGTTAATTTTGAATGATTGTACTTAATATAATGTAAATTATTGCATGTGCATAAAAGGTATAATTATATATATATGTATAGTAGCGTAGAAGAGAAGTTAAATAAAGTGAAAATAGGATAAACACAACATAAATACTTGGTAAGAGACTTAGTTTGGGACACCATTCCCATGAGCCTCCCTGGGGCGGGGAAGAACCCTTCTAGGGTAGGGTAGGTGCCTGAGCCCGAGCCTTTATCTCATAAGACTGTCATTCCCATTAGCCCCCTTGGGGGGGGATGGCAGACCAGAGAGGCCTAGCTTGTGGCTAGGCCTGGGGACAGTTGGTCCCAAAGATGAGGAGGTACTTGTGCCTCCTCCCATGGGAGACTTAGGTCTCAGACACTCCCTAAAGAGGGAGCCAAGGCCGGGCCACCACTTGGAAAAGGCCCGGGCCGGGAGAATACCCGCGAAGCTTTAATAATAATAACACAAGATCCTAGATATCGACACGTTAACACGTCCCATGATAGTTCCTCTCCAACGATTTAAACGTCTTGAAAATGGAACTGTATTCTCCAAGAACACTTGCATCGTAAAACAACGCCACAACTCCAAGTAACCATCAAGCCACTGTGAACTGACCAATCAACAATAAGCTCCTCCCTTGTCGCTTGCAGCCTCCTGTCACCATCACGACGCAGTTTTTTCCATCCAGCAAGATGCAGCTAGCACCGCAGAGTTCCTGTTGCCTTCTATATCGTCTTCGTCATTGTTTATCCAGGCTTAGCAGTTGGGTCTAGTCCTGACTCTTCTCTCTTCGACTCAAGACATTCCTCTCACAGTCTATTCTTCGCCCTGTCCCCACTTGCCCCTCGCCCCTCGTGGGTCCTTACCTGTGAGTCCTCTGATCTGATCTGAGGACAGACCAGAGGCCTAGTTTCTCCCTACGAGCCCCGTGAGACCAGGGAATAGGGCTAAACCTGAGGATAGTTGGTCCCAGAAAATGAGGAGATACTTGTACCTCCTCCCATGGCAGACATAGGTCTTAGACACTCCCAAGATAGGGAGCCAAGGCCGGGTCTCCATGGAAGAGACCCGGGCCGGGAGAGTACATCGTAAGAAGCACATCATAAACACAATTATCCTCAAAGATTTGATAAGTCATACTATGAATTAAGAAAAGATCCCGGACTTTACTTTACGAAAGTAAATGCGACAGGGGAAAAATAAACATGATATTAGGAGACAGGGAAACTCACGCACGTCTTAAGACCCGCTTCAGGAAACGCTTGTTCTGTTTCCTGACAAACCTTACCTAACCTGACGGGTCACTCCGGCTAACTGCTACACGACATGTGTGGAAGAAAACTCACCTTGCTCCTGTGATAGGACTACCTCCGCCATAGGACTGTAAACAGTACTCCACTTGACCCAGACAAGACTCACCGTGTCCTTGTGATAGGGCTACCCCTGCCATAGGGCCGTAAACGGTTCATCACTTGTACAAACACCGACATTCCTTCGATAGCGAGTGACGGGCCACCATCTGGCCAAGACTCGTGTCAGAACTTCGTTCCTGGCCAATATATCATCAATATCACCACCTCCTGGTAAACTCCAGGTGTCGAAGTCTTTGTTGATTCAACTAAGAGATATAAATCACCATATTGATTGCCTAAAAACCGGGAAAGTTGTTACAGACAAATCAACAGCCGGACGAAATGTACTTCCGGCTCTTTCAGAATAAAATTAGTCAAGCGTGAACATGTCCCTTTTTTGTTTTTTTAACCAGAGACGTTTATAATTATCGAAATTTTTAAGAAATGGTCAAAAAAGTCAAGCAGATGGGTGTTAGTATGTGACTCAGGTCCATCTGTGACCACCGTCCCTCTGTGTGAGCTCCATCTGAAATCTGTATATATATATATATTATATATATATATATATTATATAATATATATATATATATATATATATATATATATATAATATATATATATATATATAGTATATATACATATATATATATATATATGTATATATATTTTTTTTTCAACAAGTCGGCCGTCTCCCACCGAGGCAGGGTGACCCAAAAAAGAAAGAGAATCCCCAAAAACAAAATACTTTCATCATCATTCAACACTTTCACCACACTCGCACATTATCATTGTTTTTGCAGAGGTGCTCAGAACACAACAGTTTAGAAGCATATACATATAAAGATACACAACATATCCCTCCAAACTGCTAATATCCCAAACCCCTCCTTTAAAGTACAGGCATTGTACTTCCCATTTCCAGGACTCAAGTCTGACTATATGAAAATAGCCAGTTTCCCTGAATCCCTTCACTAAATATTACCCTGCTCACACTCCAACAGATCGTCAGGTCCCAAGTACCATTCGTCTCCATTCACTCCTATCTAACACGCTCACGCACGCTTGCTGGAAGTCCAAGCCCCTTGCCCACAAAACCTCCTTTACCCCCTCTCTCCAACCCTTTCGAGGACGACCCCTACCCCGCCTTCCTTCCCCTTCAGATTTATATGCTTTCCATGTCATTCTACTTTGATCCCATCTCTCTAAATGACCAAACCACCTCAACAACCCCTCTTCAGCCCTCTGACTAATACTTTTATTAACTCCACACCTTCTCTTAATTTCCACACTCCGAATTTTCTGCATAATATTTACACCACACATTGCCCTAGACAGGACATCTCCACTGCCTCCAACCGTCTCCTCGCTGCTGCATTTACCACCCAAGCTTCACACCCATATAAGAGTGTTGGTACTACTATACTTTCATACATTCCCTTCTTTGCCTCCATAGATAACGTTTTTTGTCTCCACATATACCTCAACGCACCACTCACCTTTTTACCCTCATCAATTCTATGATTAACCTCATCCTTCATGAATCCATCCGCTGACACGTCAACTCCCAAGTATCTGAAAACATTCACTTCTTCCATACTCCTCCTCCCCAATTTGATATCCAATTTTTCTTTATTTAAATCATTTAATACCTTCATCACCATGGTGACATTAATAAATATATTAAACAACCATGGGTGACATTAATAAATATATTAAACAACCATGGTGACATTAATAAATATATTAAACAACCATGGTGACATTAATAAATATATTAAACAACCATGGTGACATTAATAAATATATTAAACAACCATGGTGACATTAATAAATATATTAAACAACCATGGTGACAATAAATATATTAAACAACCATGGTGACATTAATAAATATATTAAACAACCATGGTGACATTAATAAATATATTAAACAACCATGGTGACATTAATAAATATATTAAACACCATGGTGACAATAAATATATTAAACAACCATGGTGACATTAATAAATATATTAAACAACCATGGTGACATTAATAAATATATTAAACAACCATGGTGACATTAATAAATATATTAAACAACCATGGGTGACAATAATAAATATATTAAACAACCATGGGTGACATTAATAAATATATTAAACAACCATGGTGACATTAATAAATATATTAAACAACCATGGTGACATTAATAAATATATTAAACAACCATGGTGACATTAATAAATATATTAAACAACCATGGTGACAATAAATATATTAAACAACCATGGTGACATTAATAAATATATTAAACAACCATGGGTGACATTAATAAATATATTAAACAACCATGGTGACATTAATAAATATATTAAACAACCATGGTGACATTAATAAATATATTAAACAACCATGGTGACATTAATAAATATATTAAACAACCATGGTGACATTAATAAATATATTAAACAACCATGGGTGACATTAATAAATATATTAAACAACCATGGTGACATTAATAAATATATTAAACAACCATGGTGACATTAATAAATATATTAAACAACCATGGTGACAATAAATATATTAAACAACCATGGTGACATTAATAAATATATTAAACAACCATGGGTGACATTAATAAATATATTAAACAACCATGGGTGACATTAATAAATATATTAAACAACCATGGTGACATTAATAAATATATTAAACAACCATGGTGACATTAATAAATATATTAAACAACCATGGTGACATTAATAAATATATTAAACAACCATGGTGACATTAATAAATATATTAAACAACCATGGGTGACATTAATAAATATATTAAACAACCATGGTGACATTAATAAATATATTAAACAACCATGGTGACAATAAATATATTAACAACCATGTGACATAATAAATATATTAAACAACCATGGTGACATTAATAAATATATTAAACAACCAGGGGTGACATTAATAAATATATTAAACAACCATGGGTGACATTAATAAATATATTAAACAACCATGGTGACATTAATAAATATATTAAACAACCATGGTGACATTAATAAATATATTAAACAACCATGGTGACAAATAAATATATTAAACAACCATGGTGACATTAATAAATATATTAAACAACCATGGTGACATTAATAAATATATTAAACAACCATGGTGACAATAAATAATTAAACAACCATGGACATTAATAATAATTAAACAACCATGGGTGACATTAATAAATATATTAAACAACCATGGTGACATTAATAAATATATTAAACAACCATGGTGACATTAATAAATATATTAAACAACCATGGTGACATTAATAAATATATTAAACAACCATGGTGACATTAATAAATATATTAAACAACCATGGTGACATTAATAAATATATTAAACAACCATGGGTGACATTAATAAATATATTAAACAACCATGGTGACATTAATAAATATATTAAACAACCATGGTGACAATAAATATATTAAACAACCATGGTGACATTAATAAATATATTAAACAACCATGGTGACTTAATAAATATATTAAACAACCATGGTGACATTAATAAATATATTAAACAACCAGGGGTGACATTAATAAATATATTAAACAACCATGGTGACATTAATAAATATATTAAACAACCATGGTGACATTAATAAATATATTAAACAACCATGGTGACAATAAATATATTAAACAACCATGGTGACATTAATAAATATATTAAACAACCATGGTGACATAATAAATATATTAAACAACCATGGTGACATTAATAAATATATTAAACAACCATGGTGACATTAATAAATATATTAAACAACCATGGTGACATTAATAAATATATTAAACAACCATGGTGACATTAATAAATATATTAAACAACCATGGTGACATTAATAAATATATTAAACAACCATGGTGACATTAATAAATATATTAAACAACCATGGTGACATTAATAAATATATTAAACAACCATGGTGACATTAATAAATATATTAAACAACCATGGTGACATTAATAAATATATTAAACAACCATGGTGACATTAATAAATATATTAAACAACCATGGTGACATTAATAAATATATTAAACAACCATGGTGACATTAATAAATATATTAAACAACCATGGTGACATTAATAAATATATTAAACAACCATGGTGACATTAATAAATATATTAAACAACCATGGTGACATTAATAAATATATTAAACAACCATGGGTGACATTAATAAATATATTAAACAACCATGGGTGACATTAATAAATATATTAAACTTTATAAAACTTTATAAAACTGGGTTGCTTAAATGTGCGTGGATGTAGTGCGGATGACAAGAAACAGATGATTGCTGATGTTATGAATGAAAAGAAGTTGGATGTCCTGGCCCTAAGCGAAACAAAGCTGAAGGGGGTAGGAGAGTTTCAGTGGGGGGAAATAAATGGGATTAAATCTGGAGTATCTGAGAGAGTTAGAGCAAAGGAAGGGGTAGCAGTAATGTTAAATGATCAGTTATGGAAGGAGAAAAGAGAATATGAATGTGTAAATTCAAGAATTATGTGGATTAAAGTAAAGGTTGGATGCGAGAAGTGGGTCATAATAAGCGTGTATGCACCTGAGAAGAGAAGGAATGCAGAGGAGAGAGAGAGATTTTGGGAGATGTTAAGTGAATGTATAGGAGCCTTTGAACCAAGTGAGAGAGTAATTGTGGTAGGGGACTTGAATGCTAAAGTAGGAGAAACTTTTAGAGAGGGTGTGGTAGGTAAGTTTGGGGTGCCAGGTGTAAATGATAATGGGAGCCCTTTGATTGAACTTTGTATAGAAAGGGGTTTAGTTATAGGTAATACATATTTTAAGAAAAAGAGGATAAATAAGTATACACGATATGATGTAGGGCGAAATGACAGTAGTTTGTTGGATTATGTATTGGTAGATAAAAGACTGTTGAGTAGACTTCAGGATGTACATGTTTATAGAGGGGCCACAGATATATCAGATCACTTTCTAGTTGTAGCTATACTGAGAGTAAAAGGTAGATGGGATACAAGGAGAATAGAAGCATCAGGGAAGAGAGAGGTGAAGGTTTATAAACTAAAAGAGGAGGCAGTTAGGGTAAGATATAAACAGCTATTGGAGGATAGATGGGCTAATGAGAGCATAGGCAATGGGGTCGAAGAGGTATGGGGTAGGTTTAAAAATGTAGTGTTAGAGTGTTCAGCAGAAGTTTGTGGTTACAGGAAAGTGGGTGCAGGAGGGAAGAGGAGCGATTGGTGGAATGATGATGTAAAGAGAGTAGTAAGGGAGAAAAAGTTAGCATATGAGAAGTTTTTACAAAGTAGAAGTGATGCAAGGAGGGAAGAGTATATGGAGAAAAAGAGAGAAGTTAAGAGAGTGGTGAAGCAATGTAAAAAGAGAGCAAATGAGAGAGTGGGTGAGATGTTATCAACAAATTTTGTTGAAAATAAGAAAAAGTTTTGGAGTGAGATTAACAAGTTAAGAAAGCCTAGAGAACAAATGGATTTGTCAGTTAAAAATAGGAGAGGAGAGTTATTAAATGGAGAGTTAGAGGTATTGGGAAGATGGAAGGAATATTTTGAGGAATTGTTAAATGTTGATGAAGATAGGGAAGCTGTGATTTCGTGTATAGGGCAAGGAGGAATAACATCTTGTAGGAGTGAGGAAGAGCCAGTTGTGAGTGTGGGGGAAGTTCGTGAGGCAGTAGGTAAAATGAAAGGGGGTAAGGCAGCCGGGATTGATGGGATAAAGATAGAAATGTTAAAAGCAGGTGGGGATATAGTTTTGGAGTGGTTGGTGCAATTATTTAATAAATGTATGAAGAGGGTAAGGTACCTAGGGATTGGCAGAGAGCATGCATAGTTCCTTTGTATAAAGGCAAAGGGGATAAAAGAGGTGCAAAAATTATAGGGGGATAAGTCTGTTGAGTGTACCTGGTAAAGTGTATGGTAGAGTTATAATTGAAAGAATTAAGAGTAAAGACGGAGAATAGGATAGCAGATGAACAAGGAGGCTTTAGGAAAGTAGGGGGTGTGTGACAGGTTTTACATGGAAAATATAAGTGAACAGTATTAGATAAGGCTAAAGAGGTCTTTGTGGCATTTATGGATTTGAAAAGCGTATGACAGGGTGGATAGGGGGCAATGTGGCAGATGTTGCAGTGTATGGTGTAGGAGGTAGGTTACTGAAAGCAGTGAAGAGTTTTTACGAGGATAGTGAGGCTCAATGTTGAGTATGTAGGAAAGAGGGAAATTTTTTCCCAGTAAAAGTAGGCCTTAGACAAGGATGGTGATGTTACCGTGGTTGTTTAATATATTTATAGATGGGGTTGTAAGAGAAGTAAACTGCGAGGGTTTTGGCAAGAGGCGTGGAGTTGTAAAAGATAGAAAGAATCACACACAAAGTGGGAAGTTGTCACAGCTGACTCTTTGCTGTGACACTGTGCTCTTGGGAGATTCTGAAGAGAAGTTGAGAGATTGGTGGATGAATTTGGTAGGTGTGCAAAAGAAGAAAATTAAAGGTGAATACAGGAAAGAGTAAGGTATGAGGATAAGCAAAAGATTTAGGTGATGAAAGATTGGAATATCAGATTGGAGGGAGAGAGTATGGAGGAGGTGAACGTATTCGATATTTGGGAAGGGACGTGTCAGGCGGATGGGTCTTGAAGATGAGGTGAATCATAGAATGATGAGGAAAAAAGATGTGAGTGGTGCATTAGGGAGTCTGTGGAAACAAAGAACTTTGTCCTTGGAGGCAAAGAGGGGAATGTTATGAAGAGTATAGATTTTACCACGCCTTATATGGGTTGTGAAGCGTGGGTGATGAATGTTGCAGCGAGGAGAAGGCTGAGGCAGTGGAGATTGTATGTTGAGGGCAAATGTGTGGTGTGAATATAAGCAGAGAAGATTCGAGTTTGGAAGTTAGGAGGAGGTGCGGGATTACCAAAACTGGTTGTCCAGAGGGCTGAGGAAGGGTTGTTGAGGTGGTTGGAATGTAGAGAGAATGGAGCGAAACAGAATGACTTCAGAGTGTAATCAGTCTGTAGTGGAAGGAAGGCGGGGTAGGGTTGTCGCTAGGAAGGGTGGAGGGAGGGGTGTAAAGGAGGTTTTGTAGTGCGAGGGCTTGGACTTCAGCAGGCAATGCGTGAGCGTGATTTGATAGGAGTGAATGGAGACAAATGGTTTTTAATACTTGACGTGCTGTTGGAGTGTGAGCAAAGAACATTATATGAAGGGTTCAGGGAAACGGCAGGCCGGACTTGAGTCCTGGAGATGGGAAGTACAGTGCCTTGCACTCTGAAGGAGGGGTGTTATGTTGCATTTAAAAACTGTAGTTGTAAAGCACACCTTTGGCAGACAGTGATGGAGTGAATGATGGTGAAAGTTTTTCTTTTTCGGGCCACCCTGCCTTGGTGGGAATCGGCCGTGTTGATAATAAAAAAAAAATTAATTAAACAACCCATGGATGACATTAATTAATGGTGAATAATAAATATTTTAAACAACCATGGTGAATTAATAAAATATATTAAACAACCATGGTGACATTAATAAATATATTAAACAACCATGGTGACATTAATAAATATATTAAACAACCATGGTGACATTAATAAATATATTAAACAACCATGGTGACATTAATAAATATATTAAACAACCATGGTGACATTAATAAATATATTAAACAACCATGGTGACATTAATAAATATATTAAACAACCATGGTGACATTAATAAATATATTAAACAACCATGGTGACATTAATAAATATATTAAACAACCATGGTGACATTAATAAATATATTAAACAACCATGGTGACATTAATAAATATATTAAACAACCATGGTGACATTATAAATATATTAAACAACCATGGTGACATTAATAAATATATTAAACAACCATGGTGACATTAATAAATATATTAAACAACCATGGTGACATTAATAAATATATTAAACAACCATGGTGACATTAATAAATATATTAAACAACCATGGGGACATTAATAAATATATTAAACAACCATGGTGACATTAATAAATATATTAAACAACCATGGTGACATTAATAAATATATTAAACAACCATGGGTGACAATAATAAATATATTAAACAACCATGGTGACATTAATAAATATATTAAACAACCATGGGTGACAATAATAAATATATTAAACAACCATGGGTGACATTACATTTAGGATATCAGAATCAACACAAAATTTGTCTATTAAAAGTTTATTACAAAATATTATATATTCATACAAATTAATTTACAAGTAGGAGAAACAAAGATTCACAGCCTGACTAGACGTAACTAAATCTCTTGATCCAAGGAATTTGAGCTGCTCTCGCCTGCCTCGGATCACAAACGTAATCATCTCCCATTCCAGAGGAGCCGTATGACTCCCTACGGGTCCAGCGCTTTCCCCGGGAATATGATTGGAATGTAGATACCTAATATATATATAAATATATATATATATATATATATATATATATATATATATATATATATATATATATATATATATATATATATATATATATATATATATACAACGCTAATAATATAAATAAAAATATAAATAAAAATCAAAGGAAATTGTGTTTTGTTTGGAATGGTTTATATGGTAATTTTAACTGGTTGGTCGTTGTAACTGGTTGGTCGTTGTAACTGGTTGGTTGTTGTAACTGGTTGGTAGTTGTAACTGGTTGGTCGTTGTAACTTGTTGGTTGTTGTAACTGGTTGGTCGTTGTAACTGGTTGGTCGTTGTAACTGGTTGGTAGTTGTAACTGGTTGGTCGTTGTAACTTGTTGGTTGTTGTAACTGGTTGGTAGTTGTAACTGGTTGGTCGTTGTAACTTGTTGGTTGTTGTAACTGGTTGGTCGTTGTAACTGGTTGGTCGTTGTAACTGGTTGGTCGTTGTAACTGTTGGTGTTGTAACTGTTGGTGGTAGTTGTAACTGGTTGGTCGTTGTAACTTGTTGGTTGTTGTAACTGGTTGGTCGTTGTAACTGGTTGGTCGTTGTAACTGGTTGGTCGTTGTAACTTGTTGGTTGTTGTAACTGGTTGGTAGTTGTAACTGGTTGGTCGTTGTAACTTGTTGGTTGTTGTAACTGGGGTTTGTGGTCGTTGTAACCTATCTGTTTTTACAGTACTACCACCATCACCTGCTACAACCAGTAACCACCACTATCAGCACACCACCACTAACCAGCACCACCACATCAGCACCACCACACCATCATCACTACAGCCACCACCATCACAACCACCATCAATACCAGCACCACCACCATCACTACCAGCACCATCACTACCAGCACCACCACTACCAGCACCATCACTACCAGAACCATCACTACCAGCACCACCACTACCAACACCATCACTACCAGCACCACCACAACCATCATCACTACAGCCAGCTCCACCACCATCTTCACTATCACAAGCATCACCACCACAACCACCATCACTACAACCATCATCACCACAACCACCATCACTACAGCCAGCTCCACCACCATCTTCACTATCACAACCACCACCACCACACCACCATCACTACAGCCAGCTCCACACCATCAACACCATCAACAGCCAGCTCCACCACCATCTTCACTATCACAAGCATCACCACCACAACCACCATCACTACAACCATCACCACCACAACCACCATCACTACAGCCAGCTCCACCACCATCTTCACTATCACAACCACCACCACCACAACCACCATCACTACAGCCAGCTCCACCACCATCTTCACTATCACAACCACCACCACCACAACCACCATCACTACAGCCAGCTCCACCACCATCTTCACTATCACAACCACCACCACCACAACCACCATCACTACAGCCAGCTCCACCACCATCTTCACTATCACAACCACCACCACCACAACCACCATCACTACAGCCAGCTCCACCACCATCTTCACTATCACAACCACCACCACCACAACCACCATCACTACAGCCAGCTCCACCACCATCTTCACTATCACAACCACCACCACCACAACCACCATCACTACAGCCACCACCACCATCTTCACTATCACAACCATCACTACCACAACCACCATCACTACAACCAGCTCCACCACCATCTTCACTATCACAACCATCACTACAACCACCACCACTACAACCATCACTATCTCAATATTATAAGTAACTACTACACTGCTACTTATAAATGAGATTACATGTAAATCATTTTCAGGCAAATAATTTACAATCCACTAACAATTTAGAGTAATTTACACAATTTTTACACCTGATTTACACAAGTCACGATTATAGATAAATTACAAACTCATTAAAACTTAAAAAAATAAGTATTTACTAAAATTAATTTTAATTTTTGGATTTATTACTAAATATAAAAAAAAATATTTTTTCCATTTTTTAATAAGTAATTTTTTTATTTTTTTATGCAAATTTAACCACTGTAGCGCCTTTGTGCAATTCAACTATTTACTAAAGTATTTGATTACACCTGTAACATTATTTACATAAGTTCCACAAAGGTACCAAAGGTGTCTCTGATTTTTTTTTTTACCACTTAGCTAATTAACTCAGGTACATCCCGTGAATTATTTTTTAAATTAGTTACCGATTAAAATTAATTGTCCTGTACAACTATATTATATGTATGGGAAAAATAAAAAAAAAAGTGAAAAAATACCAGTAAAAAAAAAATTACTAGTGTAAACTATGGAAAATTTGCCTGTGAAAATTTTTTAAAATAATGACAGTAGAAAAAATAAGACAGAAGTATCGGATTTTATTCGAGTCCACAAAAATTTCTTTACATAAAACATGTTTGTAAATACAAGAAAATGGTCAAATATTTTTGCTTTCAAATATTCTTTTTGAATGATGATTTTAAATTTGCAATTTTTTCTCAGAAAAAAAAATTGTTTTGGAGAGTAGTTTACCTCGTTGATAATAGGACTGATTATCGAGCCTTCACCTATCCATCCGCTGGATGACCCGTGAAGGTTTAACTCTTCACACATTAAATTTATACTGTCAATATTTAATGGTAGGCTAAAAAAAATTATTTCCTCTAATCAAAAATGGGTAACTTAAGTATTTTTAAGAATACGTTGTAAGGCATTATCATCTGTCTTCATGAGCTACGAATTTTATGTAATTTATTTTTCTGTTATAATCAGAAGGAAGTGGTAAACCGTTAGGGGTCATACAGCACCTGGGGGCATGTAAAGTAATCAGGTTTAATCCAAGAGAAGAGAAAGAAAGGTCTAATTTCTAAGATCAAGAGCCCTTGTTCCACTGAGTGTCTTGCACTTAAACTGTTCCATTGTGAAGAACATTAACACTGTTCCACTGAAACATGACCACACATCGACACCATGCCCAGCCCTTCTAGGGTAGGGTAGGTGCCTGAGCCCGAGCCTTTAGCTCATAAGACTGTCATTCCCATTTGCCCCCTTGTGGCGGGGATGGCAGACCAGAGAGGCCTAGCGTGTGGCTAGGCCTGGGGACAATTGGTCCCAAAGATGAGGAGGTACTTGTGCCTCCTCCCATGGGAGACTTAGGTCTCAGACACCCCCTAAAGAGGGAGCCAAGGCCGGGCCACCACTTGGAAAAGGCCCAGGCCGGGAGAATACCGGTGAATCTTTAATAATAATAATAAATATGATCACTGATATTGTTCCATTGTGAGTCAAATACTTGACACTGTTCCTCATTCGTTCATCTCACCATTTTGAACACTTCAAACTTGCATTAAAATGCCACTGACGTTTGTAACAGATCGAAGTTGCACCTGGTCCATTACACTCAGCTGACAGTCAGGCCAGGTCCAAAACACTCAGGTGACAGTCAGTGCAAGTCCAACACATTCAGCTGACAATTACTGCAGGCCCAAGACATTCAGTTGACAGTTACTCCAGGCCCAACATATTCAGATGACAGTCAGTGCAGACCCCCAGACAGTCAGTGCAGACCCCCAGACGGTCACCGCAGGCCCAACAATTCGGTTGATCTTCACTGCAAGCCCCAGACAGTCAGTTCAGAGAGCAATGTGACGCTTCATGTGAAGACTGAGATGGTCAGACCTGGAGAAAGCTCTCTCACACAGTCTACACTGGAAGGGTCTATCACCAGTATGTTTACGGTAGTGTCTCGTTAGTTCGTCAGATCTGGCAAACTTCCACCCACATCCCTTCCACTTACAAGTGTAGGGTTTCTCCCCAGTGTGAGTCCTTAAGTGGGCCTTCAAGTGGGAAGACTTAATGTAGGTTTTGGCGCATCCTTCGTAGGGACAGTTGTGGATAATGACTTTCCTACGTGCCCGCCTTCTACGAGGCTTGGCTGGAGGTGCTGGAATCTCTACAGGGGGGATAATCCCATTTGATGTCATGGTTGATGTAGAGGTGTTGAAATCCAGGTACTGGCCGTAGGTGGTGTGTGGGGGTGCCCAGGAAGCGGTGGAGGGGAGAGGGTATTCGGAGTGGTGGGTAGAGGGGTGAGGTTGCTGGTGTATGGAGTGGGGTCCAGTAGGGTATTGAGGTGGGGTAGGTGGTAGCACGTATTGGGGGGCTGATCCCTGTGATTGCTGCTGTGGGAGGGTCGTCGCAGCTCCCATGTACTGGAGGGGCGGTGGGGGACCTGAAGTGGAATAAGGGTCCTCCCTGCGTGGTATTGAAGGCCCTGAAGTGGAGTAAGGGTCGTCTCTGCGTTGTACTGAAGGCCCTGAAGTGGAGTAAGGGTCGTCCCTGCGTTGTACTGAAGGCCCTGAAGTGGAATAAGGGTCGTCCCTACGTGGCATTGAAGGCCCTGAAGTTGAGTAAGGGTCGTCCCTACGTGGTAATAAAGGCCCTGAAGTGGAATAAGGCTCGTCCCTGCGGTAGGTAACACAGGGGTACTTGGCAGGGGAGGTCAGTCCCTCAGGGGAGGTCCTTTTGACACCAGTACGACTGACACCCTGTGTCAAATCTGCCACTTCAGCCTTGACACGACACG
>NC_069413.1:21462395-21537395 GCF_026875155.1 Cherax quadricarinatus
CTACACGTCTCCTTGCGACAGTACTCTACACGTCTCCTTGCGACAGTACTCTACACGTCTCCTTGCGACAGTACTCTACACGTCTCCTTGCGACAGTACTCTACACGTCTCCTTGCGACAGTACTCTACACGTCTCCTTGCGACAGTACTCTACACGTCTCCTTGCGACAGTACTCTACACGTCTCCTTGCGACAGTACTCTACACGTCTCCTTGAGACAGTATGCTCTACACGTCTCCTTGCGACAGTACTCTACACGTCTCCTTGCGACAGTACTCTACACGTCTCCTTGCGACAGTACTCTACACGTCTACATTGCGACAGTACTCTACACGTCTCCTTGCGACAGTACTCTACACGTCTCCTTGCGACAGTGCTATACACGTCTCCTTGCGACAGTGCTCTACACGTCTCCTTGCGACAGTACTCTACACGTCTCCTTGCGACAGTACTCTACACGTCTCCTTGCGACAGTACTCTACACGTCTCCTTGCGACAGTACTCTACACGTCTCCTTGCGACAGTACTCTACACGTCTCCTTGCGACAGTACTCTACACGTCTCCTTGCGACAGTACTCTACACGTCTCCTTGCGACAGTGCTCTACACGTCTCCTTGCGACAGTGCTCTACACGTCTCCTTGCGACAGTGCTCTACACGTCTCCTTGCGACAGTACTCTACACGTCTCCTTGCGACAGTACTCTACACGTCTCCTTGCGACAGTACTCTACACGTCTACAATGCGACAGTACTCTACACGTCTCCTTGCGACAGTGCTCTACACGTCTACAATGCGACAGTACTCTACACGTCTCCTTGCGACAGTACTCTACACGTCTACAATGCGACAGTACTCTACACGTCTCCTTGCGACAGTACTCTACACGTCTACAATGCGACAGTGCTCTACACGTCTCCTTGCGACAGTGCTCTACACGTCTCCTTGCGACAGTATATGAGTCTCCACACTGTCACTTGATCACACATTGTTTCAGACAATAAAACAGAATTCCTCTCAAGGCTGAGGGACTGACAACCCAGTCTACGCCTTCCAGGGTGATGGACTGATTACATCGTCTTCACATCTCTACTGCTTGTACCTACTTTCTGTACTCTACAGAAGAAGCCTGCTGTGTAGGTGATATGTTTCGTAATAAAGTTTCCTAACGGATGCCCATGTGTCTAACTTACCAACCTGTGGGTATTGTCTTGACTAGCACATCAGAACTGTCTAGTTTGGTACATCGGAACTGTCTAGTTTGGTACATCAGAAGTGTCTAGTTTGGTACATCGGAACTGTCTAGTTTGGTACATCAGAACTGTCTAGTTTGGTACATCAGAACTGTCAAGTTTGGTACATCAGAACTGTCTAGTTTGGTACATCACAACTGTCTAGTTTGGTACATCACAACTGTCTAGTTTGATACATCAGAACTGTCAAGTTTGATACATCACAACTGTCAAGTTTGATACATCAGAACTGTCTAGTTTGGTACATCAGAACTGTCTAGTTTGGTACATCGGAACTGTCAAGTTTGATACATCAGAACTGTCTAGTTTGGTACATCACAACTGTCAAGTTTGATACATCAGAACTGTCAAGTTTGATACATCACAACTGTCAAGTTTGATACATCAGAACTGTCTAGTTTGATACATCAGAACCTGTCTAGTTTGGTACATACCAGAACTGTCAAGTTTGATCATCAGAACTGTCAAGTTTGATACATCAGAACTGTCAAGTTTGATACATCAAACTGTCAAGTTTGCTACATCAGAACTGTCAAGTTTGATACATCAAACTGTCAAGTTTGATACACAGAACTGTCTAGTTTGTACATCAGAACTGTCAAGTTTGATACATCAGAACTGTCAAGTTGATACATCAGAACTGTCAAGTTTGATACATCAGAACTGTCAAGTTTGATACATCAGAACTGTCAAGTTTGATACATCAGAACTGTCAAGTTTGATACATCAGAACTGTCAAGTTTGATACATCAGAACTGTCAAGTTTGATACATCAGAACTGTCTAGTTTGATACATCAGAACTGTCTAGTTTGGTACATCAGAACTGTCAAGTTTGATACATCAGAACTGTCTAGTTTGGTACATCAGAACTGTCAAGTTTGATACATCAGAACTGTCAAGTTTGATACATCAGAACTCTCAAGTTTGATACATCAGAACTGTCTAGTTTGGTACATCAGAACTGTCAAGTTTGATACATCAGAACTGTCTAGTTTGGTACATCAGAACTGTCAAGTTTGATACATCAGAACTGTCTAGTTTGGTACATCAGAACTGTCAAGTTTGATACATCAGAACTGTCTAGTTTGGTACATCAGAACTGTCAAGTTTGATACATCAGAACTGTCTAGTTTGGTACATCAGAACTATCAAGTTTGATGCATCAGAACTGTCAAGTTTGATACATCAGAACTGTCAAGTTTGATACATCAGAACTGTCTAGTTTGGTACATCAGAACTGTCAAGTTTGATGCATCAGAACTGTCAAGTTTGATACATCAGAACTGTCAAGTTTGATACATCAGAACTGTCTAGTTTGATACATCAGAACTGTCAAGTTTGATACATCAGAACTGTCTAGTTTGGTACATCAGAACTGTCTAGTTTGATACATCAGAACTGTCTAGTTTGGTACATCAGAACTGTCTTGTTTGAGGTAATCAGTCCCTCAGCCTTGAGTCTGAGGGACTGACTGCCTCAGATTCCTTCTGATCCTCACCATTCATCTTCGTACTGACTGATAAAGTCACTGTGGGGCGACATATTACCACATGTTGCACAAACGTCTACTTCACCAATAGCAAAATTACCCACAAAATATTCTTTAAGTGGACACAAATATACCTAATGATGACGTTTCATTGTGGCAACGTTTCGCCCGATGACGCTCCTGGAGGGCGATATGTTAACACAATACAATGTCGCATTAGATGTGTCATTTACCCAATAATTGATGCAGTATTTACTAGACGATTATTATTAATGATATTCCTTCGCTGCGTATTAATTAGTGGGTTAATAACCCTAGTGAGATCGTTAGCTTATTAACCCAATTAACCAACCAATTATTAAGCTAATTATTAACCCAATTATTATCCCAGTTATTAAACTAAATATTAACCCAATTATTAACCAGATATTAACCCAATTATTATTAACCTAATTATTATTATTATTTTTATTATTACAACCTGACCGCGGGGGCGTTGACCCCCGAAGGCCTTTCCAGGTATACTCGGGGAATTAACCAATCACGGCAGGAATCCCCTGACGATATCCCTCCTGGGAAGAACTCGAAATAATGGATTCGGATTGGATAATTTCACATTTAGTAATGCCCTGGGGAAGTACTGGAGGTCGGGACTGTCTGAAACCCTAGCGTTTATAGTGTATAATGGAAAATTATAGACAAATACTGTGATAAATGAGACTCTTTGGCACCATTTGGCTGTGGAAATATAAACGCATATGCAGTATAATGTGATCCTTTATTGACTACGTTTCGCTCACACAGTGGGCTTTTTCAAGTCACAACAGAACTACCTGGGGTGGAAGGAACGCGAGTATTTATAGACAGGTTCAGAATGCTGAGGTCAGGTGGAGAATGCTGCATCTGATGATGTACCGAGTGGGGTTATAGAGTCTAAAATCTTGGGTAGCTTGGAAAGGAGATTGGATAAGTTTGTGAGCAGACCTTCTACAGTGTTCTTATGTGGGATAGCGATGAAGAAGAATCCTGGAATCATCACTTATTTCTATATCCGACAACTTCAACCAGAATAGTGGCTTCTATAACATAGCTGAACCATAAACACAAATGCAGTATAATGTGATCCTTTATTGACAACGTTTCACCCACACAGTGGGCTTTCTCAAGTCACACACGGATCTACCTGGGGTTGGAAGGTACGAGAGTATTTATAGTCAGAATGTTGAGGTCAGGTGAAGAATGCTGCATCTGATGATCCACCGGGTGGGGTTATAGAGTCTTGGGTAGCTTGGCAGGGGTATTGGACAAGTTGTAGACCTTCTGCAGTGTTCTATGTTCTTATGTGGGATAGCGATGAAGAAGTTTCTTGGCGAGTGGTTCAGCTATGTTATAGAAACCATTGTTCTGGTTGAAATTGTTGGTTATAGAGATAAGCGATGATTCCAGGATTCTTCTGTATTGAGTGTTGTCTTCTGTGGCTATAAGTCTTGAGTTTCTGTAGTTAATTAAATGGTTGTGTGAATTGCGATGCTGTACACAGGCATTCCTTGTATCGATGTGATGAATGGTTTGAAAAACCTTGTATCGTCAGTCCTGCTTGCATATTGGTGTTCTGAAATGCGTGTTTGGAGGTCTCTTGATGTTTCGCCTGTGTACAGCATCGCAATTCACACAACCATTTAATTAACTACAGAAACTCAAGACTTATAGCCACAGAAGACAACACTCAATACAGAAGAATCCTGGAATCATCGCTTATCTCTATAACCAACAATTTCAACCAGAACAATGGTTTCTATAACATAGCTGAACCACTCGCCAAGAAACTTCTTCATCGCTATCCCACATAAGAACATAGAACACTGCAGAAGGTCTACAACTTGTCCAATACCCCTGCCAAGCTACCCAAGACTCTATAACCCCACCCGGTGGATCATCAGATGCAGCATTCTTCACCTGACCTCAACATTCTGACTATAAATACTCTCGTACCTTCCAACCCCAGGTAGATCCGTGTGTGACTTGAGAAAGCCCACTGTGTGGGTGAAACGTTGTCAATAAAGGATCACATTATACTGCATTTGTGTTTATGGTTCAGCTATGTTATAGAAGCCACTATTCTGGTTGAAGTTGTCGGATATAGAAATAAGTGATGATTCCAGGATTCTTCTTCATCGCTATCCCACATAAGAACACTGTAGAAGGTCTGCTCACAAACTTATCCAATCTCCTTTCCAAGCTACCCAAGATTTTAGACTCTATAACCCCACTCGGTACATCATCAGATGCAGCATTCTCCACCTGACCTCAGAATTCTGAACCTGACTATAAATACTCGCGTTCCTTCCACCGCAGGTAGTTCTGTTTGTGACTTGAAAAAGCCCACTGTGTGGGCGAAACGTAGTCAATAAAGGATCACATCATACTGCATATGTGTTTATATTTCCATTGTGTCGGTATTTTATACCATTTATTTCCACCATTTGGCTGTCTTTATTCTGGAAACATTCCGTCACACAGTGGCTTTCTTAGTTCAGTGCATAAAAAGGTGGAATAAGAGAAGCCTGGAGTCACTGTAATCAATCCATCAGTATTGAAAAAAAGAATTAGCACGAAGAAATGGCTTGTATACTGTAGACTGGCGAGGTGAAGCAGTCGTAGGTGATATCACAGTGGATAAATCCACATGTGGATGCGTGGAGCAGTCTTCCGAGTAGGGTGATCGAGGCTAGGACCCTGGGTAGCTTTAATAACAGACTGAACAAATATATGCGTGGGAGGGGCTGGTGTGTTTAGTATCGTGGGTACGATCACACGGGAGTAAATTCTTGGGTAGCTTTGGGTGTCGGTGGCATCTTTAATTAATGTAGTCGTTTCGCCATCCAGTGTCTTTATTAATACATATTCAAAGACATAACTGGAAGACAGTAAAACTATATACAAAGAATGAGGAATCAGTCCCTCAGCTTACGGAGTTGGTGTGAAGAACACCTTAGTCGTGAAGATTCTTATAAAAACCTGCCTTGTATGGGCCAGTAGGCCTTCTGCAGTGTCCCTCAATTCTTATGTTCTTAAGTAGGTCATGCCTATACGAATTACGATCCCAAGATGTTGTGTCTAACAGCAACGTAGACACATGATTCAGAGAATCGACGAGTTGATAAATTAGATATATGTATAACACATTTGTATCTTTACTGAGTAAACGTTTCGCCACACAGTAACTTACGAAACACTGGGCGTATTTCCTGACACCTGTTGCCCTTCTTCATCCAGCAGTAAAATGGGTACCTGGGTGTTAGTGGACTGGTGTGGGTCGCATCCTGGGACAAAAGAACTGACCAAATTTGTGGGAAATGCTCTGCATAATCAGCGACTTTATATATACTAGTATGTCATTGATGTCAGCTATGGTCTGTATAAGTTGTATCATGTACTTGTATATATATATATATATACATATATATATTAATATATTATTATATATATATTAGATATATTATATATATATTATATATAATATAATATTTATTATATAATTATAATATGGGGAAGTCGGAACAATTTTCCTCTTCAGCCATGCGTGTTGTAAGGGCAACTAGATGCGGGTGACGGTGGGTAGAACCTGTTACATACTGATTTTACCAAATTGTGGAAAGGAAACTTCGCTTTTTCTCTTTGGCACCGATGTCAGCTATGGTCTGTATAAGTTGTATCATGTATACATATAATATATATAATATTATATATATATAAATATATTATATATATATAATATATATATATATATATATATATATATATATATATATATATATCACATCTCTGTTATTGTATTGCGTCTCACCTCCTGGTATTCCTTCATGGCGAGTCTGAGGGGCGTGTGGGCGTGTGGGTGGCACTTCCTCTGTTACACCTGCACTTGTCAACACTGCTCCACACCTCTCTTCATTATCAACACTTCCATCACTATTTCTACCTCCTCTATCCACTCCTCTCCTTCTCCCTCAGTTATCACGTCCTTCTCTATGCACGCATTTTCCCCAATTTACAGTTTATATCACAGTACACAATACTCATCCACGGGTTACCAAGACCCAGCTTAGTGTATTTCCGGTGTTTTACAGCGTTGCTTGCGCCAGGACCATCGCACGAGGATGCTTCGGCTGGGAAAGACGCACAACGCGCACTAAACGACAGGAAATGGTTGGAAATGGCGTGTGAGAGAGGTAGAAAGTATGAACATCTCTGAGGATTCTGGGATGCTGACTAGCGCGTCCCGGACACACGCGCCCGGACGCGCTCCCCCGTAACCACGCCCCTTCCACGCCCATTCCACTCCCCCTCCACTATTCCTCCTATTTTCCCCATTCTCTCACCATTTACCCCAAACTCTCTAATTGGAAATGTATATCAGGCCACCCTGCAGGGAAGCACGGCCAGAAAAAGCTAAGAAAAAGCACTTTAGGCCGTAATATGTATGATTATCAAAGATTGGCTTTCAACCAACCAGGATGCAGGAAATTTTATGGGCGGAGCTTCTTCTCCGAGGACACTGTTGCCATTTACAAAAAAATCCTCCACCTTTTTTTTTCTTTAAAACCCTTTTCATCAAGACAATATTAATAAAATAAACTCAGGCATCACGAGAAAAAGGAAACTGACAAAATAAAAGTGAATAAAAACAGTTTTTCTTTATTGATTAAGAGGAGAGAGATAAAGACATGGAAACCGGAAGTGGTGTCACTTTCTGGCGGCACTTGGCAACTGTAACTTTGTGGGCGTGGCCTTGACGGGGTGTTAGGGCGCGCGCGCGCGGCAAGTGCGCAGTTCAGGTGCGCTGTTCATCATTTGTACAGTGTGGACCGTATATATTCTTGAGTATATCTGTGTATAATTATTGAAAGTGTGTGTATATGTGAAGGAATGTACACCTCAGTACATGTACATGTGATGTGTACACCCCAGTGTATGTACATGTGTACACCCCAGTGTATGTACATGTGTACACCCCAGTGTATGTACATGTGTACACCCCAGTGTATGTACATGTGTACACCCCAGTGTATGTACATGTGTACACCCCAGTGTATGTACATGTGAGTGTACACCCCAGTGATGTACATGTACACCCCAGTGTATGTACATGTGTACACCCCAGTGTATGTACATGTGACACCCCAGTGTATGTACAGTACACCCCAGTGTATGTACATGTGTACACCCCAGTCTATGTACATGTGAGTGTACACCCCAGTGTATGTACATGTGAGTGTACACCCCAGTGTATGTACATGTGAGTGTACACCCCAGTGTATGTACATGTGAGTGTACACCCCAGTGTATGTACATGTGAGTGTACACCCCAGTGTATGTACATGTGAGTGTACACCCAGTGTATGTACATGTGAGTGTACACCCCAGTGTATGTACATGTGAGTGTACACCCCAGTGTATGTCACATGTGAGTGTACACCCCAGTGTATGTACATGTGAGTGTACACCCCAGTGTATGTACATGTGAGTGTACACCCCAGTGTATGTATATGTGATGTGTACACCCTAGTGTATGTACATGTGAGTGTACACCCCAGTGTATGTACATGTGAGTGTACACCCCAGTGTATGTACATGTGAGTGTACACCCCAGTGTATGTACATGTGAGTGTACACCCCAGTGTATGTACATGTGATGTGTACACCCCAGTGTATGTACATGTGAGTGTACACCCCAGTGTATGTACATGTGAGTGTACACCCCAGTGTATGTACATGTGAGTGTACACCCCAGTGTATGTACATGTGATGTGTACACCCCAGTGAATGTACATGTGATGTGTACACCCCAGTGTATGTACATGTGAGTGTACACCCCAGTGTATGTACATGTGAGTGTACACCCCAGTGTATGTACATGTGAGTGTACACCCCAGTGTATGTACATGTGAGTGTACACCCCAGTGTATGTACATGTGAGTGTTCACCCCAGTGTATTTACATGTGATGTGTACACCCTAGTGTATGTACATGTGAGTGTACACCCCAGTGTATGTACATGTGAGTGTACACCCCAGTGTATGTACATGTGAGTGTACACCCCAGTGTATGTACATGTGAGTGTACACCCCAGTGTATGTACATGTGATGTGTACACCCTAGTGTATGTACATGTGAGTGTACACCCCAGTGTATGTACATGTGTGTACACCCAGTGTATGTATTGTGAGTGTACACCCCAGATGATGAGTGTAACATGTAGAACATGTGAGTACACCCCAGTGTATGTACATGTGATGTGTACACCCCAGTGTATGTACATTTCGATGTGTACACCCCAGTGTATGTACATGTGTGTTCATCTTGGTATATGTACATATGTGTGCATCTTAGTATATGTACATGTGTGTACATCTTAATATATGTGCATGAGAGAGTGTACACCTCAGTATTTATACATGTGAGAGTGTACACCTCAGTGTATGTGCATGTGTGTGTGTGTGCACCCCAGGATATGTACATAAGGAGTGCACACATCAGTATATGTACATGTGTACCTAAGTATATGTACATGTGAGAATATACATCTCAGTATACATGCATATGAAAGAGTGTACACCTCAGTATACGTACAGTGAAGGAGTGTACACAGCATACATACATGCTGGGAAGTGTACAGTATATTTACATAGAGAGAGATGTACACTAGTGTATTACCTACACAAATGTACATTTCTACGATAAGAATACATCTCGATGTACACTTGTACGTGATGTACACCTGTACGTGATGTACACCTGTACGTGATGTACACCTGTACATGATGTACACCTGTACGTGATGTACACCTTGTAACATGTACGGATGTACACCTGTACTGATGTACACCTGTACGTCATGTACACCTGTACATGCATGTACACCTGTACATCTCGAGTCAGAAACTCTAATGTTGACTACAAATTTCACAATATAAATAATATCACGTAACTCCAAGGACACGTACCTCCAAGGCACTATAAGCACTTAGACGTACTTTCAAGGACACGCACCTCTAAAGGGAGGTTTCAAGCCTCTCTACTACACGTAGGTAGCAGTGCTTGTGTGTATAGACGTAGTGAGATACTGATTCCCGTAGATGTTGAGTTGTTGAAGGATCCCTGGAGGAGCCTGGAGGAGACTAGGGATCCCTGGAGGACCCTGAAGGAGACTAGAGATCCCTGGAGGAGCCTAGGGATCCCTGGAGGAGCCTAGGGATCCCTGGAGGAGACTAGGGATCCCTGGAGGACCCTGGAGGAGACTAGGGATCCCTGAAGGAGCCGAGGGTTCCTTGGAGGAGCCTAGTGATCCCTGGAGGAGCCTAGGAATCCCTGTAGAAGTCTAGTATCCCAAGAGAAGCCTATTCCTGGAAAAGCCTAGGACCCCTGTAGACGCCTAGGGATCCCCATAGGAGCCTAGGATCCCCGTTAGGAACCTAGGACTCCTGTATAAGCCTAAGGATCCCCGGAGGAGCCTAGGATCCCCTGAGGAGCCTAGCATTCCAGCGGCAGTGTTTCCTCGCCGTACTTGAAGAAGTGAACGATGGCCTGGACGCTGCTGATGGTGCCAGTAACAAACCCGACGATCCCGAAGATACAAATGACACCTGCCTGAAGATAGTGCCAAGGATATTAGTGTGCCCTCTGTGAGAGTGCCAAGCTGCTGGAGGGCTCCTGATCCTAGGAAATAGAGTTAGCCCACTTGTCATACCCTCAAATGTTGTCATGATCCCGTTATGCTAGTGGGAGAACGATAAAGCAATAAGGGTATACACCGCCTGGTTGATGGGAGGTAATGAGGTTTGATCCAAGGGAAAGGGTAACTCCGGTTCCAAGGATCAAGAGCCCCTGCATTATCATCAAGACGCAGTATGGTAAAAACTGGTCGGATGTAAAAGTTATGTACTCTGGTTTACTGTACTTATCTTCAGATCATCAGTGACAAATTTGATCCTAAAATCAACCATGTTGACCCAATATATCAGTTGTTATCAAGTTTTTATAACTATAAACATCGGCCTGGTTAATGGGGGTTTAAAGACTATCTACTACACCAGGGTCATTAAGGCTGCATGTCACCTGTTCACCACCAGTCAACAATACTTTAATACGTAAAATAGTGATTAATATAAATTATTAGTGTATATAATTGGTTCACATATAACAAAAGTACTGAAATTATATATATAATATATATATATATATATATATATATATATATATATATATATATATATATATATATATATATATATATATATATATATATATATATATATATATATATATATATATATATATATATATATATATATATATATATATGCAGTAAGATGACAGTAAACAGTTAATATCACAATATGCTGAACAACTACTGTGAAAAAATAGTGAAATTCCAAGCGCTTTCGTGACTTCTTACATCTTAACATTAAGATCGACAACACTCTAATTACCAGACATAATGAGGGCAAATTCCTTGGCCTATACCTCGACAACAACCTGAATTTCAGCACCCATATCCAACACATAACCAAAAAAGTATCCAAAACAGTTGGGATCCTCTCCAAGATACGATACTACGTGCCGCAAAATGCCCTTCTCACACTATACCACTCACTTATTTATCCATACCTCACCTATGCTATCTGTGCTTGGGGATCAACTGCAGCAACACACCTAAAGCCAATAATAACCCAACAAAAAGCTGCAGTAAGAATAATCACTAAATCCATCCCTGGCAACACACCCCCCCACTCTTCATAGACCTAAACTTACTCCCTGTTCAGCACATCCACACTTACTACTGTGCAATCTACATCTACAGGACCTTAAATTCCAATATTAACCTTGACCTAAAACGCTTTCTTGATAGTTGTGACAGGATCCACAGGCATAACACCAGACACAAACATCTCTATGACATTCCCCGTGTTCGACTAAACCTTTACAAAAATTCAATGTATTTCAAAGGACTTAAAATCTGGAACACCCTACCTGAAAACTCAAGAACTGCAGACACATTCATCACTTTCAAAACTACAGTTAGAAAACATCTTATCTCCCTGATCCACCCCGACAACTAACTACATGATAACCACCTGGTGGTTCACAATTACACTCACTCACCCACTGACTATAAACCCAGAAATACTAATCTTAAAATAATAAATCCTAACTAGTCATAAGTTTGCCTATGATGCTCCAATATAGACACCTTGTATTGTGCCAAAACAAAAGCATTCACATTGCTAAACTCACAAATTATGATGTAGTCACTTAGCCTTAATACCATAATCTGTAAGGATTTAATGTTAAGAATTAAACTAAGTCTGCTCGAAATACCTAGCCATGCTAGGTGTCCTAGTGGCCCCCTCTGTAATTAGTATTTTATAACATGTAAACCACACAATACCTAAAACCTGTAAACCCCACATTGTAACCCTTATAGAGAATAAACTTGAATTAAGGAACTGTTCCTTGATAATGTGAGAAATCACGAGCACTTGGACGTTCACTATTCATTTTTTCCGTGCATACATACGTATATATACACAGAGTAGGGATGGGGTGTGACTATGGTTCTCACCTTAACAAGGATCCAGTGGTACTTGCCAGTGTTGGGCCAAAAGGTTATCAGCTCAATGATGGGAGGGAATATTAAGGCCAGTGTTGAACTGCTCACTGCTCCGATCAATGAGATGAAGAGTCCGATGTTGGGGATGCTGACAGCGAAGATGACTGTGAGGGAGAGTAAGGGAGATGGATAGAGGGAGGGAGAGAGAGAGTGTAATATACAGTCGTAATTAGTCGTGGTTAGAGATGTATGTGTGTGTGTGTGTGTCTATTTACTCTCACGTATATGTGGTTGTAGGGGTCGAGTCACAGCTCCTGGCCCTGCCTCTTCGCTGGTCTCCACTAGGTCTACTCTCCCCCTTTTCCATGAGCTTTATCATACCTCTTGTTAAAGCTATGTATGTATATATGTGTGCGTGCGTGAGTGCGTGTGTGTGCATGTGTGTCGCACTTGCCATCAGCTAGCCGCAGAGGTTTTCCGCCTGCGCTCCCTGGAAACTGAGTGGAGTACCGTAACCCTCAGACGGTGCGCTGTGGGGCGCTACATCCGCGAGAGTGCCTCACAGACGTGTTACAACAGCATCAGTTCAACTCCACAGCATCTCTGAGAGTCGACACAATAAACACCAGCCACAGACACTGCTGTGTCTCACTCCAAAGGTACTCACCCAATGACGGTGACCATTGTTACTTGCGTGTGTCTTCTATTTAAAAAATGTGAATAATGCCATCATCGTACCATCATAACCATTGTACCTGAACAAGACAGTTGATGAAACAACACAGTGCTTGTACATGTGTGGTGTACCATACCGACAAAATGAAGAATTAGACACATGTGAAACATTTGGATATCTTTTCTGTAGACGTTTCGCCAACCATTGGGTTTATCAGTACAAATTCATCGATAATATCTTCGTCTGCTGCATCTCTCTCACCTGACACCAGTATATAAACACCAGTCTTCCTGCCTGTGCCTCAGAGTCTTCACGACTACGGTGCTCTTCACACCAACTCCAAGGCTGAGGGACTGATTACCTCACCTTTTAGCTCTACAGTCTTCCCACTATGTCTTTAAATTTGTACTGATAAAGCCACTGGATAACGTAACGTCTATAAATAAAGACTCCCAGATGTTGCACATGTGTCTAATTCATCAAACTGAGTCTTCTGGTTCATGACAGTATCGACAGAAACTTAAATAGGACAAATATTAACGTTAGGAATCCTGTATACAGGCGCTAGTTCAACAAATCAGGCTGTGAAGGCTAGTAGATGGATAAATAGATTTTTGCAGAGTTCCATCATCTAGTATTTCACATTAGTGGCTTTTTTTTGTGCCTTTCAGTGTTGTTATTTACAGGGAAACTACGTTATTTTTGTACCATATAGAAAAAAATGTACTTGCGTGATTATGGTCCCTAATATAAGAGCGAAGAATCCTTCCCTTTCTGTCTTATTTCAAGAACACTAATTAAGTAGTTCGCCTTAGCTAACACAGTGCACTCAAGCTTAACTCACAAGTAAGGATGACCATGGCTGTCCTGAAGGAGTACTCAGCTACAAGCTTGGTTCTGGGCGACCTGAAGCTCCTCGTCACCGTGGGAATGAGAATCTCGTAAGGTACATACATCTGTAGTGGATACGTCAGATACACAGCGATAGCCATTAGCAACTTCACTGCTTCGGCAAGCCTGTACTGACGGTAGGTAGGCAGGCAGGCAGGCAAGCAGGCAAGCAGGCAGGCAGGCAGGCAAGCAGGCAGGCAGACAGGCAGGCAGGCAGGCAGACAGGCAGGCAGGCAGGCAGGCAGATAAACAGGCAGGCAGCAAGCAGGTAGGCAGACAGGTAGACAGAAGGGGGTAAAAACAGAGAAAGAGTTGGCCTTCAACCTGTGCCGGAGTCTTGGAAGAATAGTAAAGTTATACCTTAAACAAGAATTAACTGCCACCTCTAACTAACGTAACTCTAACTAATTGTTAACTTCGTTTACAGTACTAGTTGTTTTAATGGACTGCGTTATTATATACTAGAACGCAAAAAATAAAGATGGGAATTTGAAGACAGATTTTTACCATAAATGTACAAGAAATGTCGAAATATTCACAAAAAATTCCCCGATAAGTTCACTAAATTTGTCTTGTGTGAATATTAAAATGGTTATCATCAGAACCATAGTTTATAAAGTGGGGGAAGGGTAAGCCAGTGGAAGGCCTCGGACAAATGACCAAAAGCTCCAGGTGTGGGTCATCATATGACTAAGACCAGCGTCAGGAAACACTGTCCTGTTTCCTGACTAATATTTAACTTAACCTAACCTAACATACTTGCCAACCTGCTTAACTACTACTACTGCTATAACTATTATTACTACTAGTTAAACTAGTAGCAGTAATAATAGCTATAACTACTACTGCTATAACTACTACTGCCTTAATTACTACTGCTATAACTACTACTAGTTAAACTAGTAGTAGTAATAATAGATATGACTACTACTGCTATAACTACTACCGCTATAATTACTACTGCTATGACTACTACTATAACTACTACTGCCATAATTACTACTGCTATAACTACTACTGCCATAACTACTACTGCTATAACTACTACTGCTGTAATTACTACTGCTATAACTACTACTGCCATAATTACTACTGCTATAACTACTACTGCCATAATTACTACTGCTATAACTACTACTGCCTTAATTACTACTGCTATAACTACTTCTGCTATAATTACTACTGCTATAACTACTACTGCCATAATTACTACTGCTATAACTACTACTGCCTTAATTACTACTGCTATAACTACTACTGCCATAATTACTACTGCTATAACTACTACTGCTATAACTACTACTGCTATAATTACTACTGCTATAACTACTACTGCCATAATTACTACTGCTATAACTACTACTGCCATAATTACTACTGCTATAACTACTACTGCCATAATTACTACTGCTATAACTACTACTGCTATAACTACTACTGCCATAATTACTACTGCTATAACTACTACTGCATAATTACTACTGCTATAACTACTACTGCCTTAATTACTACTGCTATAACTACTACTGCCATAATTACTACTGCTATAACTACTACTGCTATAATACTACTGCTATAATACTACTGCTATAACTAACTACTGCCATAATTACTACTGCTATAACTACTACTGCCTTAATTACTACTGCTATAACTACTACTGCCATAATTACTACTGCTATAACTACTACTGCTATAACTACTACTGCTATAATTACTACTGCTATAACTACTACTGCCATAATTACTACTGCTATAACTACTACTGCCATAATTACTACTGCTATAACTACTACTGCCATAATTACTACTGCTATAACTACTACTGCCATAATTACTACTGCTATAACTACTACTGCCTATAATTATACTGCTATAATACTACTGCATAATTACTACTGCTATAATACTACTGCTATAACTACTATGCATAATAACTACTGCTATAACTACTACCCATAATTACTACTGTATAACTACTACTGCCATAATTACTACTGCTTAACTTACTCTGCCATAATTACTACTGCTCTAACTACTACTGCTAAAATTACTGACTAATAAAACTAACTGCATAATCACTACTGATAACTACTAACTCCATAATACTACTGCATAACTACTACGCCTAATACACTGCTCTAACTAACTGTATAATTACTACTAATATAATACTACTGCTATAATCATACTGCTATAACTACTACTGCATAATTATTACTGCTGTAAAACTACTGCCATAATTACTACGCTATAACTTTAATATGCCATAATTACTACTGCTATAACTATACTGCCATAATTACTACGGCTATAACTACGTATCATGCCATAATTATACTGCTATACAGTACTCGCCGTTAATTCTACGATATAACTACTAGTGCTATAACTACTGCTATAATACACTACTACTACTACTACTACACTACTGACTACCACTGTACAACATTACTATTATAGCTGCTACTGCTACTTTAAAAACTGACATGAAACTAATTGAAATAAAATATAATGAATAGGATAATAATAATATATAATATAATAATAATAATAATGATACAGCAGAAGAGACACAAAAGAAGAGGGAAAACTCTTAAGTTACATAAAAGAATCCATTGGTTAACATGATCAGTTAATGGTCACTTATGGGTCACCCCGGCAGGTTAGGGACGGTGATCGACCCTGGATAGGTGTCTGCGTAACGAAGGTAACCAAGAAGCCGAACCAGGTTCAGGCACACCACGATCACATGGCGGTGTCAGCAACGGTGAACCCGGATACACCCTGGGGTTTCCATTGTTCTCCAACGGAGACCTTTGAGGGAATAAACAAAATGGACAAGGCTTTAAGATAACTGAGGTACTTGTGGTAGTCACAGAACTCTCGGCTCATAAATGATGGGATCCAGGTTCAATGGGATCCAGGTTCAATGGGATCCAGGTTCAATGGGATCCAGGTTCAATGGGATCCAGGTTTAATGGGATCCAGGTTCAATGGGATCCAGGTTCAATGGGATCCAGGTTCAATGGGATCCAGGTTCAATGGGATCCAGGTTTAATGGGATCCAGGTTTAATGGGATACAGGTTCAATGGGATCCAGGTTCGATTTCCAGGCTAGGGAATTAGGTACCTGGGTGGGAACTGACTATTAAGTAAGTTTATTTAGGCACAGGTACACATACGTACAATTATCATACATAGTAACACGTGTAAATTACCCAACACGATAATAATAATAATAATAATAATAATAATAATAATAATAATAATAAAATAATAATAATAATAATAATAATAATAATAATAAAAATAATAATAATAATAATAATAATAATAATAATATAATAAATAATAATAATAATAATAATAATAATAAAATAATAATAATAATAATAATAATAATAATAATAATATGATCACTCTACCAGTAATGTACAAGGTATACAGACCTAGTAACATCAGTGACATACTACTATATTAGATCGACACCATGCCCAGCCCTTTAGGGTAGGGTAGGTGCTGAGCACCGAGCCTTTAGCTCAAAGCTGTCATTCCCATTAGCCCCTTGGGCGGGGATGCAGACAGACAGGCCTAGCTTATGGCTAGGCCTGGGACAGTTGGTTCCCAAAGATGAGGAGGTACTTGTGCCTCCTCCCATGGCAGACTTAGGTCTCAGACACTCACTAAAGAGGGAGCCAAGGCCGGGCCACCACTTGGAAAAGGCCCGGGCCGGGAGAATACCCGCGAAGCTTTAATAATAATAATAATATATATATCCCTTCTTATGCTGAGCATTTCCCGTAAATTAGGTCAGTGTCCCAGGATGCGACCCACACCAGTCGACTAACACCCAGGTACCTACTTACTGCTAGGTGAACAGGGAAAATAGATGCCTTACGGAAATACAAGAAAGTCAGTCAAAATGACTTATTTCCATTACCAGCTTAAGTTTTACCGGAGACGGTGAGGGTAATGTGACCATTATAAAACTGTTGCTGCACCATACACACACATATATACCACTCCTGTGCCTAATATTTGTACAAATGAAGATTTTTTTAATCCTGGTTTTAGTAGTGTGACGTCTTCTTAAATATTAAAGTTAATCCTTAAAAATAAAAAAGAAAATCAAACTCTTTGAAAGAAAACGATAAAATTATTGGCATAACTTAACAAAAATTAATTTTGCGATATCTTGCATTGAAATATGAGGAACAATTCATTACTATTAGTATTTCTCAATTCAGTGAATATTTAATAATTATTGCATAGGAAGAAGGAGGAGCAATCATGTTAAATTCAATGAATTTATAAAATAATTGCTACTGTGAGTTAAGATAAATGTTGGAGCTGAGACCAGGACCAGTTATGTCTCTGTTGACAACCTCCTACAGGATGGGTATGGTGTGACACTCTCCCACAGGATGGGTATGGTGTGACACTCTCCCACAGGATGGGTATGGTGTGACACTCACCCACAGATGGTATGTGTTGACACTATCCCACAGGGTGGGTATGGTGTGACACTCTCCCACAGGATGGGTATGGTGTGACACTCTCCCACAGGATGGGTATGGTGTGACACTCTCCCACAGGATGGGTATGGTGTGACACTCTCCCACAGGATGGGTATGGTGTGACACTCCCCCACGGGGGATGGGTAAGGTGTGGGACACTTTCCCACAGGATGGGTATGGGTGACACTCTCCCACAGGATGGGTATGGTGTGACACTCTCCCACAGGATGGGTATGGTGTGACACTCTCCCACAGGATGGGTATGGTGTGACACTCTCCCACAGATGGGTATGGTGTGACACTCTCCCATAGGATGGGTATGGTGTGACACTCTCCACAGGATGGGTATGGTGTGACACTCTCCCACAGGATGGGTATGGTGTGACACTATCCCACAGGGGGGTATGGTTGTGACACTCTCCCACAGGAGGGGTATGGTGTGACACTCTCCCACAGGATGGGTATGGTGTGACACTATCCCACAGGATGGGTATGGTGTGACACTCTCCCACAGGATGGGTATGGTGTGACACTCTCCCACAGGATGGGAAATGGTGTGACACTTTTCCCACAGGTGGGTATGGTGTGACACTCTCCCACAGGATGGGTATGGTGTGACACTCTCCCACAGGATGGGTATGGTGTGACACTCTCCCACAGGATGGGTATGGTGTGACACCTCCCACAGGATGGGTATGGTGTGACACTCTCCCACAGGATGGGTATGGTGTGACATCTCCCACAGGAGTAGGGATGGTATGGTGTGACACTCTCCCACAGGATGAGTTTGGTGTGACACTCTCCCACAGGATGGGTATGGTGTGACACTCTCCCACAGGATGGGTATGGTGTGACACTCTCCCACAGGATGGGTATGGTGTGACACTCTCCCACAGGATGAGTATGGTGTGACACTCTCCCACAGGATGAGTATGGTGTGACACTCTCCCACAGGATGGGTATGGTGTGACACTCTCCCACAGGATGAGTATGGTGTGACACTCTCCCACAGGATGGGTATGGTGTGACACTCTCCCACAGGATGGGTATGGTGTGACACTCTCCAACAGGATGGGTATGGTGTGACACTCTCCCACAGGATGGGTATGGTGTGACACTCTCCCACAGGATGGGTATGGTGTGACACTCTCCCACAGGATGGGTATGGTGTGACACTCTCCCACAGGATGAGTATGGTGTGACACTCTCCCACAGGATGAGTATGGTGTGACACTCTCCCACAGGATGAGTATGGTGTGACACTCTCCCACAGGATGAGTATGGTGTGACATCTCCCAGAATAACACAAAGGATGGGATGGTGTGACTGTCTCCCACAGGATGGGTATGGTGTAACTGTCTCCTACAGGATGGGTATGGTGTAACTGTCTCCCACAGGATGGGTATGGTGTGACACTCTCTCACAGGATGGGTATGGTGTGACACTCTCCCACAGGATGGGTATGGTGTGACTGTCTCCCACAGGATGGGTATGGTGTAACTGTCTCCTACAGGATGGGTATGGTGTAACTGTCTCCCACAGGATGGGTATGGTGTGACACTCTCTCACAGGATGGGTATGGTGTGACACTCTCTCACAGGATGGGTATGGTGTGACTGTCTCCCACAGGATGGGTATGGTGTGACACTCTCTCACAGGATGGGTATGGTGTGACTCTCCCACAGGACGGGTATGGTGTGACTGTCTCCCACAGGATGGGTATGGTGTGACTGTCTCACACAGGATGGTATGGTATGACTGTCTCACACAGGATGGTATGGTTGACTGTCTCCCACAGGATGGGTATGGTTGTACTGTCTCACACAGGATGGGTATGGTGTGACTGTCTCCCACAGGATGGGTATGGTGTGACTGTCTCCCACAGGATGGGTATGGTATGACTGTCTCCACAAGGAATGGGTAAATAGTGTGTGACTGTCTCCCACAGGATGGGTATGGTGTGACTGTCTCACACAGGATGGGTATGGTGTGACTGTCTCCCACAGGATGGGTATGGTATGACTGTCTCCCACAGGATGGGTATGGTGTGACTGTCTCCCACAGGATGGGTATGGTGTGACTGTCTCCCACAGGATGGGTATGGTGTGACTGTCTCCCACAGGATGGGTATGGTATGACTGTCTCCCAACAGGATGGTTGTATGGTGTGACTGTCTCCCACAGATGGGTATGGTATGACTGTCTCCCACAGGATGGGTATGGTGTGACTCTCCCACAGGACGGGTATGGTGTGACTGTCTTCCACAGGATGGGTATGGTGTGACTGTCTCCCACAGGATGGGTATGGTATGACTGTCTCCCACAGGATGGGTATGGTATGACTGTCTCCCACAGGATGGGTATGGTGTGACTGTCTCCCACAGGATGGGTATGGTTGACTGTCTTCCCACAGGATGGGTATGGTATGACTGTCTCCCACAGGATGGGTATGGTGTGACTGTCTCCCACAGATGGGTATGGTGTGACTGTCTCCCACAGGATGGGTATGGTATGACTGTCTCCCACAGGATGGGTATGGTATGACTGTCTCCCACAGGATGGGTAATGGTGTGAACTGTCTCCCACAGGATGGGTATGGTATGACTGTCTCCCACAGGATGGGTATGGTGTGACTGTCTCCCACAGGATGGGTATGGTGTGACTGTCTCCCACAGGAGGGGTATGGTATGACTGTCTCCCACAGGATGGGTATGGTATGACTGTCTCCCACAGGATGGTATGGTATGACTGTCCCCACAGGATGGGTATGGTATGACTGTCTCCCACAGGATGGGTATGGTATGACTGTCTCCCACAGGATGGGTATGGTATGACTGTCTCCCACAGGATGGGTATGGTATGACTGTCTCCCACAGGATGGGTATGGTGTGACTGTCTCCCACAGGATGGGTATGGTGTGACTGTCTCCCACAGGATGGGTATGGTATGACTGTCTCCCACAGGATGGGTATGGTGTGACTGTCTCCCACAGGATGGGTATGGTGTGACTGTCTCCCACAGGATGGGTATGGTATGACTGTCTCCCACAGGATGGGTATGGTATGACTGTCCTCCACAGGAGTGGGTATGGTATGACTGTCTCCCACAGGATGGGTATGGTATGACTGTCTCCACAGGATGGGTATGGTGTGACTGTCTCCCACAGGATGGGTTATGGTGTGACTGTCTCCCACAGGATGGGTATGGTATGACTGTCTCCCACAGGATGGGTATGGTATGACTGTCTCCCACAGGATGGGTATGGTGTGACTGTCTCCCACAGGATGGGTATGGTGTGACTGTCTCCTACAGGATGGGTATGGTGTGAGTGTCTCCCACAGGATGGGTATGGTGTGAGTGTCTCCCACAGGATGGGTATGGTGTGACTGTCTCCCACAGGATGGGTATGGTGTGAGTGTCTCACACAGGATGGGTATGGTGTGACTGTCTCCCACAGGATGGGTATGGTGTGACTGTCTCCCACAGGATGGGTATGGTGTGAGTGTCTCCCACAGGATGGGTATGGTGTGACTGTCTCCCACAGGATGGGTATGGTGTGAGTGTCTCCCACAGGATGGGTATGGTATGACTGTCTCCTATAGGATGGGTATGGTGTGACTATCTCCCACAGGATGGGTATGGTGTGTCTGTCTCCCACAGGATGGGTATGGTATGACTGTCTCCTATAGGATGGGTATGGTGTGACTGTCTCCCACAGGATGGGTATGGTATGACTGTCTCCCACAGGATGGGTATGGTGTGACTATCTCCCACAGGATGGGTATGGTGTGTCTGTCTCCCACAGGATGGGTATGGTGTGACTGTCTCCCACAGGATGGGTATGGTGTGACTGTCTCCCACAGGATGGGTATGGTGTGACTGTCTCCCACAGGATGGGTATGGTGTGTCTGTCTCCCACAGGATGGGTATGGTGTGACTGTCTCCCACAGGATGGGTATGGTGTGACTGTCTCCCACAGGATGGGTATGGTGTGACTGTCTCCCACAGGATGGGTATGGTGTGACTGTCTCCCACAGGATGGGTATGGTATGACTGTCTCCCACAGGATGGGTATGGTGTGACTGTCTCCCACAGGATGGGTATGGTGTGTCTGTCTCCCACAGGATGGGTATGGTGTGACTGTCTCCCACAGGATGGGTATATGGTGTGACTGTCTCCCACAGGATGGGTATGGTGTGTCTGTCTCCCACAGGATGGGTATGGTGTGTCTGTCTCCCACAGGATGGGTATGGTGTGTCTGTCTCCCACAGGATGGGTATGGTGTGACTGTCTCCCACAGGATGGGTATGGTGTGGTCTGTCTCCCACAGGATGGGTATGGTGTGACTGTCTCCCACAGGATGGGTATGGTATGACTGTCTCCCACAGGATGGGTATGGTGTGACTGTCTCCCACAGGATGGGTATGGTGTGACTGTCTCCCACAGGATGGGTATGGTGTGACTGTCTCCCACAGGATGAGTATGGTGTGTCTGTCTCCCACAGGATGAGTATGGTGTGTCTGTCTCCCACAGGATGGGTATGGTGTGACTGTCTCCCACAGGACGGGTATGGTGTGACTGTCTCCCACAGGATGGGTATGGTGTGACTGTCTCCCACAGGATGGGTATGGTGTGTCTGTCTCCCACAGGATGGGTATGGTGTGACTGTCTCCCACAGGATGGGTATGGTGTGTCTGTCTCCCACAGGATGGGTATGGTGTGTCTGTCTCCCACAGGATGGGTATGGTGGTCTGTCTCCCACAGATGAGTATGGTGTGTCTGTCTCCCACAGGATGGGTATGGTGTGACTGTCTCCCACAGGATGGGTATGGTGTGACTGTCTCCCACAGGACGGGTATGGTGTGACTGTCTCCCACAGGATGGGTAATGGTGTGACTGTCTCCCACAGGATGGGTATGGTGTGTCTGTCTCCCACAGGATGGGTATGGTGTGACTGTCTCCCACAGGACGGGTATGGTGTGTCTGTCTCCCACAGGATGGGTATGGTATGACTGTCTCCCACAGGATGGGTATGGTGTGACTGTCTCCCACAGGATGGGTATGGTGTGACTGTCTCCCACAGGATGGGTATGGTGTGACTGTCTCCCACAGGATGGGTATGGTGTGACTGTCTCCCACAGGATGGGTATGTGGTGACTGTCTCCCACAGGATGGGTATGGTGTGTCTGTCTCCCACAGGATGGGTATGGTGTGTCTGTCTCCCACAGGATGGGTATGGTGTGACTGTCTCCCACAGGATGGGTATGGTGTGACTGTCTCCCACAGGATGGGTATGGTGTGAGTGTCTCCCACAGGATGGGTATGGTGTGACTGTCTCCCACAGGATGGGTATGTTGTGACTGTCTCCCACAGGATGGGTATGTTGTGACTGTCTCCCACAGGACGGGTATGGTGTGTCTGTCTCCCACAGGATGGGTATGGTGTGACTGTCTCCCACAGGATGGGTATGGTGTGACTGTCTCCCACAGGACGGGTATGGTGTGACTGTCTCCCACAGGATGGGTATGGTGTGACTGTCTCCCACAGGATGGGTATGGTGTGACTGTCTCCCACAGGACGGGTAATGGTGTGACTGTCTCCCACAGGATGGGTATGGTGTGACTGTCTCCCACAGGATGGTATAGGTGTGACTGTCCCCACAGGATGGGTATGGTGTGACTGTCTCCCACAGGATGGGTATGTGTGTCTGTCTCCCACAGGATGGGTATGGTGTGACTGTCTCCCACAGGATGGGTATGGTGTGACTGTCTCCCACAGGATGGGTATGGTGTGACTGTCTCCCACAGGATGGGTATGGTGTGTCTGTCTCCCACAGGATGGGTATGGTGTGACTGTCTCCCACAGGATGGGTATGGTGTGACTGTCTCCCACAGGATGGGTATGGTGTGACTGTCTCCCACAGATGGGTATGGTGTGACTGTCTCCCACAGGATGGGTATGGTATGACTGTCTCCCACAGGATGGGTATGGTGTGACTGTCTCCCACAGGATGGGTATGGTGTGTCTGTCTCCCACAGGATGGGTATGGTGTGACTGTCTCCCACAGGATGGGTATGGTGTGACTGTCTCCCACAGGATGGGTATGGTGTGTCTGTCTCCCACAGGATGGGTATGGTGTGTCTGTCCTCCACAGGATGGGTATGGTGTGACTGTCTCCCACAGGATGGGTATGGTGTGTCTGTCTCCCACAGGATGGGTATGGTGTGACTGTCTCCCACAGGATGGGTATGGTGTGTCTGTCTCCCACAGGATGAGTATGGTGTGTCTGTCTCCCACAGGATGGGTATGGTGTGACTGTCTCCCACAGGATGGGTATGGTGTGACTGTCTCCCACAGGACGGGTATGGTGTGACTGTCTCCCACAGGATGGGTATGGTGTGACTGTCTCCCACAGGATGGGTATGGTGTGTCTGTCTCCCACAGGATGGGTATGGTGTGACTGTCTCCCACAGGAGGGGTATGGTGTGTCTGTCTCCCACAGGATGGGTATGGTATGACTGTCTCCCACAGGATGGGTATGGTGTGACTGTCTCCCACAGGATGGGTATGGTGTGACTGTCTCCCACAGGATGGGTATGGTGTGACTGTCTCCCACAGGATGGGTATGGTGTGACTGTCTCCCACAGGATGGGTATGGTGTGACTGTCTCCCACAGATGGGTATGGTGTGTCTGTCTCCCACAGGATGGGTATGGTGTGTCTGTCTCCCACAGGATGGGTATGGTGTGACTGTCTCCCACAGGATGGGTATGGTGTGACTGTCTCCCACAGGATGGGTATGGTGTGAGTGTCTCCCACAGGATGGGTATGGTGTGACTGTCTCCCACAGGATGGGTAGTTGTGACTGTCTCCCACAGGATGGGTATGTTGTGACTGTCTCCCACAGGACGGGTATGGTGTGTCTGTCTCCCACAGGATGGTATGGTGTGACTGTCTCCCACAGGATGGGTATGGTGTGACTGTCTCCCACAGGACGGTATGGTGTGACTTTCTCCCACAGGATGGTATGGTGTGACTGTCTCCCACAGGATGGGTATGGTATGACTGTCTCCCCACAGGACGGGTATGGTGTGACTGTCTCCCACGATGGTATGGTGTGACTGTCTCCCACAGGATGGGTATGGTGTGACTGTCTCCCACAGGATGGGTATGGTGTGACTGTCTCCCACAGGATGGGTATGGTGTGACTGTCTCCCACAGGATGGGTATGGTGTGACTGTCTCCCACAAGATGGGTATGGTGTGACTGTCTCCCACAGGATGGGTATGGTGTGACTGTCTCCCACAGGATGGGTATGTGACAGTAGTCACAGTATAACAGAGACATATAATGGGTCTAGGAACTGAGCTTCAATATTTGTATTTTGTGATCAAGTTACGATAATAATCTCTTTTTTGAGTTTACAGTCGTAAATTTTGACAAGAAAAAATCTATAATAATTACTTATGGTTACGTTATATTCACAATAAGTCAGGTGTATTTTTTTTTTTCTTTTTTTTTTTTTTGAGGAGAGTGGGTGATAGCATGGCTCTGTAGATGAAATATTTTGACCTCTTAAACTCCAGACTACTTTTTTACTCACCAGTCCTATGCCCTCAAAGGCGTAGATAGCTGACCCGAAGTAGAGTGGTAGAGTAGACCAGCCGGCGAAGGCTGGGACGTGTTCCTGGATGTGTGGCAGGTCCTTCAACATGTAGTACAGACAGATGGTGATACCCATCACCTGCGCTGCCCCAGCTACCATTGACACCGGCGCCAGGTACTGGGGTACCAGGGGAATAAGTGAATAAGTGAGAGAGAGAGAGACTATGATGCTTTTATAAAGAAGAAGAAAAAGATACTGAAGAAAACTGTACTTGGACAACGAACCTCGTAAAATTATAAACCCATGATAACCCCACAAACCTCAACTGTGTGGCTTATTTCCATTAGGATTCTTCCGTCCTTTTTCAGTGTGTGATCCATAGCAGCAGACTAACTATTATAAAACACTAACATACTGCTAGGTGGGCAAGGGCAGCAGGTATAATGAGACTTGCCCATTTTGTGACCTCGTATCAGGATATGACAACAAATCCCCACCGTTTGGCTCGTAGGTAAATATTTTGGGTAGACTTATCGCACCCTTAAACCCAACAATATATTTAGGTAACTGGGAGACTGGTGTACAAATTGATAGACATATTCCTTATGTATGATACAGGTAAGCTTGAATCTTTAGTAAATAATATTACAGTTAATAATGTAGCCTAAGACATTATTATATGTTATATTAGGTAATGAAATAAGACATATTTAGGCTTCCTCTGGAAGCCCCAACTCTAAGATACTGTGGTGACAGGTACCAGGAGCTGAGCTTGGCCTTCACACAGTAACAAAATATTAACCTGGCTACCAACGACAGGAAGAAGTAGCATCCCAAGTGTGTGGACACTTTAGTCTCTTCATTAGGCTCCCGTCGTGAGAATAATACTGATTTCAGCCTTAGTAAGAGTCAGTCGACGTTATACTGGGGAACACAGGGTAATTTAGCTACGGGTTATGAGCGGGTCCAGAGCTCACGCTAAGATAATTATCAGCCAGGATTGCTGAGTAGTCATCCCTTGAATATTAGGCCAGAACCTAGTAATCTTTCTGTGTACATTAATGCTAGTTAGGGAAACCCTAATGAATACTGGGACCCCTGAACTTTATGTTGGAATTAGTAAGTTTTACTGATTACAGGAACCATTCCACTATGCATGAGGAATCTAGCAGAGAGGTCATTAGAAGCTCAGCAGGGAATGCCAGAGTGGACATCTCATAAGTTCATACACAGGACAAAAAAAAATGTCGTTTCTGGCCTAATGACCTTTTATAGGTCGATGACCGTCAAACCAAAGGAAGGACGGAAAGACGTCTTGCCAGAGGGCGTATACAGCACAGTGAGAGGTGTATTTCTCTCAGCTCCTATCTCATTACGGGTTGTCTGACTAGTATCCACAATCCAGTGATTTTTTATTAGTGAAGCCATACCTCATTCCGGGCTTTCCCCAGAGGGCTGCCTCCACTAGTGCTTAAAGAAACTATCACTATACCCATTATTCCTAGATACGACACTCCTTCAGGAGCCAGAGATGGACCACCATATAAAGTATCCCCGCGCTGAGAGGACGCCCTGGCTTCCTAAACAAATGAGACCGAATGAACATCGAGACACATAAATTCATAGAGGTACACAGAGTTGGTAATGTACTGAGAAGTGAGACTAAAGAAACTCCTTTGATGACATGAATTAAAGCAAATTTAAGAAGGGAAGGGGAATATATGTTTTGACTTCCAACTGAAATCTTTTTAAGCAGATAAAAGACATCATCAACAGAACAGGTCGTCATATGACCATAACACCGGCGTCAGAAGTCATTTTTTTCTATAAGGAACCACAAAACTGCCATTTGCCTTGAACTTGAAGGCTGCGTGTGCCCACCTTGATGTTGGGAATGTAAGCGATGACGAGGAGAGGCACTAGAATTATACCCATATATCCGTAGATGGTAATGCTGCTGCCACTGGGAATCATACACTTCACCGCCTGCAGAAGCATAACAATAAGTGAAAAGAGTTACAGGTGTTTGTACGAGTTACCCCCCGCACCGCCATTATTGTTACCCCCCCGCACCGCCATTATTGTTACCCCCCCACACCGCCATTATTGCAAGACTTGCAACTACATTTCGTTCAGTTCTAAGATAAATTCTTATGGTTTTACTAATGTTTGGTCTAAAAAATAAAAAAAACTAAGATTATTTCCAATAAAATATTGATTATATCAGCTGATTCCAAAATGTAACCATAATTTTTAAACGGGTGGACCGGTTAACTAAAGAAAAGTTCCGATGACGGCTTCTAACACCAGCGTCAGGAAACACTTGTCCTGTTTCCTGACGATATTTATCAACCGTAACAGGTCAGACTAAAAATTAATTATATGATTAATACTTGTGTCTGTCCTGTCTCGTGATGAATAAAACAATATCTTGAAATAACATTAATTTTAACAAACATGAGTAAAATCTGTTTCTCTCTCACCTCCTGGATGTTCTGGGATATAAACACAACGAAGACGCAGCAGAAGCCAGTCTGGGTAATGACGAGAAAGGTCTTAATAACGTAGTATACAGCTCGATGCCACCTTCTAAACGGGCCAGGACCCGTCTTAAAAGCCAGCTCAGCCGTCTCCTCGTAACTCAACACACTGACATGCACTCGACGGCACAGCTCCTTGGAGCTCTTGACCTGTGTGAAGTCAGAGGGTCACAAGAGGTGTTGTATTCGTCAGCAAATATGTCAGGTGTTTCCTGACAAGAGTCTCTTGTCAGGTAATGACGAGATCATTGTTTAAGAAGTCACTGGACTTAAAGAAAGTCCCACGAAACCTGTAGCTCTTAGGCTACAGGTACTGTGGGGCACTGGGCTACAGGTATTGTGAGGCACTGGGCTACAGGTACTGTGAGGCACTGGGCTACAGGTACTGTGGGGCACTGGACTACAGGTACTGTGGGGCACTGGGCTACAGGTACTGTGAGGCACCTGGGCTACAGATACAATGAGGCCCCTGGGCTACAGGTACTATGAAGCCCCTGGGCTACAGGTACTGTGAGGCCCCTGGGCTACAGATACAATGAGGCCCCTGGGCTACAGGTACTATGAAGCCCCTGGGCTACAGGTACTGTGAGGCACCTGGGCTACAGGTACTATGAAGCCCCTGGGCTACAGGTACTGTGAGGCACCTGGGCTACAGGTACTATGAAGCCCCTGGGCTACAGGTACTGTGAGTACCCTGAGCTACAGGTACTGTGAGGCCCCTGGGATACAGGTATTGTGAGTACCCTGAGCTACAGGTACTGTGAGTACCCTGAGCTACAGGCACTGTGAGGCCCCTGAGTTACAGGTACTGTGAGGCCCCTGAGCTACAGGTACTGTGAGGCCCCTGGGCTACAGATACTGTGAGGTCTCTGGGCTACAGATAGTGTGGGGTCCCTGGGCTACAGGTACTGTGAGGCCCCTGTGTTACAGGTACTGTGAGGCCCCTGAGCTACAGGTACTGTGAGGCCCGTGAACTACAGGTAATGTGAGGCCCCTGTGCTACAGGTACTGTGAGGCCCCTTAGCTACAGGTACTGTGAGGTCACTGGGCTACAGGTACTGTGAGGTCCCTGGGCTACAGGTACTGTGAGGTCCCTGGGCTACAGGTACTGTGAGGTCCCTAGGCTACAGGTACTGTGAGGTCCCTGGGCTACAGGTACTGTGAGGTCCCTGGGCTACAGGTACTGTGAGGTCCCTGGGCTACAGGTACTGAGAGGTCCCTGGGCTACAGGTACTGTGAGATCCCTGGGCTACAGGGGCGGAGGTCCTCCAGCTGTCTACCTGGAATTTATTCCGGGGATCAACGCCCCAGCGGCCCGGTCCACGACCAGGCCTCCCGGTGGATCAGGGCCTGATCAACCAGGCTGTTACTGTTGGCCGCACGTAGTCCAACGTACGAACCACAGCCCGGCTGATCTGGCACTGACTTTAGGTATCTGTCCAGCTCTCTCTTGAAGGCAGCCAGGTGTCTATTGGTAATGCCCCTTATGCTTGGTGGGAGGCTGTTGAACAGCCTTGGGCCCCGGACACTTATGGTGTTTTCTCTTAGTGTACCAATGGCGCCCCTACTTTTAATTGAAGGTATTTGCATCGCCTTTCCAGTCTTTTACTTTTGTAGGGAGTGATTTCTGTGCGCAGATTCGGGACTAATCCCTCTAGGATTTTCCAAGTGTAGATTATGATATATCTCTATCGCCTGCGCTCCAACGAGTACGAGTCAAGTGCTTCCAAGCGTTCCCAGTAGTTCAGGTTCTTGATAGAACTTATACGTGCAGTAAAGGATCTCTGTACACTCTCTAGATCTGCAATTTCACCTACTTTGAAAGGAGATGTTAATGTACAGCAGTATTCCAGCCTAGAGAGAACAAGTGATTTGAAAAGGATCATCATGGGCTTGGCATCTCATGTTTTGAACATTCTCATTATCCATCCTATCATTTTCTTTGCACTTGTGATCGTGGCACTGTTGTGATCCTTGAAAGTGAGATCCTTGGACATTACTAATCCCAGGTCTCTTTCATTATTTTTCCTCTCTATTGTATGGCCCGAGTTTGTAGTATACTCTGTTCTAGTTTTTATCCCCTCCAGTTTTCCATAATGGAGTAGTTTGGAATTTGTCCTCATTGAACATCATATTGTTTTCCGTTGCCCACTGGAAAACTTGGTTTATATCTTCTTGGAGCTTTGCCGTGTCCTCAATAGATGACAGTCTCATGCAGATCCTAGTATCGTCTGCAAAAGATGATACGGTGCTGTGGATTACATCTGTCTATGTCTGATATGAAGATGAGGAACAGGATGGGGGCGAGTACTGTGCCTTGTGGAATAGAACTCTTCACTATGGCAGCCTCCGATTTAACTCTGTTGACCACAGCTCTTTGTATTCGATTGGTTAGGAAGTTGAAGATCCATCTCCCCACTTTGCCAGTTATTCCTTTAGCACGTATTTTGTGCGCTATTACACCATGCTCGCACTGGTTAAAGACTTTTGCAAAGTCTGTGTATGTTACATCTGCATTCTGTTTTTCTTCCAGTGCATCCAAGGCCATATCATAGTGATCCAGTAGTTGTGAGAGGCAGGAGCGACCTGCCCTGAACCCATGTTGCCCTGGATTGTGCGGTTTGTGGGAATCCAGGTGGTTGGCAATCATGATTTTTGGCACTCTTTCAAAGATTTTTTGATGTGGGACGTTAGAGCTATTGGTTTATAGTTCTTAACTAAGGTTTTGCTGTCACCTTTATGGAGTGGGGCTATATCCATTGTTTTAAGTAACTGTGGAATTTCACCCATGTCTAAGCTCCTTCTCCATAGCTGGTAGAGGCCCTCCAGCTGGTGGAGGCCCTCCAGTTGGCGGAGGTCCTAAAGCTGGCAGAGGCCCTCCAGCTGGTGGAGGCCCTCCAGTTGGTGGAGGCCCTCATGTTGGTGGAGGCCCTCCAGCTGGCGGAAGCCCTCCAGTTGGCGGAGGTCCCTGGACTACAGCCCCTAAAGCCATTTAACCGGACCTGGGTTTAGGGAAAGATATTTGACTGCTGACTGTAAGGGCCTTAACGGCTCTAGTCGCATGAACCCAATTGTTTAGCTGACAAAATTAGGGTTCCGTCCCAGGACCCATTTTGAGCCTACGGCCCACATGATAAGTACGGGGTGGCTATCACCCACATGAAGGGTAAGGGGTAGCTACCGCCCACATGATAGGGTATAAGATGCATGATAATCATTGCCTGAGGGTGTCTCAGAACTCACCAATATATGCATGCAGTTGATGCAAATCAGACCCATGATGGGGATGCCAGCGAAGCCAACCCAGAGACCAGCGTTCATGAAGGCTTCAGGTAGGGCCAGGAGCCCTGGTCCAATGTTACCTTTCAACACGTGAATCATCGTCTCACAATTCCTGCAATTTGAGTGGTTAGTTGGTTGATGTATGAGATTTAAATATTTTATCGAAATGATGCACTGCCGACAATACTACAAGACAACTCAACGTTTCGCTCAATAATATATATATATATATATATATTAATATATATATATATATATATATATATATATATATATATATATATATATAATATATATATATATATTATATATATATATATATATATATATATATTATATATATGCAATAAGATCACAGTAAACAGGTGATTTTCAGAATATGCAAAACAACCACTCTGAAGAATAGAGAAATTCCAAGCGCTTTCGTGACTACTCACATTATAATGTGAGTAGTCACGAAAGCGCTTGGAATTTCTCTATTCTTTCAGAGTGGTTGTTTTGCATATATAAATATATATATATATATATATATATATATATATATATATATATAATATATATATATATATATGTGTGTGTGTGTGTGTGTGTGTAGTGTGTGTGTGTGTGTGTGTGTGTGTGTGTGTGTGTGTGTGTGCTGTGTGTGTGTGTGTGTGTGTGTGTGTGTGTGTGGGTGTGTTTTGTTCGTCTAAGAAATATTGCCTATCATTAATCTTTAATCAGATAATAACACGTTCAGTTTTCAAGCAATCACTTGACAACTGAAGGTTACCTCACGTCACTAAGCAAGAGAAGCAACACATATCAGATCGACGTCTCCTTGGAGTAAAATAAGTACCCAGGATGCCACCTGTTACGGGTGGCATCCTGGGGTGAGGGTGGTGTTGCTAGTGTGGCATGAATAGTTAAATGAGATGAGGTAAGTTTGCAGCTCTTGGCCTGCCATGAGGTGAAGAAGGAAAACATCTCTTAACCTGTAAATGAGTTGAGACAAGATAACATCTCTTAACCTGTAAATGAGTTGAGACAAGATAACATCTCTTAACCTGTAAATGAGTTGAGACAAGATAACATCTCTTAACCTGTAAATGAGTTGAAACAAGATAACATCTCTTAACCTGTAAATGAGTTGAGACAAGATAACATCTCTTAACCTGTAAATAAGTTGAGACAAGATAACATCTCTTAACCTGTAAATGAGTTGAAACAAGATAACATCTCTTAACCTGTAAATGAGTTGAGACAAGATAACATCTCTTAACCTGTAAATGAGTTGAGACAAGATAACATCTCTTAACCTGTAAATGAGTTGAGACAAGATAACATCTCTTAACCTGCAAATGAGTTGAGACAAGATAACATCTCTTAACCTGTAAATGAGTTGAGACAAGATAACATCTCTTAACCTGTAAATGAGTTGAGACAAGATAACATCTCTTAACCTGTAAATGAGTTGAGACAAGATAACATCTCTTAACCTGTAAATGAGTTGAGACAAGATAACATCTCTTAACCTGTAAATGAGTTGAGACAAGATTACATCTCTTAACCTGTAAATGAGTTGAGACAAGATAACATCTCTTAACCTGTAAATGAGTTGAGACAAGATAGCATCTCTTAACCTGTAAATGAGTTGAGACAAGATAACATCTCTTAACCTGTAAATGAGTTGAGACAAGATAACATCTCTTAACCTGTAAATGAGTTGAGACAAGATAACATCTCTTAACCTGTAAATGAGCTGAGACAAGATAACATCTCTTAACCTGTAAATGAGTTGAGACAAGATAACATCTCTTAACCTGTAAATGAGTTGAGACAAGATAACATCTCTTAACCTGTAAATGAGTTGAGACAAGATAACATCTCTTAACCTACAAACGAGACAAGATATCAGGACATTATCTATAAATACGTTGGTGTAAAATTTAAATACTTGACAGATAACGCACAAGACCCCCAGGAGATATTTTAAAAATCAACGTACATAAGGCGGTTTTCTCGAAAAAAGTCGTTGAAATCCCTGATCTATGAAATCTCAAGTTACCCCTCACAGTCTTTATATATATATTTTTTTAAATTTTAAGTTACCCCTCACATTACTTACATTTTTAAAATTGTTAAGTAACCCCTTGCATTCCTTACATTTTTAAAATTGTTAAGTTACCCCTCGTATTCCTTACATTTTTAAAATTTGTTAAGTTACCCCTCGTATTCCTTACATTTTTAAAATTTGTTACGTTACCCCTCGTATTCCTTACATTTTTAAAATTTGTTAAGTTACCCCTCGTATTCCTTACATTTTTAAAATTTGTTACGTTACCCCTCGTATTCCATACATTTTTAAAATTGTTAAGTTACCCCTTGCATTCCTTACATTTTTAAAATTTGTTAAGTTACCCCTCGTATTCCTTACATTTTTAAAATTGTTAAGTTACCCCATGCATTCATTACATTTTTAAAATTTGTTAAGTTACCCCTCGTATTCCTTACATTTTTAAAATTTGTTAAGTTGCCCCTCGTATTCCTTACATTTTTAAAAATTGTTAAGTTACCCCTCGTATTCCTTACATTTTTAAAATTTGTTAAGTTACCCCTCGTATTCCTTACATTTTTAAAAATTGTTAAGTTACCCCTCGTATTCCTTACATTTTTAAAATTGTTAAGTTACCCCTTGCATTCCTTACATTTTTAAAATTTGTTAAGTTACCCCTCGTATTCCTTACATTTTTAAAATTGTTAAGTTACCCCTCGTATTCCTTACTTTTTTTAAAATTGTTAAGTTACCCCCCTTGCATTTCTTACATTTTTAAAATTTGTTAAGTTGCCCCTCGTATTCCTTACATTTTTAAAAATTGTTAAGTTACCCCTCGTATTCCTTACATTTTTAAAATTTGTTAAGTTACCCCTTGCATTCCTTACATTTTTAAAATTTGTTAAGTTACCCCTTGCATTCCTTACATTTTTAAAGTTTGTTAAGTTACCCCTTGCATTCCTTACATTTTTAAAATTTGTTAAGTTACCCCTCGCATTCCTTACATTTTTAAAATTTGTTAAGTTACCCCTTGCATTCCTTACATTTTTAAAATTTGTTAAGTTACCCCTTGCATTCCTTACATTTTTAAACTTTGTTAAGTTACCCCTTGCATTCCTTACATTTTTAAAATTTGTTAAGTTACCCCTTACATTCCTTACATTTTTAAAATTTGTTAAGTTACCCCTCGTATTCCTTACATTTTTAAAATTGTTAAGTTACCCCTTATATTCGTTACATTTTTAAAATTTGTTAAGTTACCCCTCGTATTCCTTACATTTTTAAAATTTGTTAAGTTGCCCCTCGTATTCCTTGCATTTTTAAAAATTGTTAAGTTTCCCCTCGTATTCCTTACATTTTTAAAATTTGTAAAGTTACCCCTTGCATTCCTTACATTTTTAAAATTTGTTAAGTTACCCCTCGTATTCCTTACATTTTTAAAATTGTTAAGTTACCCCTTGCATTCCTTACATTTTTAAAATTTGTTAAGTTACCCCTTGCATTCCTTACATTTTTAAAATTTGTTAAGTTACCCCTTGCATTCCTTACATTTTTAAAATTTGTTAAGTTACCCCTTGCATTCCTTACATTTTTAAAATTTGTTAAGTTTCCCCTTGCATTCCTTACATTTTTAAAATTTGTTAAGTTACCCCTTGCAATCCTTACATTTTTAAAATTTGTTAAGTTACCCCTTGCAATCCTTACATTTTTAAAATTTGTTAAGTTACCCCTTGCATTCCTTACATTTTTTTTTTTTAATTGTTAACTTCGCATTCCTTACATTTTTTTTTTAAATTGTTTACTCCGCAGGGGCCAGACAGGGGCCAGACAGGGGCCAGACAGGGGCCAGACAGGGGCCAGACAGGGGCCAGACAGGGGCCAGACAGGGGGGGATCTACTATGAGACTGATGAAGTTGAAACTTCAGCGCCACTAATCCTGAATGGGGCCCAGAAACAACTTCAGTCCTCATTCTTTGAAAATTCGACGTCTACTGTATAACAAAGGTTTTTCAATAATAATACAGTGAAATTCAATACAAAATAAGAGTTAAACTAAAAATTAGGTGACCCCATAACTATTCAGTCTTCAGGGACCCAGAAATTAGGTGACGTAATTAACAATTCACTCTTCAGGGACCCAGAAATTAGGTGACCTAATAACAATTCATTCTTCAGGGACCCAGAAATTAAGTGACCTAATAACATTTCAGTCTTCAGGGACCCAGAAATTAGGTGACCCCATAACAATTCAGTCTTCAGGGACCCAGAAATTAGGTGACCTAATGACAATTCACTCTTCAGGGACCCAGAAATTAGGTGACCTAATAACAATTCAGTCTTCAGGGACCCAGAAATTAGGTGACCTAATAACAATTCACTCTTCAGGGATCCAGAAATTAGGTGACCCCATGACAATTCAGTCTTCAGGGACCCGAAATTAGGTGACCCCATAACAATTCAGTCTTCAGGGACCCAAAAATATAGGTCCGTCAATGGCCCTTGGAGGCCATAAGGCCATCTGGGGAGGGAAAGACAATCAGGAAAACTTACGAAATAAGTTTTGGGACAGCGTCCGTTGCTTGAGCGTCGCTGTTGGAGCGGCTGGAGCGGCTGAGCGGCTGGAGCGGCTGGCGACGTGGTTGTGTGTACCAGAGGCTGGGGCGCTGGACCGGTCCGTGATCTGAGTGTGATGGACCGGTACAAACCATTGTTCTTGTTCCTGGGGGGATATTTACACGCATTTTTTGGTTGATGTAAATTTCAGGACATTAGTACGTACGGGTGTTTCAGTTGCATATACAGAGGGAGGTATATATCTCAGTATATATGAGCTGAGATGTGTGTCTTGCTGCTTATATATACATAACGATGTATGTATTTCTCAGTGTATAGAGAGGGGTGTGTAACACACACACACACACACACACACACACACAGTGAAGGTCCTAGTAACATTCAGTGAAGAGGAGGGGACAGGAGCTGAGTCTCGACCCCTGCAACTACAATTAGGTGAGTATAAATAGGTGAGTACACACACACACACACACACACACACACACACACACACACACACACACACACACACACACACACACACACAAACACACACACACACACACACACACACACACACTATGTGCCACATACCACAATCTTCAACACATCCCTGGAAACTGGGCAACTACCCGAGGTATGGAAGACGGCAAATGTAGTTCCCATTTTTAAAAAAGGAGGCAGAAAAGAGGAGCTAAACTATAGACCTGTGTTACTGACGTGTATAGTATGCAAAGTTATGGAGAAGATTATCAGGAGGAGAGTGGTGGAGCACCTGGAACAGAACAAGTGTATAAACGCCAACCAGCACGGATTCATGAAAGGCAAATCCTGTGTCACAAACCTTCTGGAGTTTTATAACAAAGTAACAGAAGTAAGACACGAGAGAGAGGGGCGGGTTGATTGCATCTTCTTGGACTGCAAGAAGGCCTTTGACACAGTTCCTCACAAGAGATTAGTGCAGAAGCTAGAGGATCAGGCGTATATAACGGCAAGGGCACTGCAATGGATCAGAGAATACCTAACAAGGATGGAACAACTAGTCATGGTACGTAATGAGGTATCACAGTGGGCACCTGCGGCGAGCGGGGTCCCACAGGGGTCGGTCCTAGAACCAGTGCTATTTTTGGTATATGTGAACGACATGATGGAAGGGTTAGACTCAGACGATGTGAAGTTAATGAGGAGAGTTAAATCAGATGAGGATCAGGCAGGACTTCAAAGAGACCTGGACAGACTGGACACCTGGTCCAGCAACTGGCTTCTCGAATTTAACCCCGCCAAATGCAAAGTCATGAAGATAGGGGAAGGGCACAGAAGACTGCAGACGGAGTATAGGTAAGGTGGCCAAAGACTGCAAACCTCGCTCAAGGAGAAAGATCTTGAGGTGAGTATAACACCGAGCATGTCTCCGGAAGCACACATCAACCAGATAACTGCTGCAGCATATGGGCGCCTGGCAAACCTGAGATTAGTGTTCCAATACCTTAGTAAGGAATCTTTCAAGACACTGTACACCGTGTACGTCAGGCCCATACTGGAGTATGCAGCACCTGTTTGGAACCCGCTCTTGATCAAGCACGTCAAGAAATTAGAGAAAGTGCAAAGGTTTGCGACAAGGTTAGTTCCAGAGCTAGGGGAAATGTCCTATGAAGAAAGGTTAAGGGAAATCGGCCTGACGACACTGGAGGACAGGAGGGTTAGGGGAGACATGATAACAACATATAAAATACTGCGCGGAATAGACAAGGTGGACAAAGACAGGATGTTCCAGAGATGGGACACAGAAACAAGAGGTCACAATTGGAAGTTGAAGACTCAGATGAATCAAAGGGATGTTAGGAAGTATTTCTTCAGTCATAGAGTTGTCAGGCCGTGGAATAGCCTAGAAAGTGACGTAGTGGAGGCGGGAACCATACATAGTTTTAAGGCGAGGTATGATAGAGCTCATGGGGCAGGGAGAGAGAGGACCTAATAGCAATCAGCGAAGAGGCGGGGCCAGGTGCTATGACTCGACCCCTGCAACCACAAATAGTTGACAACAAATAGGTGAGTACACACACACACACACACACACACACACACACACACACACACACACACACACACACATACGATAAAGCTCTTGGAGCAGGGAGAGACCAGCGAAGGGGCGGTACCAGGAGCTGTGAATCGACCCCTGCAACCACAAATAGGTGAGTACACACACACAAAGATAGCAGCAGAGACAAGAGACGCAGACACAACGAAATGGCACAAGAAAGGAGAAAAAAACAATAACACCAGGTGGTGAAAATAGAGTAGTGTCCCTCTCTTGCAGGAGACGCCTTGTCAAGGCTCTTGATCCAAGGATTTCCTAGCATCAAACCTGATTATCCATTCCCAAGGCCATGAATGACTTTCCCGTGAATACAACAACAACAACAACATCAACAACAATAATAATAATAATAATAATAATAATAATAATAATAATAATAATAATAATAATAATAATAATAATAATAATAATAATAATAATAATAATAATAATAATAACAGTACATACTATAATTATTATTGATATTATTAATATTATTATTAGTGATGTGTATTCCCTATCACACTGACCTTGATAAAACACGTCTGTACTGATAAATAAACAAGGTCGGTATCCCTCTGCTAAGACTATCCAGGGTGATATCCTTCAGGAATAGCTATCTAGGGTGACTTCCCTCAGGAATGACTATGCAGGGTGGTATCCCTCAGGAAAGACTATCCAGAGTGGTATCCCTCAGGAATGACTATCCAGGGTGGTATCCTCAGGGTAGACTATCCAGGGTGATATTCCTGAGAAAAGACTATCCAGGGTGGTATCCCTCAGAAAAGACTATCCAGGGTGGTATCCCTTCAGGAAAGACTATCCAGGGTGGTATCCCTCAGAAAAGATTATCCAGGGTGGTATCCCTCAGGAAAGACTATCCAGAGTGGTATCTATTGCGACCCCTGAATGGGTCACAATGTGTATAATGTATATTACCTGTTCTTATAATTTTATATTGCTTATATTTGCGATATTAGCTAAATCGTAAATATATTGCTTTATATTATTATTTGACTTAGTTATATTATTAGGTAGGAAGTACCATTTATATATTATTCAGTGCTCATAGTTCGAGTGTTAAGTAGCTGACAGCATTGTCAAACTACTGTATTATTGCTCCTCTCGTTTCGCTGCCGGCTTCTCTGTAGTTGCTGGGCAGCAGCAGTCCATGGAGAGTCACGTGATCAGGGTGGGTGATCACACCTCACCAGGAGTGAGAGTCTGCCTGGCCTGTGCTCGCTCTTGTCTGTTTGACGTTGCTTCTAACAAAACGGTCTCTCAGGCTCTCCATTGCTAGCCCTTGTTGGAAGATCGTCTCCATCGTTTTCTTGTTGTTGGTTCTGTGTAACTCTGTTCACAGAACATAGTCTAGACTTAGCGATTTTCGACGTTGTACTGAGGTTGTGTGTCGCATAGACACTCTGAGAAACTCAGGTCCTGAGCTGTAGCTTCTGACCTAATTTGTATTGGTATCTGTGTATTATCACAGTCGGGGATTTTCTAATGCTGAACTTAGATTCAGTAGTATGGGAGTTTTGTGACTTTTGTGAAGGATCTGCAGATGGTCCCTACTTAGTGTCGTTATATTATCTCCTTGTTCCTGATTCTGTGTCGCTGTTACTTGTTATATTGCTGTTCGGCTTAACAGTCATTTTATTGTTCAAGCAAGCTGTTCTGATTGCCAGGTTGGACAAGAAGTTAGTTTATGTGAGGACTTTTAGTCAGTCACTGGTTTAGTCTAGTCGAGTCTTGAGACATAGCGAACTACTTAGAGCACATACACACAAACTTACTTGTACATAAATAATAAAAAGGCACAATACCCTGACTGGAACGATACACAAATAACCCGCACATAAAAGAGAGAAGCTTACGACGACGTTTCGCTCCGACTTGGACCATTTACAAAGTCAATGTTGTGTTACTTGTATATATTTGTATTACGTTATTAAATGCTAACAATGTACCAGACGGTACTTAAAAGTCATAAAGACGTGATATGAACCTTCAGCACAATACTACTGTACACCAGAGAAGTGTAGCAACTTATGTCCTATATTATATTCAATTGATTACTTTAATTTCCTTTGATATTTTACGCCTAGACAACTTTGTTGTTATTAATAAGCTTATTAAATTTTAATTTCTTTAGTTAGTAGCCTACCAGTTGTAATCCTGAAGCACTGTTGAATCTTACTAAATTCTAATGGATAATTGGACCAGGATACTGACTACTTGTTACAAGAACCCAGTAACAGGCTGGATGCTAGAAGGGCAGTCCTTTCTAGTATTCACAGGAGGTCTCTATCATTAGTAGAAATCGCTTTTTTTGTAACAGTATCCCTCAGGTAAGACTGTCCAGGGTGGTATCCCTCAGCTAAGACAGTACGATATTTGACCTCAACCACCTGCTATCTGTTAAGTAATCAATCAGGGGCCATCAATGTCATTAGCAGTCACGCGAGGCGCTAAACCCCGTCGTTTCAGCGGGGAAATGAGCCCTGCAGGCTCGACCCACCGTCCGCCAAGCAGCAAAGGTCAAATGTCATCCCCCCACTAACCTTAAGGTCAACAGCTGCTGTGATGGTGCTCACCGGTGGCCTTGGAATCGCCTCGTTCTGCAAAGTACAGGTTAATTAGCGATAATTAGAAGCAGTTAGAGGTGATTAGAGATAGTTACTGGCGATTAGAAGTGATTAAAAGATAGAGGTGATTAGAAGCAGCTAAAGGCAGTTAGAGGTTATTTAAGGTAGTTAGAGGTGATTAGAGGTAGCTACAGGTGATTAGAAGTGATTAAAAGGTAGTTAGAAGTGAGTAAAAGCAGTTAGAGATATTTAGAGAGTATTAACAGGTGATTAGAAGTGAATGAAGATAGTTAAATGTAGTAAGGATGAACAGATGTAATAAAAGGTAGTTAGACGTGGTGATTAGAGGTAATTTAAGGTAGTTAGACGTGGTTAGAGGTAGTTACAGGTGATTAGAGGTAATTTAAGGTAGTTAGACGTGGTTAGAGGTAGTTACAGGTGATTAGAGGTAATTTAAGGTAGTTAGACGTGGTTAGAGGTAGTTACAGGTGATTAGAGGTAATTTAAGGTAGTTAGACGTGGTTAGAGGTAGTTACAGGTGATTAGAGGTAATTTAAGGTAGTTAGACGTGGTTAGAGGTAGTTACAGGTGATTAAAGGTAATTTAAGGTAGTTTAGACGTGGTTAGAGGTAGTTACAGGTGATTAAAGGTAATTTAAGGTAGTTAGACGTGGTTAGAGGTAGTTACAGGTGATTAAAGGTAATTTAAGGTAGTTAGATGATCAGAAGTAATAAAAGGTAGTTAGACGTGGTGATTAGATGTAATTTAAGGTAGTTAGACGTGGTTAGAGGTAGTTACAGGTGATTAAAGGTAATTTAAGGTAGTTAGATGATCAGAAGTAATAAAAGGTAGTTAGAAGTGGTGATTAGAGGTAATATAAGGTAGTTAGACGTGGTTAGAGGTAGTTACAGGTGATTAGACACACCAAAACACTATCTTATACTACTGTTCCGACAGAGATGAAGGACTCTTGATCCGAGGAACTGGAGGTACCATCCCCTTCCCTGAATTTATTATTATTATTAAAGTTTCGCGGGTATTCTCCCGGCCCGGGCCTTGTCCAAGTGGTGGCCCGGCCTTGGCTCCCTCTTTAGGGAGTGTCTGAGACCTAAGTCTCCCATGGGAGGAGGCACAAGTACCTCCTCATCTTTGGGACCAACTGTCCCTAGGCCTAGCCACAAGCTAGGCCTCTCTGGTCTGCCATCCCCGCCACAAGGGAGCAAATGGGAATGACAGTCTTATGAGCTAAAGGCTCAGGCTCAGGCACCTACCCTACCCTAGAAGGGCTGGGCATGGTGTCGATCCTTCCCTGAATTAAACCTGACTACCTCCTATCCTCAGGATCTGTGTGCCCCTACGGATTTAGCGTTTCCATGTAAATAATAATAATAATAGAGATAATAATAATAGTAATAATAACAATAAATGATAATTATATTTAATATTAATAAAAGTAATAATAATTATAATAATAATAATAATAATAATAATAATAATAATAATAATAATAATAATTCGTGAGCAATAATTAGAATGCACCGGGATCTTAATTAAACTGACTAATAACCTAATAACCAGGTCTAAGTTCATCTGTTGTCATCCCATATTACGTAAGATCCATCGCGATTCTTATCAGGCAGTGTTATCACTACTTTGATAACAATAATCTCAGCAACGTTTGGAAATTGAAAGATGGCGGGTGTATTTTTTGTGGGACATGAGAAGAAAGTTCTGAATTATAATTGTTAGACTAGGTTAGGGTTGGTTTTATTATGTTAGGGTTGATTAGGTCAGGTTAGGTTAGGTTAGGTTAGGTTAGGTTATGTTAGCTTAGGTTAGGTTAGGTCAGGTTAGGTTAGGTTAGGTTAGGTTAGGTTAGGTTAGGTTAGGTTAGGTCAGGTTAGGTTAGGTTAGGTTAGGTTAGGTTAGGTTAGGTTAGGTTAGGTCAGGTTAGGTCAGGTTAGGTTAGGTTAGGTTAGGTTAGGTTAGGTTAGGTTAGGTTAGGTTAGGTCAGGTTAGGTCAGGTTAGGTCAGGTTAGGTTAGGTTTGTCAAGAAACAGGACGAGTGTTTCCTGACTCAAGTCTTAGTCATATGACGACGCACATCTGGAGCTTTTAGTCATCTGACCGAGGCCTTCCACTGGCTTACCACTCCACCACTTTAAAAATTATGGTTATGATTATCAACATTTTTGCTGATAACACAAAAGAATGTGGGAGCCAGTATATATAGGCGAGAGAGGGAGAGGGACGGGACCACGAGAGGAAGAACAAGTAGTGATAGTGGTAAGTAATAGTAGACTTAATACTCATAACGTAAATAACCAGCACATACCTAGAGAGGATTTCGAGGGGTCAACGCCCCCTCGGCCTTGTTTGTGACCAGGTTTCATGGTGGATAGTATACGCACAGAACTGCATACTAAGTCATAGGAAAATGGAACTTATAACCGCGTTTCTGTTCGACTTGGACCATTAGGGGGGGACTAAAACGTTGTTCGTCAATTTCATTCTGCTATGTGCAGGTTATTTGTGTATTGTTTTACGTTATCTTAATAAATTAGTCGCTGGGTTTCCACCAAATGGTTATCAACAAATTTTTCGATCTGCGTTATTTAGACTAATTTAAATTGTCGTCTGGCAATATAATATGAATCGCTTTTTATAATATTCAACAGGATCAAGTCCTGGCAGGGGTTTTAATACTAAATAATTCTTTGTAACAAGTCCATGGTGCAAATATCTGCTGACTGTCATAATGTCACCTGCCTGAGATGTTTGCCAGCATACACAATGTTACATATATATTTTAACTTTTGCTGGTGGTGGAGGGGTAAGCCAGTGGAAGGCGTCGGTCAGATGACCCAAAACTCTAGTGGTGGGTCATTATATGTCTAAGACCAGCGTCAGAAAACACTTGTCCTGTTTCCTGACCAATCTTAACCTAACGTACAGTGTGGGATACTCGCCTTGTCTTCCATGGTCGTGTAAGAGTCGACTCTTCGTTTCTGTTATATACACATGTAACCATGTAAATTTTTGTTTCCTTGACAGGTTAAGGGAACCTCCGTAGCAAAAATATAATTATCTTCCTGCCTTTGTTCTTAGAATTACAAAATATAGAGGAACACCACTCGAAGCCTACTAGTAATATAATGTCCTGCGTCTACCAAGTTACTGGCTTCATTTTCCATTCTTTTGGGTTACAGCATTTCATAATTGTTTATAAGTTAGAGCGAATATTTACTCAATGGTCATTAATTAAGCTTATTACTGTTAAGTATGGTATCTGTGCGAGTGACTCACTTGAACGATTTTTCTATGTGTGCCCGTCTGGTATCATGGGAACTGCGACCCAAATTCAGTAAGGGGGGGTACCCAGGGGGCTTAATGTAACATTCATGAACCCTGCCCTGCTCATAAGCATTAATAGGTACCTGGGTTCAAGCCACATTAACGGGTTACAAGCCACATTTAAAGGGGGTTACAAGCAAAAGTAATGGGTTTTTTTCCCGGTTACTAAAACCCCCCGGGGTTTAAAATTTTATAAAAGTCTCCTTTTCTTTGCCTGTAAAGTCGTGTAACTTGTAAAAAATTTTAATGATTCATTGAGATTTCAAAAATATCTTACCAGTTAAGGGAAAACAACACTAATATCAATATATTTTAAATATTTTCGGAGAGAAACAAATATATTCCAAGTCTTCTGTTTCCACCTACATTTATATTTTTTACATTTTTAGTATATATTTTTTTTTAAATATTTATGGAATATTAAGCCTGACATTGTATCTGGTAGTAGAGAAGCAGGGTAAACTCAGCTAAAATATTTTAATTTTTTTTTTCACGATTCGTGATAAAGTTTTGAGAATGCATCACTTAGCGCTTTACACTGCAGGACCTCCGGCATCAGCATCCTCTGCGATCTCCAGCAGAAACACTGATTATCTTTGGGATAAACTACCATGTAGTGTTCTTTGTGGGCAGGTCAGCGATGCTGAACCAGCGACGGGTCATCTTGAGGTTATAATTCGTGTCAGGAGTCACTGTTGTTTCCTGGTGAATAAAACACCACTGGTCCAGCTCCTCAGGTGTGTGTTCTTTGATCCTTCCAACACACTGGTCCAATTCAAGCACTAGTAACTCTGGTACATGTATGTATAGCCACAACAGTCAGTGTAAGGTCATCTTGGCTGGAGAGAGAACTGATGTGCTCTTCCTACACTGGTAGATCAGTGACTTATGTACACTACTGAAACTACATGTGCTATCTCCCACACACCAAAAACAAAATACATAAAACTCACACTCACACTCACAGATAGACAAATAAGATAGTTCAGATAAGATTCTCCTGTTTGCGGTGTGTTTTCATGTTATTGACTATAATTATCAATATTTTTTACAGGCAAATAAAAGCTTATGTAGAAATTTTGGTCATGTTATAACCCACGCAGTGGAATTTTTGGTCATGTGGCCGACACCTTTCCCTGGCTAACTGGTCTACCTTGTAAAAATATTAATATTTCATCAGTAGATGTGATGGTGGATTTCTCACACTGTATATAAAGTAGTGTCTCCACACAGTAGAATGGTTGGTTATTGGAGTTTAAAGACCATCATCCACACGAGGGTCATTAAGGCTGCATCTGAAACTGACTTTGGAAGAAAGTTGGATTTTTATATAAACACGCTGAGGACAACAGTGTAGTTGTTCAGATATTAACTACAAGATTCATGAAATCGTAATAACAAAGATTGCAACCAAACCACGCAACGTGGTTTACTTGCAGTCATTACCAAACGTGATTTACTAATCGTTATCAAACACACTGACATAATACAGCTTAATATCTTTGCTGACACCCCCTTTCCCATCCCTGTGTGGGTAGTTAAATTTCCCCCCACCCCCTTTTAAATTTTAAGAGCACACTAGCCTTTGATTAAAACCCAACAAGCCCCGGGGGCCCTTGGGGGATTTTAACAAACGGGCTAATATTAATAATCTTTTTTTTCTCCAAGTACATGATACAACTTTTTACAGCCCAAAATTTCCCTGTTATTAGAAGTATTTCCCGCAATTTAAGTTTAAAAATTATTAATAACTATAACCAATTAAAACAAAAGAAAATTAACGTCGATAAATCTTTCGATTTTAAAATTTTTCAGTAGCTGGGTTTGTTCCCCGTACTTAGCTAACTGAACCCGTGGTTCGATCCCCATTAGGCCCTTTTTAAGAAAACCTTTCCCTGCCCATTTTTCGGTTGGGTTTGGGTAAGTCGGGAAAAACAGGACATTTTTCCCTAAACGCGGCCCTTGGGTCAGATGTTTGACCCACCATTAAAGGGTTTTGGCCCATCTGACCGGGGCCCTTTCCCACGGGTTTTTCCCAGTCCCCCCCCCTTTAAAAATTTTTTATCAAGTTTTAACAAATTTTGGGTTGTTTTTTGTTGTTTGTAGTTTTTATTATTATTATTATTAAATTATTAAAAATTTTTAATTATTTTTAATTATTTTTATTATTTTTAAATTACGCTTTTTTAAATTATTTTTAAATTAAAAACAGAAACCTTAATAATCAGTTTTACAGGTATAAATTGTTTATCTTTAAATATACGGGAAACCTTTTCATTTTTAAAACCAAACTTCCCCGGAGCTAGAGGGGGGAATTGGGGGACGGTGGGGTAATGAAGGAGCAACACGGGGAACCCCAGGGGCTCTAAACCCCACACCCGTCTGCATGATACATCAACATCATTTGTTTTTGCATTCTGATTTTGTACGTATTTAGTGTTCAAAGTGCGGCTAGAAACAAATTCCATTTTGTGTTTTGGGGAAAATTAATCTCCCTTTGGATGAATCCCCTTAGATACAACCATTAAAGGGGTAAAAAAGATAATTATGTTTATCAAATTTTTACGTAAACAAGTGGGAAATTTTTGGGGACACCTGGGTCAAAAAAAAAGGGGCCCCCTTCGATACCTACAATTTTTCCAATCCAAAAGGGGCCCTCTAGCCTATATTAATTGTAAATGAAATAAACTTTACCAGGAATTATGGAAAAATTTTAAATATAAACATGGGAGACTGTATATTAAAATTTAAAAAAATGATTACATATACCCATTTATATAACAGAAGGAGAATTTTTTTAATCATAAAGGGCTCACTAATTATACTGGAGATCCCTGTTTGTCATTTACATAACCCCCCCCCCGTCAAATTTATGAAGAAATTACGGGGAAAAATTCCCAAACCCTAAACAAAACATCTTACTGGGGTTCCGGAGCTGTCCTGTCCTTTTGCTTTTAAACTCATGTTTTTGCCGGACTGCAAACCAAAAAATTTCGGGCCCCATTTGAAAAAGGTTTTTTAAACCCAATTTTTACCCGAGAGAGACAAAATTTAAACACATTACACAAACGTGCTTGTATCACATTCAAAAACAAATTTCGTCCTTTTGCCCTGCTCGTCAGCGCAGGCGCAGAGCTTCCCTGTTGGTTCCCCCTCTTTTAAAATACCCACAAAGAACAAAGTAATGTATTAATCAGGGTTTTTTTACCCCCCCTAATTTTTTGGAAATTTTAATTAATAATTTTTCCCCACTAACAGAACACAGAGAGTAGTCGTCCAAAAGAGTAAAGTCCGAGGCAGCTACGGGGAAAAGCTCTGTTCCACAAGGCACAAATACCCCGTCCCCTTTTTCCCACCCCCAAATCCGACCCTAGACAAGGATGTCACCACAGCACCCGGCTTCCTTTGGCCCAAAAGAACACCCGAATCTGCATGACAGGCTTTCCCTTGCAGAACCCTGCAAAACTCCAGCAGACAACAAAACCAAATCTTTCAGTGGGGTGCAGAAAAAAATATAAGTTCAACGATGAGAAAAATTTAATTTCTCAGATATGGTAAACCCTGAGGAAATTAAATCTTCATCAAAGTACAAAACAAATTTTTTGGCCACAAAATAGAGCGGGAAAAACCAAAGCAAAAAAACCTGGGAAATTTATCATGTCGGGGGATTTTCACCTTCAAGGGCCAAAAATTGTATCAATCGCATCTGCTAGAAAAAAAGGGCAGGGTGGATAATGAAAACCTTTAAAACTAGGGAGCCAAGCCCAAGGGTGACACTCTTCAGGCACTTGTTCTATCTAGGGGTGGAAAAATTCTGGACAAATAACAGCACCTTTTTAAGGGGAGGTGAAATTGCCACCTGAAAATTTTACAGAGAACTTTCAAAGGCGCGCATAAAGGAGATAAAACAACCTTTAATTTTGGGAGCGCTTTAGGGTTTTAAAAACCCGTATTCCCTTGGGAACGCAGGAGGGAAGATACATATTTTTACACCCGGAAAAAACCAAGAGGGGGCTAGTACCGAACTTTTCACACGAAAAAACACCCCTAAAGAAAAAACAAAAGACTTGGCAAAGTGCCCCCCTTTCCCCCCCAAAGAAAAAACAGGGGGGTCAAATAGCACGTTAAAGGACCAACAATTTAAGTGTCAGGGGCCCGAGACTGTTCAACTGCCTCCCAGCACACATAAGGGGGATTACCAACAGACCCCTGGCAGTCTTCAAGCTGGCACTGGACAAGCACCTAAAGTCAGTTCCGGATCAGCCGGGCTGTGGCTCGTATGTTGGTTTGGCGTGCAGCCAGCAGCAACAGCCGGGTTGATCAGGCTCTGATCCACCAGGAGGCCTGGTCTCAGACCGGGCCGCGGGGGCGTTGACCCCCGGAACTCTCTCCAGGTAAACTCCAGGTAAACTCCAGTTCTTATGAAAAATCCTCCACAAAGATTTTGTTGGGATTTTTAACTGCAGAGGGTTACTCACCTAGGATAACCAAAGAAAGACAGTGCGTCATCGAGGACTGTCTGTCTTATTTCCATTGTGGTCCTTCAATGTCCCCCAGGATGCCACCCACACCAGTCCACTAACATCCAGGTACCTACTTGCTTGCTAGGTGAACGGGGACAACAGGTGTAAGGAAACCAACCCAATGTTTCCACCTTTGCTGGCTATCGAACTACGGACACTAAGCGTATGAAGCGAGAGCATTGCCTACCAGGCAAACAAACTAAGAGGTTAAGTTAGGTAAGGTTTGTCAGGAAACAGGACAAGTGTTTCCTGACGCTGGTCTTAGTCATATGATGACCTACTAATAACATTAATTATTATTATCTAAACACAGTCATTGATCATTTATTAAATCAATTAAATCATACATACAAGCTTGGAATATCAAGCCTTTGTGAACTGTATGTAAGTCTGGCTTCAAGACCGAAACTTAGCTGACTAATATTGCCAGCAGTTTGATGAGGAGGATGAGTTATAAGGGAACCTTAAATACCAGAATATATTCAGAAAAGTTTGTTCATGTAGTTACAGTGAAAAAAAAATATATATATATATATATATATATATATATTATTTTTTATTATCACACCGGCCGATTCCCACCAAGGCAGGGTGGCCCGAAAAAGAAAAACTTTCACCATCATTCACTCCATCACGTTTCTTGCCAGAAGGGTGCTTTACACTTACAGTTTAAAAACTGCAACATTAACACCCCTCCTTCAGAGTGCAGGCCCCTGTACTTCCCATCTCCAGGACTCAAGTCCGGCCTGCCGGTTTCCCTGAATCCCTTCATAAATGTTACTTTGCTCACACTCCAACAGCACGTCAAGTATTAAAAACCATTTGTCTCCATTCACTCCTATCAAACACGCTCACGCATGCCTGCTGGAAGTCCAAGCCCCTCGCACACAAAACCTCCTTTACCCCCTCCCTCCAACCCTTCCTAGGCCGACCCCTACCCCCGCCTTCCTTCCACAAACAGACTGATACACTCTTGAAAGTCATTCTGTTTCGCTCCATTCTCTCTACATGTCCGAACCACCTCAACAACCCTTCCTCAGCCCTCCCGGACAACAGTTTTGGTAATCCCGCACCTCCTCCTAACTTCCAAACTACGAATTCTCTGCATTATATTCACACCCACACATTGCCCTCAGACATGACACTCCACTGCCTCCAGCCTTCTCCTCGCTGCAACATTCATCACCCACGCTTCACACCCATATAAGAGCGTTGGTAAAACTATACTCTCATACATTCCCTCTTTGCCTCCAAGGACAAAGTTCTTTGTCTCCACAGACTCCTAAGTGCACCACTCACATCTTTTTCCCTCATCAATTCTATGATTCACCTCCCCTCTTTCATAGACCCATCCGCTGAACGTCCACATCCCAAATATCTGAATACGTTTACCTCCTCCAACTCTTCCCTCCAATCTGATATTCAATCTTTTATCACCTAATCTTTTTGTTATCCTCATAACCTTACTCTTTCCTGTATTCACCTTTAATTTTCTTCTTTTGCACACCCTACCAAATTCATCCACCAATCTCTGCAACTTCTCTTCAAATCTCCCAAGAGCACAGTGTCATCAGCAAAGAGCAGCTGTGACAACTCCCACTTTGTGTGTGATTCTTTATCTTTTAACTCCACCCCCTCTTGCCAAGACCCTCGCATTTACTTCCTTACAACCCCATCTATAAATATATTAAACAACCCCCGGTGACATCACACATCCTTGTCTAAGGCCTACTTTTACTGGGAAAAAACTTCCTTCTTTTCCTACATACTCTAACTTGAGCCTCACTATCCTCGTAAAAACTCTTCACTGCTTCAGTAACCTACCTCCTAAAACCATAAAACTTGCAACATCTGCCACATTGCCCCCTACCACCCTGTAACGCCTTTTCCAAATCCATAAATGCCACAAAGACCTCTTTAGCCTTATCTAAATACTGTTCACTTATTGTTTCACTGTAAACACCTGGTCCACACACCCCCCCTACCTTTCCTAAAGCCCCCTTGTTCATCTGCTATCCTATTCTCCGTCTTACTCTTAATTCTTTCAATTATAACTCTACCATACACTTTACCAGGTACACTCAAAAGACTTATCCCCCTATAATTTTTGCACTCTCTTTTATCCCCTTTGCCTTTATAAAAAAGGAACTATGCATGCTCTCTGCCCAATCCCTAGGTACCTTACCCCTCTTCCATACATTTATTAAATAATTGCACCAACCACTCCAAAACTATATCCCCACCTGCTTTTAACATTTCTATCTTATCCCATCAATCCCGGCTGCCTTACCCCCTTTCATTTTACCTACTGCCTCACGAACTTCCCCCACACTCACAACGGGCTCTTCCTCACTCCTACAAGATTTATTCCTCCTTGCCCTATACACAAATCACAGCTTCCCTATCTTCATCAAACATTTAACAATTCCTCAAAATATTCCTTCCACTTCCCAATACCTCTAACTCTCCTTTTAATAACTCTCCTCTCCTATTTTTAACTGACAAATCCATTTGTTCTCTAGGTTTTCTTAACTTGTTAATTCACTCCAAAACTTTTTCTTATTTTCAACGAAATTTGTTGATAACATCTCACCCACTCTCTCATTTGCTCTCTTTTTACATTCTGCTTCACCACTCTCTTAACTTCCCCTCTTTTTCTCCTATACTTTCCCCTTTCCTTGCATCACTTCTATTTTGTAAAAACTTCTCATATCTAACTTTTTCTCCCTTACTACTCTCTTTACATCATCATTCCACCAATCGCTCCTCTTCCCTCCTGCACACCACTTTCCTGTAACCACAAACTTCTGCTGAACACTCTAACACTTACATTTTTAAACCTACCCCATACCTCTTCGACCCCATTGCCTATGCTCTCATTAGCCCATCTATCCTCCAATAGCTGTTTATATCTTACCCTAACTGCCTCCTCTTTTAGTTTATAAACCTTCACCTCTCTCTTCCCTGATGCTTCTATTCTCCTTGTATCCCATCTACCTTTTACTCTCAAGTGTAGCTACAACTAGAAAGTGATCTGATATATCTGTGGCCCCTCTAAAAAACATGTACATCCTGAAGTCTACTCAACAGTCTTTTTATCTACCAATACATAATCCAACAAACTACTGTCATTTCGCCCTACATCATACCCGTGTATACTTATTTATCCTCTTTTTCTTAAAATATGTATTACCTATAACTAAACCCCTTTCTATACAAAGTTCAATCAAAGGGCTCCCATTATCATTTACACCTGGCACCCAAACTTCCCAAACCACACCCTCTCTAAAAGTTTCTCCTATTTTAAGCATTCAAGCCCCCTACCACAATACTCTCTCACTTGGTTCAAAGCTCCTATACATTCACTTAACATCTCCAAAATCTCTCTCTCTCCTCTGCATTCCCTCTTCTTCCAGGTGCATACACGCTTATTATGACCCACTTCTCGCATCCAACCTTTTACTTTAATCCACAAAATTTCTGAATTTACACATTCATATTCTCTTTTCTCCTTTCCATAACTGATCATTTTAACATTACGGGCTACCCCTTCCTTTGCTCTAACTCTCTCAGATACTCCAGATTGTAATCCCATTTATTTCCCCCCACTGAAACCCTCCTACCCCCTTCACTTTGTTTCGCTTGGGCCAGGACATCCAACTTCTTTTCATTCATAACATCAGCAATCATCTGTTTCTTGTCATCTGCACTACATCCACGCACATTTAAGCAACCAGTTTTATAAGTTTTTCCTTTTTCCCTCTTTTTTAGTAATTGTATACAGGAGAAGGGGTTACTAGCCCATTGCTCCCAGCATTTTAGTCGCCTCATACGACACGCATGGCTTACGGAGGAAAGATTCTTTTCCACTTCCCCATGGACAATAGAAGAAATAAAAAAGAACAAGAGCTATTTAGAAAAAGGAGAAAAACCTAGATGTATGTATATATATTTTATGCATGTGCGTGCCCTGTGAAGTGTGACCAAAGTGTAAGTAGGAGTGAAAGATACCCCTGTTATCTTAGCTTTTTTAATGAGACAGAAAAAGAAACCACAACCCCTACCATCATGAAAAAACATTTTAATTTTTTGTTTTCACAGTCATCTGGCAGGACGGTAGTACTTCCCCTGGGTGGTTGCTGTCTACCAACCTACTACCTACTAATATATAAAAATAATATATATATATATATATATATATATATAATATATATATATATAATATATATATAAATATATATATATAATCTCCCATGATAGCCCAGATACTGACACAAAGTGACTTACTCCCGCAGCTGGGTTGGTTGCGCACTCAGCTCACACACTGAGGTTCGTGGTTCGATCCCCGGTTCGGGTGCAAACAAAAGGACGTGTTTCCTTAATACACCTACTGTCCTTGTTCACCTACCAATAAGTAGATACCTGGGTATTAGGTGACTGGTGTGGGTGGCATCCAGGGGGAGAAGATTGAAAGATCACAATGGAAATAAAACAGTCCTCAATGACGTAACTGATTTTCTTGGACTATAATTACGTGGAATGTTGCATAGCCTGCTGATGTAAATTACTTAAATGTTTAATTTGAATTTGGCGACAAATTTACCTCTACTGATAAAAGTATTTAATGGTATACTATTAAATCTAATATTTACTTTCCAATTTTGTGAAAATCGAAAGTCACAACAAATTTTATTATTTTTATACTATTTGCATAACGTATTCATATATTTTAAAATAAAAGGCTTTATATATTGGTTAAATTACTTATAACGACATAGCCCCCCCATCGACACCATGCCTAACCCTTCTAGGGTAGGGTAGGTGCCTGAGCCCGAGCCTTTAGCTCATAAGACTGTCATTCCCATTTGTTCCCTTGTGGCGGGAATGGCAGACCAGAGAGGCCTAGCTTGTGGCTAGGCCTGGGGACAGTTGGTCCCAAAGATGAGGGGGTACTTGTACCTCCTCCCATGGGAGACTTAGGTCTCAGACACTCCCTAAAGAGGGAGCCAAGGCCGGGCCACCACTTGGAAAAGGCCCGGGCCGGGAGAATACCGGCGAATCTTTAATAATAATAATAATAAACATAGCCCCCAAAAAACGGCCTGAGCTTGCTACCATCTGCAGCTCATAAGACTGCCATCCCCACGAGCCCCTTTGAGGCGGGGTAGATGGCAGACCAGAGGCCTAGCTTCTCCCTACGAGCCCCGTGAGGGCGGGGAATGTGGCTAGGCCTGGGGACACTTGGTCCCAAAGAAGAGGAGGTACTTGTACCTCCTCCCATGGCAGACTTGAGTCTCGAGACACTCCCCAGATAGGGAGCCAAGGCCGGGTCACCACTACTTGGAAAAGACCCGGGCCGGGAGAATACCGGCGGATCTTTAATAATAATAATAATAATAAGATATAGCCCCTTTGGGGCGGGGCAGATGGCAGACCAGAGGCCTAGCTTCTCCCTACGAGCTCCGTGAGGGCGGGGAATGTGGCTAGGCCTGGAGACAGTTGGTCCCAAAGATGAGGGGGTACTTGTGCCTCCTCCCATGGGAGACTTACGTCTCGATATACTCCCCAGATAGGGAGCCAAGGCCGGGTCACCACTACTTGGAAAAGACCCGGGCCGGGAGAATACCGGCGAATAAAAAAAAAAAAAAAAGACATAGCCCCAAGGAAGAGTGGCGGAGGAACGTCATAAGAGAGAGAGATCAGGAATTTCAATTCATAAGGATTATCGACTGGACGAAGATTGGAAAACAGTGTGTGTTGTGTTGTGTTCGCAAATCTGTGTTAGTTTACGCACAGATTAGCGTCATTCCTGGTGATCCTTGGACTGTGTTCAGTGCTTCAGAGTAGTGAGCCACGAGAGGGTGGCTACGGGCCCCGACTGGGGCTCTGAGCCTCACAGCTCTGCTCCCAGTGTGGGCGGCTGTGAGGTCACAGGCAGCAGCTCTGCTGCTGGCTCTGTCCCCACACCTACAGTCACCATGACAGATCCAGGAGAGCGGCCTAAACGTTCCTTCAATGCGGGGACGAGTGGAGGACGACGGGGGGCAGGTGGGGAGCCCCCACCAAGAAGGCCAAGGATGTAGTGAGACTACTGTACCTACCAATCTGCCACTAGGTCCGTCGGCAGCCCCTACCCAAGAAGACCTTGCACCCCCAGATGGCCATAGGGGTCGTGGAAGGAAGCCAGGAGGATGTAGCTCCTCAAGTGGCAAGGATGGAGCCATCCCAGGTCCCACACCCAGTTGTTTGGCCTCCACAGTGGACGGGGCCCGGCTGACTCCACGTGGAAGGAGGAGTTCCCGCTCAGCTCGGGCACAAGCAACCAGGGCCTTCAACAAATTCAATTTTTCCCAACTACGGTTTGTAAGGTATCTGGAAGGATTTCCCTCCCACCTCAAGTTCCGCTGCGAGTTCACTCTAGGAACGAGGTTCTGGTCATTCCTCGGACGAAGACTCTTACGAGGAGTTGAAGGGGCTGGTTGTGACCCATCCCAGCATGGTGGAATTGGTTGCTTCGGAGAAGGTGTACAAGGGGGTGCTTTTACACGTCCCTGTGCCCCCCCCCACTGGACCCCATTTTGGAAGTGCCCAATATTGTCAAGGCGGAGCGACTCACTGCAACGGTGAACAAGGTGCCCACCCGCCAGGTGCTGATCCACGCACCTGGACCTTGGGGTCTGGGGAAGATTCAAGACCCGACCATACCTGTCAGGCCCAGTACAATGCTTCAACTGTCAGGGGTTCAATCATATTGCAGCCACCTGCCAGTGAGAGAAGAAGTGTGGTGTGTGCAGCAAGGCACACGACTCGAAGGACTGCATTGCCATCCTCAAACAGCCAACGGGCGAAGCCCTTTGGCAGGAGCCCAAGTGTGCCAACTGCTCAAAGAGGCACCATGCGGGAAAACCGAGCTGTCCTGTGATGGTGCAGCATGGCAGCAGGTTCGTCATGGGAAAACGACCCGACAGCCCCGACGCCACCCCAGCCTTGGAACTGCCCAGCAACAGTCCAGCATGGGCTCCAATCACGGTTCCCCGAATACCGCAGGAGGGCAAAAACCAGCGAGTTCCCAGCACTGGGCTCCCAGCGGTGGCATCAGGGGGCAGACACTGGTTTGCAGCAGCGTGGTCAACTGGGGGGTTTCAGATGGCAAGGTGGCCAAGAAGACAGAACATTGGGAAAAACAGCCACAGGCCAGGCACACTGCCCAGCAGGTCCCAGCTGGGCACCCAACATTCCTTGCCAAAAACCGCCAGCAGGCCTCTTCCCCAAGGGCAGGTCCCTACTGTGAGCGCCAGAGTCAGGCAGAGGGTTCCCCGCCAGGGGACTTGGAAGTCCATGGCCACTCATGGCAGGGCCCAGGGTGCACCCAGCTATGCTGCTGCAGTGTCGACAGCCACCCAGACATACCCAGTGACCCAGCCCGACTCGACGGGTCGTCCAGCTCAATGCCTGCAGAGGTAATGGTCGAATCCTTTCCGGAATCGACTGAAGAAAACCCTCGGGTCATCTCAGCGCTCCTCTGTCGCCTGCTGCCGTCGGCAGAGGACAGGGGCGCCTGCAGGGAGCTCCTGTCATGGATGCTGGGCGTGGTCCTACTGGACAGGAAAGACTCAATGGAACTTCAAGCCATCATCCAGGATCCTTCCAGTCTGTGATGGAGAGGCCCCGGAGTCGCCAACAAACGGACGACGAGTCCCAGGCAGAGATGGAATCAGTGAGCCACCTCTGCGGCCCTTGAAGATCCTCCAGTGGAAATATTTGGGCTGCAGCGGAAAATTCACTTAGTGATTGAAGCTGCAGTTCAGGATGAGGTTGATTTCTTCTTGTTTCAGGAGACACTCACTGATTTGTCACGTCAAAAGCAGCCACGTATTTTCCGGGGTTCCCCTGCCCACTTTCAGCGCCTGGAAGGGGCTGGCAGGGGCACGGCGATCTACGTCAGGACCACTATCCCTCATTCAATCTCCACTGACCCCAGCGACTGTGGGGAGGGCGTAGAGGTTCAGGCTGTCACCCTACACCTGGCGGATGGACCTCTCGTGGTTTACAATATTTACAGAAGCTCTCGTACACCCTTTACATTTCAAGGTGGCAGCACTCGCCCCACGAGAAACGTCTTGTTGTGGCTGGGGGTGTCAATGCCCACCACCCAATACTTCTTCTGTCTCTCCTATCAACGCAGCTGGAGGTCACCTTGCGGCTGTGCTGGAGGAGGTCCCTGAGATCGCCCCCCTCAATAATGGTGAGCCAACCCATCACTATGGTTTGGGCCCCTTGGATGTTACACTCATCTCTAGGCGGTTGCTCTCGAGCGTGAGATGGGAGGTCCACCCCCGTCTCCCCCAGTGATCACTTTGCCCGTGGTCAAATACGCTGATGGTCCAGCGGTGCCCGCTCCCCACACCTAACCCCCCAGATGGAATCTAAAAAAAAGCCGACTGGCAGTGCTTCCAGGAGGTCATTGAGCGCTGGTGGGCAGAGTCTCCTCTTCCAGAAGAAACCCCGATTTAGGCGGCTCAAAGCTTGCAGGTGGCCTTCACATGTGCAGCTGAGGCAGCAATACCTAAGATTACAGGCGGAGGGTCATATAAAAAGTGACTGGTGGTTTTACATGAGGACATCAGGAAAAAGAACCACCGCATCAATGTTGTACGCAAGATGCACAGGCGTAATCCCACGGTTTGAGTCCATGCGTCTGCTCAGGGAAGTGGTGCGGCATGCATGCCATGTCTCACACAGGGTCCGGCAGGCTAAAAAGGTTCGAGTGGTGTGCCTCCTTCAGCTACTCCTCCACCTTATCTGAGATTTGGACCAAGTTACGATTGGCCACTGGGGAGCATCGCATTGTGGCTCGGGTTTCACCCAGACCCCGCAACTGAGGCAGAGCGTCTGGTGGACCTATTCACCTCCAGAGCGGTCATCGCTCAACTGCCCCCAGGATCTCCAGGACCTCCAAGCCACCCTCCTTCCTAGAAGGGTGAGGTGATCCAAGCAGCATGCCAGGCTAAGGAACGTCACGGATGAAGACTTCACCGACCAGGAGCTCCAGGCAGCCTTCACATCTCATCGAGGAAAACTGCACCGGGGCAGATGGTATCACCTATGCATGAAACACTCGGTCTGGCCATTCTGGACATTCAGCTGTCCCGGGGGTCATCAACCAGACTTGGCGAGCTGGCAAACTCCCTGTCGTATGGAAGGAGGCTGACATCATACCGATTCCTAAGCCTGGGGGGTCCTGGCAGTGGGGAGACCCATCCCCTCACCAGTTGCATCTCGAAGGTGTCTGAAAGGATGGTGTTTGGGGCGCCTGAGGTGGAAGCTTGGCCCTCCTCATAAACACCTCTATGGCTTCAAAAGAGGAGTGGGCACTTTCGAAAGCCTTACCACTCTACTGACCGGCTTGGGTCAACGCCCAAGCCCACATTGGGTTTTCTTTCTTGACCTCGAGAAAGCTTTTGAGCTAGCCAGTGCAAACCCGCCATCCTCTCACTCCCTTTGGGCCCGCAGGGGATTAAAGGCAGGCTGCTTTCATGGCTTCGTTCCTATCTCCAGGACAGGCAGGCCTGGTATGCTTCCAGGGGCATGCATCTTCTCTCAAGACCCTGGACAACGGCACCCCCACAGGGCGGGGTGCTTAGTCCCACCCTGTTCAATGTACTGATGCACCAGCTGGTGCGCCTGCCTTTCTCCTGAGGCACCATCCTCCTCAGCTATGCCGTGACCTGGCACTTGTCGTACCTAGGAAGCGCCGGCTTTTGCAGCGTGCCCAGGAGGACCTCGATCTGCTGGCTTCCACCTGCCGTCACTTGGGACTCAAGATATCTGCAGCGAAATCCAAAGCCATGATCCTTCGCACCAAGGTGCCCATCAGAGGTTTCGGGTCCTGGGCATCGACCTGGAGTGGGTTCACAGTTATAGGTACCTTGGCATCCACATTGACAGGCACCTCACCTTCCAGAAACATGTGCGCCACATTAAAGAGAGGGCTCTGCAGAGGGCCAACCCTAGGGTTGGGGCCAGCCTCGAGGTCATGAGGTTGTTCTACATCCAGGCAATACGTTCCCTCGTTGACTATGGGGCACTTGCTCTGGTTCACGCCAGACCCACAAACATCAAATCCCTCTGTGTCATCCAGAACACAGCTGTACGGGCCATGCTGGGGGCTCCTAGGTGGGCCAATGCAGTGGCTCTGAACCTTGAGGTGAAGATACAGCCTCTTGAAGACAGGATCCAACTGGTAGTTGCCGGAGGATTGCAAAGTATCTCCGACTCCCAGGGGCTGACAAACTGATGAGAGATTTACGGGTCCACCAGGGCAGGTCATTCCACTGCATCCCGGCCGCCGATGGATGTGGTCGGTAGCAGATGCCACACAGAACTCTGCCCATGACATTGCTTCCAGGCGGGAGGCTGCGACAGACTGGCAGCGAACTACACGTGGCCCACCCCCTTGGGCACCAGAGCTGTTTGCGGTGAGCTGGACAACCCTACCAGACAGCAAGAGGCATTGCACCTGGGACATTCTCACCACCTTGCCCGGGCTAGCATTGTGGGTGCGGAAGGCCCAGGGTGTGTGTCATATTTCACTGATGGCTCCAGAGACCCAGTGGCAGGCCACACAGCTGCTGGGGAAAAGTTCCACAGCAATCTGACAGCAGGTTGGCGCTCCCAGACCATGGGACCATCCTCCAGGCCGAATCTTTGCCATCCAACAAGCTCTGCGGCAACTCTTGCAGACATCAGCATCCCCATCTCCACGTGATTCCAAGGCCCAGGCGATCCAAGCGCTTAGCCCCCCCGAGAGCCAAAGGACAACATACCTTAATAACCATCCACCTCCCTCTCATGGGGGCCCAGGTCGCAGGCTACCATCAACTGGGTCCCGAGCCCCTGTGGTATCCCCCTGGCAAGATGCTGCAGATGAGGCTGGTAGGACTGCAACCCTCGAGGCACAGCCACGTCTGCGATCTCCAAACACCTCAGCCAGATTTGCTCTGTTTGGTGCTGGTTGCGGTGAGCGCCCATTCCCTGACCCGGGGAGGTCACGGAGCCTCTTTTGGTATGTCAGGGCGACCCACGGGTTGCCCCTTTCCCAAAATTTCGGACACAGTCCAGGGAACTGAGGGTGCATAATCACCGCCCACGCTTAGGGTATCCACCACTGCGCGGACTGTTGAATGGGGACAGAGGAGCTCCCGTGCCCATTTGACCGAATGTTCCGCAGCCCTTGGTGCAACTACCTGTTAGACTGGGCCCGGCTACGATCCCCTTCGCAGTAGACAAATTCCCAAATGACAACAGTAGGGCAACCCGAGAGGGTGAGGCAGCACATCTTGTGTACTTAGCTGTCAGGGACTTGGAAACCTTACTTCCATCCTTGCACGTCATCCGCCCCCTGCTGAAGTTGCTGCGAGGGCCTCTTTGGGCCTCCATTGCACTGCACACCAGCCACTGTTAGTGCACACTAACGTTTGGTACGTCATCTGGCAATTGGGCCGGTGAGGTACCCCCCCCCCTTCCTGCTGAAGACCTGCCACACAGGTGCAAGTAAAGATAAATGTCACTTCCCTACCCGGGAAGCCAATGCCGGGTCACCATAATGGAAGAGACCCGGGCCGGGATTACCGGCGAATCAAATAGAATAGAATAGAATAGAAATAGATTTAAGCCCGATCGACACCATGCCTAACTCCTTCTAGGGTAGGGTAGGTGCCTGAGCCCGAGCCTTTAGCTCACAAGACTGTCATTCCCATTTGCCCCCTTGTGGCGGGGATGGCAGATCAGAGAGGCCTAGCTTGTGGCTAGGCCTGGGGACAGTTGGTCCCAAAGATGAGGAGGTACTTGTGCCTCCTCCCATGGGAGACTTAGGTCTCAGACACTCCCTAAAGAGGGAGCCAAAGCCGGGCCACCACTTGGAAAAAGCCCGGGCCGGGAGAATACCGGCGGATCTTTAATAATAATAATAATAATAAGATATAGCCCCTTTGGGGCGGGGCAGATGGCAGACCAGAGGCCTAGCTTCTCCCTACGAGCTCCGTGAGGGCGGGGAATGTGGCTAGGCCTGGAGACAGTTGGTCCCAAAGATGAGGGGGTACTTGTGCCTCCTCCCATGGGAGACTTACGTCTCGATATACTCCCCAGATAGGGAGCCAAGGCCGGGTCACCACTACTTGGAAAAGACCCGGGCCGGGAGAGTACCGGCGAATAAAAAAAAAAAAAAAAAAAAAAAGATATTACCATCGATACCATGCCTAACCCTTCTAGGGTAGGGTAGGTGCCTGAGCCCGAGCCTTCCCATTCCCATTTGCCCCCTTGGGGTGGGGATGGCAGACCAGAGAGGCCTAGCTTGTGGCTAGGCCTGGGGGCAGTTGGTCCCATAGATGAGGAGGTACTTGTGCCTCCTCCCATGGGAGACTTAGGTCTCAGACACTCCCTAAAGAGGGAGCCAAGGCCGGGCCACCACTTGGAAAAGGCCGGGCCGGGAGAATACCGGCTATTCTTTAATAATAATAATAAATAAGATATTACCACAAGGCCTGAGCTTGCTACCACCTGCAGCTTTGAGGCGGGGCAGATGGCAGACCAGAGGCCTAGCTTCTCCCTACGAGCCCTGTGAGGGCGGGGGATGTGGCTAGGCCTGGGGACAGTTGGTCCCAAAGATGAGGGGGTAGTTGTACCTCCTCCCATGTCGACACTATGCCTAACCCTTCTAGGGTAGGGTAGGTGCCTGAGCCCGAGCCTTTAGCTCATAAGACTGTCATTCCCATTAGCCCCCTTGGGGCGGGGATGGCAGACCAGAGTGGCCTAGCTTGTGGCTAGGCCTGGGGACAGTTGGTCCCAAAGATGAGGAGGTACTTGTGCCTCATCCCATGGGAGACTTAGGTCTCAGACACTCCCTAAAGAGGGAGCCAAAGCCGGGCCACCACTTGGATAAGGCCCGGGCCGGGAGAATACCGGCGAATCTTTAATAATAATAATAATAAATCGATACCTTGCCTAACCCTTCTAGGGTAGGGTAGGTGCCTGAGTCCGACCCATTTGCCACCTTGGTGCGGGGATGGCAGACCAGAGAGGCCTAACTTGTGGCTAGGCCTGTGGACAGTTGATCCCAAAGATGAGGAGGTCCTTGTGCCTCCTCCCATGGGAGACTTAGGTCTCAGACACTCCCTAAAGAGGGAGCCAAGGCAGGGCCACCACTTGGAAAAGGCCTGGGCCGGGAGAATACCGGCTAATCTTTAATAATAATAAGATATTACCACCGTGCCGGGTCACCAAAATGGAAGAGACCCAGGCCGGGATACCATACCGGCGAATCACATAGAATAGATATTACCACCATCACTTCTCATTGAGACTCACCAGACCTTGTCACCAGTACCGTCTTCCTCCTCGTCTACTGAAGCCGACATCGAGTCTTCACCTCCATCTTCATCACCGCCTGCCAAGAGTGCAAAATCAGTGCCAACAACACCATCTTACGACCCTCGGCATGGTACACTTCATGATGAGTCATATTGTCCATGGAATCACCTTGTACACCACAGTTCACTACGGTCAAGATATGCTGTTATCTGAACTGTACACTCATCTTACCAACAAGACTGTCAAGTTTACCATCGTTCCTGGTGCTGGTATAATTACACTTTCTAATCTCCTAGAGATCATTATACACACTCTCAGCATCCCTGCAATCAACACTTGCTAACACATCTCATGATCCTCCCGCCCCAACGATTTAAACGTCTTGTAAATGGATCAATTCGCTTCTTGGTAAGATGGGTAAGGATGGAAATATTGGAAAAGGATGGGAGGGGGGAGTGAGGTAGGATATAAAAGGTAAGTGATACAACCACTTTGGTGCAACTTAAAAAGTGGATGTGAATAAATAGAAAATTCTTGAAGGGGTATAATACTAACCCATCAGAGTCACATAGATATAACAGATATATAGGTATATGACTCTGAATTATTGGTAGTAGATATACAAGTTGCAATTGTCTTTTTTTTTGCGATTGCATAACAAATATTTAAACGACAAGACAAGGCGGTAATCTGGACAGTTTGTAAAGAATTACTTGATACGTTAGCGTCTTTCAAGGTGGTGTCCCGCCATAGTAAATGTAGAATATTTATAACAGTAGATGTAGAAGTAGAAATGTTATACGAGATATCTCCCTAATTAGGGGTGATAATTTTCTTAGTAAACATAGAAGGGTTCTGGTGTTACCCAATCATCTTCGTCTGCAGGAGGTTGCTCAAGGGGGCTGTAGGGCAAATTTCCGCGCGCGCTCAACCAAAAATCGAAAAATTATGGAAATTGAGTTATATATACCGAAAAATAGCTTAACTCTTTGGCAACACAATGGTACCAGAATGAATGTTCTACGACGTTTCTACAAGAAATTATAGTCATTTATATCAGGTATGGTGATGGCGATATGGGTAGCGCGTCTGGAGTTTACCTGGAGTTTACCTGGAGAGAGTTCCGGGGGTCAACGCCCCCGCAGCCCGGTCTGTGACCAGGCCTCCTGGTGGATCAGAGCCTGATCAACCAGGCTGTTGCTGCTGGCTGCACGCAAACCAACGTACGAGCCACAGCCCGGCTGGTCAGGAACCGACTTTAGGTGCTTGTCCAGTGCCAGCTTGAAGACTGCCAGGGGTCTGTTGGTAATCCCCCTTATGTGTGCTGGGAGGCAGTTGAACAATCTCGGGCCCCTGACACTTATTGTATGGTCTCTTAACGTGCTAGTGACACCCCTGCTTTTCATTGGGGGGATGTTGCATCGTCTACCAAGTCTTTTGCTTTCGTAGTGAGTGATTTTCGTGTGCAAGTTCGGTACTAGTCCCTCTAGGATTTTCCAGGTGTATATAATCATGTATCTCTCCCTCCTGCGTTCCAGGGAATACAGTTTTAGGAACCTCAAGTGCTCCCAGTAATTGAGGTGTTTTATCTCCGTTATGTGCGCCGTGAAGGTTCTCTGTACATTTTCTAGGTCAGCAATTTCACCTGCCTTGAAAGGTGCTGTTAGTGTGCAGCAATATTCCAGCCTAGATAGAACAAGTGACCTGAAGAGTGTCATCATGGGTTTGGCCTCCCTAGTTTTGAAGGTTCTCATTATCCATCCTGTCATTTTTCTTGCAGATGCGATTGATACAATGTTATGGTCCTTGAATGTGAGATCCTCCGACATGGTCACAGCTCATATATATTTTGGAATTTTTTCATTGTTTTATCGCTTTTTCTTGCATTATTCTTTCTAATATAATAACTGACTATTTGGCATCATAAAACAGTAGGCGGAGATTATCCGTAGACTTAGAGCCTACCAGGCCTACCACCGCTCCAGAGAGTGACAGGAGAAATCACTTCATTATTACGCTTATATTAGCTTTTATATCAACTCTACGGTTTATTTATCTATCAGAATTTACCTAATATGATATAATAAACACTATAAATAACATACAAACATGTTATATACTCTAGACTGAATAAAATAAGCCATAATATGGCGAGAGACCATCGGGAATATTTCGATATAAATCAGTAAATCCTCTCATGTCGTATTCTTTGGTCTCTGAGTAAGAGAAAACGGAGTTTTGAAGAGGATAACTGCATTAGAACATCAGTTTACTAAGACATACACCGAAACAAACGCAATTTTCGCGATTTTTTTTTTTTTCGAGACGGTGGGCCTGCCGGCGCTCCAGGCCAATATCTCTGAAGTAACTTATTCACTTATTTCGCTAAGGTACGCCTTTATTACTTAATTAAGTGGAATAATATTTACAGAAATGGTAAAATAATAGCTAAATAAATAATAGCTAAATTCAAATTCAAATACCTACTAAAACCTCTCACATTGATAAACATCTACAGAGTTCCACAGTCAAACATTAGCCAATTTAGTCAAAACCTAGGAAGTATGATAATTGATGCACGCATGAACAAAGATCACTTACTACTCTCAGGTGACTTCAATATAAATCTCCTGCAAGACCAGGACCCACACGTTACTGAATTCACAAACACAATGAGTAACTGCATGTTGCTACCAACAGTAACAAAACCTACAAGAGTTACAGAGACTAGTGTTTCCCTACTTGACCACATCTGGACCAACACCATATCCCCTTTAAAATCTGGCATAATTACAGATAATACCACAGACCACTACCCTACTTTCCTCATAACAACTCTTGGTAAAATACCCCAAGACACTACTAAAGTCACCTTCAGACTTCACAAGGAGGCAGCCATTAATAACTTCACAACAGCAGTAACAAACATTGACTGGCACACTGAGCTAGAAATCTATACAGATATTGACGAATGTTTTAATAATTTTCTAAAAAAGACCCAATACCTTTATAACAAGCACTGCCCTAAAAAAACTAAACAGATGACAGCTAAGAGACTGAACAGTCCCTGGCTAACACCCAGCATTCTCAAATCCATAAATATAAAACACCGATATGAAAAACAGTACAGAATGGGTCACATAACCAGAGACCAAACAAAACGTTACTCGTCAATCCTAACCAGCCTGATAAGAAGGGCAAAAAATTGTATTATGAGAATAGATTATCCAACTTACGAGGTGATATAAAAAAAGACCTGGAAGACCCTATCAGAAATTCTGGGAACAAAAAAGATATCACGACATAGCGAAATAAAATTAGCAAAATCAGATGAACCCCAACTCCCACCAACAGAAACAGCAAACAGACTCAATGATTTCTTCTCCACTAAAAGGTCAAAACCTTGCCAATAAAATCCCAAGCTCAGATACCCCACCAAATGACTACCTCACTGGCAACTACCCGAACACACTGTTCCTAGCTCCGACTAACCCATACGAAGTCTCCCTTATTATCAACGCACTGAAAAACAAGGCAGATTTAAATACCTTACCACCCTTTATATACAAAAAAGCGTCACAAGTACTATCACCAATCATTGCAACACTCTTTAACAAATCCATTGAATCCTCCACCTTCCCCACAGTTCTCAAAATAGCAAGGGTCACCCCGATCCATAAAGGAGGAGCCCAAACAGAGTTGAATAACTATAGGCCAATATCCAATTTACACCCTCTCTCAAAAATCTTCGAAAAATTAATTCATAAACGAATCTACTCCTACCTCATCTCCCAAAACATTCTCAACCCCTGCCAATTTGGATTCAGGCCTAATAAAAATACTAATGATGCTATTATACACATGCTAGAACATATATACACTGGGGATCTTCATTGACTTACGTAAAGCTTTTGATACAGTTGACCATGACTTGCTCCACGTAAAATTGTCGCACTATGGTATAAGAGGGCACTCCCTCAACTACCTAAAGTCTTACCTCAGCAACAGAAGCCAATATGTGTACGTAAATGGGGCAAGCTCTTCCGCACAACCAATTACAGTTGGTGTCCCACAGGGAAGTGTCCTTGGCCCTCTTCTCTTTCTCCTATACATAAATGACCTACCAAATGCTTCGCAATTACTCAAACCCACACTTTTTGCAGATGACACTACATACGTCTTCTCTCACCCGAGCCCAGTCATGCTAGCCAATACTGTAAACACCGAATTACAGAAAATATCTACCTGGATGAGGACTAACAAACTTACATTAAACATTAACAAAACCTACTTCATTCAGTTTGGTAACAGAGCTACAGATGTACCTCTTAACATAACGATAAACGGATCACCTGTCACAAAACTAACAGAGGGAAAATTCTTAGGAATCCACCTCGATAATAGACTCAAATTTCATACACATATACAACAAATTTCTAAGAAAATTTCCAAGACTGTAGGCATACTATCGAAGATACGGTACTATGTTCCACAGTCAGCCCTCCTGCCCTTTATCATTCTCTTATTTTACCCCTATCTCACCTATGGAATTTGTGCATGGGCTCAACAACAATTAACCATCTCAGACCAATAATTACCCAACAAAAGGCTGCAGTTAGAATGATAACAAATTCTCACTACAAAGGGAACACACTCCACCAATATTCAAAACACTCAACCTACTCACCATACAAAACATCCATACATATTATTGCACCTATTACATACGTAGAACACTTAACTCTGATATTAACCCTCCCCTCAAACGTCTCCTTGCCAACCTCAACGAACACATGACCATAACACAAGGCACAGATCACTCTTGATGTTCCTCGTGTCCATCTTCACGCTATGCAAAAACTCAATTGCACATAAAAGGCCCTAAAATCGGAATTCATTACCTGTAAATATAAAAGAAACACTACCTGTTTATTAAATTCAAGTCTTTTCTCAAAGATCACTTACTCACTCAAAACCAAATAAATACTGAATAACTGAACCTTATAAATTGTATATCCTATATGTTACTCACAATTATATCACACAAATGTTAAACCTAGGACCCAATCTAACTTTGTTATTTTTTTAAATACACTACCTAACAGAATACTCCATTTGACTGAATGAACAGCAATGCAAGCAACCATATGACCTGTCTTTGTAATATATGACCTGTCTTTGTAATATATGACCTGTCTTTGTAATATATGACCTGTCTTTGTAATATATGACCTGTCTTTGTAATATATGACCTGTCTTTGTAATATATGACCTGTCTTTGTAATACTCACTTGTACTTTATAGTTATCTGTTTACAATAATGTCTTATCACTGATTTCATCATTGCTTAGTTAATCTTAAGTTAATTTTAAGCCAGCCCGTAATGCTATGCATATAAGTGGCTTTGGCATGCTGCTCTTACCTGTATTTTTTTTTGTACCTCTGTATGTGTGCTAAAATTTCTAAATTAATAAATAAATGCAGAGGGAATTTTGGAAATATTTCAAATACTTTGGGATTGATGTGGGAGTAAAGGGCAGATTTTTTTCAACATTCCAAGAACTAACAAACTTTATTTTTTTTTTGTGAAATAAAGATAAGTTATTTAGAGGAAAGGTCTCGAGGAAAATTAGTATTAACATTGTTGTCTGGGCACCAAGTGTCCAAACAACCTTACGTCGTCCCATGTAGGACTACCTTCCTGCCAAAGGGCATTTTCTGTAAATCAGTCCTTTTTCAGTCTTTTCTCAGTTGTTGTTTGAGGTATATTTTTGACAAATATTTTTTACACGGTGTGAAAACACTTTGTCTTGTGCACCAAAACTGGAAGAAATCGGACGGTAAACAAAAGAGCTACAATTTTTTCCCCGACTGCTCCCTCAAGATCATTGGATGAAGCGACGCAGCCTCTGTGGGAGAGTCATTGTTTGGGTCCTGTGAGGAGGAGTGTTGATGATGTAGTCGGTGGTATTTTCAACTTGTAGAGGCTCTTCTCTATCTGGTATGTAGAGTTCTTGCATTGCATAGAGTTGTTTCTTCTTCAGCGTATCAAGGCGTACATTTAAGGCAATAATATCCTGTCGTACGTGTAAATCTGCCATTTTAACTCTGTCTCTCCTCCTGGTACCCGTAATAAAGCGAAGAGCTCTATTCTGGACCCGTTGCAAGTGTATCATGTTGGTCTTTGTTGTTAATGACATTGGGACACAAGGGTATTCAAGTATAGGTCTTATTATCATTTTATACAGATGTTTTTTGACATGTTGAGGGGCTTGATTAAATCTAAAGAGACTGTTAAGACCGACTTTGGCTATGTTGATCTTTTTATTGACGTGAGATGTTGAGTGGAGCAGCCTGTCTATTTCATATCCCAAGATCTTGTTAGGGTTTCTAATTGCTACAGGTGTACCTCTGATGGAGATACCCCCTTTATCTTCGATGGTTGATGCAAAATATCTTATCGTGCTAACCAGAACTTTGTCAGAGTTAGTCGTAATTCTCTATTTCTTTTCCCAATTGGATGTTCGACGAAGGTCAATATTCATTTTTTCTATGACTCTTTCATATTTGTATTTTCCTGTTACCGGAGTTGATGAGACGATATAGATAACATCTGCAAATTGCGTTATAATTGTATCATTAAACTCTGGTTGAGGAAGATCATTCACATAAATGTTGAATAGAATTGGACTAAGACAAGAACCTTGTGGGACACCAGCTGTTGGTATAAAAGGCTCTGTCGACCTGCCGTGAAAGGTGGGAATGATTTTTCTTTGCGTTAAGAAGTTATATGTTAATCTGAGAAAGGTCCAGTTATGGTCTGGTAGGTCAATAAGTTTATATATAAGACCATCATGCCATAAGCTATCAAAAGCTTTATGAACATCTCTGGTGGCAATTAGGGCAAGATTGCCCTGATGTTTTAGACTTGCTACAGTATCAAAAATAATATTTATTGCATGATGGGTACCTCCGTGTGTCCTAAAGCAAAAATTGTTTCTCAGTAAAAAGGTGATTAAACTCCATATAGTAGTTCAGTCTGTTGGAAATGATCTTCTCAAGAACTTTCCCAGTGACTTCAAGTAAGGATATAGGTCTATAGTTTTCTGGTTGATGGATGTTTTTATTGGGTTTAGCAAGAAAGATCATCGTAGCAGTCTTAAAAACCACTGGAAAATGTCTGGAGGCCAAGATGGCATTAAAGATATTAACCAAAGACTGTTTACAGTTTCTGGGTCGGAACTTGATTTGTTTCATTGTTATTCCAGAGAGACCAGGGGCTCTATTTCGCATTCTTCCAATAACTTGACTCATCTCGAGTAGTGTGATAGGTCTAGTAAGCGGGTGGGCGTCTTCAAGAGTTGAAGTATCGATGGAAGGTAGTGGTTGTAGATCATCCAAGTTCTCATCTCTCCATTCATTTACCAACTGATAGTGATTATTGTTAAATTGACGACTGTTATTGTGGGAGAGAATTTTCTCCCATACATCACCCATCAAATTAGTCTGGTCCTGTGGATCATCAAGTTTAATCTCAACATCTTCATCTTCCTCATCAGTGAAGGTATGAATTAAGTAGGTAGGTGCCTTGTGTTTTGCACCTAAAAGTTGTCGGATCTTACTCCAAATTTTTTTAGGCTCTCGTTTATACTGATCAGCTTTTAGAACTAGTAATTTCCATAAGTCACGTTTGCGATGACTAATCATGTTAATTAATTCTGCCTCAGTGGGCTGCAGAAAACAATATGAAGTTCAACGATGAGAAATTTTAATTACTCAGATATGGTAAACACGAGGAAATTAAATCTTCATCAGAGTACAAAACAAATTCTGGCCACAAAATAGAGCGAAACACCAACGTCAAAGACCTGGGAGTGATCATGTCGGAGGATCTCACCTTCATGGACCATAACATTGTATCAATCGCATCTGCTAGAAAAATGACAGGATGGATAATGAGAACCTTCAAAACTAGGGAGGCCAAGCCCATGATGACACTCTTCAGGTCGCTTGTTCTATCTAGGCTGGAATATTGCTGCACACTTCCAGCACCTTTCAAGGCAGGTGAAATTGCTGACCTAGAAAATGTACAGAGAACTTTCACGGCGCGCATAACGGAGATAAAACACCTCAATTACTGGGAGCGCTTGAGGTTCCTGAACCTGTATTCCCTGGAACGCAGGCGGGAGAGATACATGATTATATACACCTGGAAAATCCTAGAGGGACTAGTACCGAACTTGCACACGAAAATCACTCACTACGAAAGCAAAAGACTTGGCAGACGATGCACCATCCCCCCAATGAAAAGCAGGGGTGTCACTAGCACGTTAAGAGACCATACAATAAGTGTCAGGGGCCCGAGACTGTTCAACTGCCTCCCAGCATTCATAAGGGGGATTACCAACAGACCCCTGGCAGTCTTCAAGCTGGCACTGGACAAGCACCTAAAGTCGGTTCCTGACCAGCCGGGCTGTGGCTCGTACGTTGGTTTGCGTGCAGCCAGCAGCAACAGTCTGGTTGATCAGGCTCTGATCCACCAGGATGCCTGGTCACAGACCGGGCCGCGGGGGCGTTGACCCCCGGAACTCTCTCCAGGTAAACTCCAGGTAATGTAGCTACTGGTGGTTGTCGCGTTTGAAGATGCCTTCGACATTCTGTTTGATAATTTCTCATACTGTCTCTAATTTCTCTCGTAGGTTTATATTGTTGGTAGATCTTTGTGGAAGCTAACTGGCAAGTTGCATTAGTAGCATCAATTATTCGATTGTGAAGGGACCTGATCGCGTCGTCAATTGCAGTGGAAGGTAAATTTTCCAATGACACAATTTCATCGTCACCCAGAAATGCCCTGAAGGGGTCAAATCCTAGGGTGTTAGATTGGGTTTAGGAGGTACAGGTATTCTAAATGGAGAAGTTTGTAGTTGTATTATAACAGGGATATGGTCAGATCCTACGTTTCCACCAGGAGATATACGACAGTGAAAGATGTCACAGTCTCTGTTTGTCAGTACTATATCTGGTGTCCCTGGATGAGGACCAATATACGATTTAAAGAATGGGCCTTGAAATGACAAGTTTCTGGCTGTCATGATATTAAATAGTTGTTTTCCTTTTAAGTCACCCAGTGGAACACCAGCTCCACAGTTGAAGAGGGCAGGGTGATGAGCATTAAAATCTCCAGCTAGAATTGTTGGAATATTCCTGCTTTATATCCTATGTAGAGGAATTGACTCTATATATTGTTGTCTCGGGGGAAAATATCCAGTTGCTATCACTAGTTGTCCATGAGACGTTGTTAGTTCTATTGCAAGAATGTTATCTTCATCAACATGAATATTTTTAAATGCATAGCCTAATTTAACCAAGATGGCTACACCACTAAAGGGTCCTCTCGATTTCTCCACAGTAGAGTAACCACGTAATTTAATATGTTGATCAACTCTTGCAGCTGTCTCATTCAAGAGTATAACATCGGGATTGTAATTATGTAGTTCAACCTCAAGGAGGTAACGGTTATTAAAGAAATGTTGAACATTAAGTTGGAAAATTGTAATCCCCATTATTTCTTGCACTTCACGCGTGTACTGCGGTCTGAACGTCTGCAAGTAATGTCATGTTTGGTATCCACACTATCCCTGCTGGACTCGTCAAGGGGAGGAGGGAACTTCTGCGTAGTTGCTTGTGTATTAAAAGTGTCACCATCCTCACTAGAGTTGGTAATATTAACATAATCATTAGAGTCATTAGAGTCATCATCAGAAAACTGAGGAGTGATATTCCCAGTTACAGTAAGCAGAGGCTCGTGAGAGTTAATGGGAGACTGTGGAGGCTCCAAGGGAAAATTTGGTAGGCCAGGTGAATTACCCTGGGAAAGTTCCTGTTCAACAGGATCAGCTGCAATAGCGGAAGAGTGAGCACCAATCTCTGGGGCATCGTTAGGGTCAGGTATTGACTCATTGGGTTAAGGGGAGTTGACAACCTGGGTATGCGAGGCGAGTGATCCTTGAACAAGGGATGAATTAGGCTTATTTGTAGAAGTAGAGTAGGGCACACACTTCCTGTTTTGAGAGGGCTGGGCCATAATAACCTTAACATTATCTGGGATAGTAATGGGAGTGATCCCATTAGCCATTAACAAATCATTTAAGATCTTAGAGCAGAGTTGAATGTCACCTTCTGCTATGTCTTTGGCCATCATATACATTAGTTGTGCTCTCGTCATATCCCCGGCTGAGGATACCTGAGACATGGGAGGTGAGGCTGTACCTTGTTGTTGCGTTTGTGTATGTTGTAGGTGAGGGTTAGATTGTGGCGCTCCAAGAGGGGCAGAATTCCAAACATTGGAACCAGTGGAAGAGACCTGAGGAGTCCCACTAGATCCAGGCAAAGCTGGGAAGGAAGTTTGGGACATTGTTGGAGGTGCCTCATGAGTGGTCTTCTTAGAAGTGGATAGTTTCTTAGCTTCTAAAATTTTCTGCATTACCTTTTTCCTCTGAGGACAGATAGCAGAAACAGCATGGTGTTTTCCATTGCAGAGGACACACTTGGGCTTAGTTTTGTTATGACAATCTTTAAAAGAATATTGACCAGAGCATATGCTGCAAATCAGTGTTTGAGTACTGCATTTGTTGGTGGTATGACCAAGTGCGTAACATTTGTAACATTGTGTAACACTGACAAACCGCTCAAGAGAGATTTGGTCAGGTGTACATCTGGTGCCAAAACATTTGAAGCCATTTTGACACACTAGTTTGGCTTCCTCAGGTGTCTCAAGTATTAATATTAATGTTTCCTGTTTGTTGTCAGGTTTAGAGAATTTATATGCTTGGACAGCCTTAAATTCCGAATTCCCCTTTTAAAAGTCATCAGAAAATTTTCCCCTGCACGGTGATATCTTCATGAAGCGGGTTAAATTTTGGCCCCCCAAAACACAGTTCGTTTTTCATTGAAACGGGGTTTTAATACCAAAATTTTTAAAATTTTTGTCCAAAAAACTTTCCTGTTAAGCATTTTTGAAAGTAAAACTCTTCTTCGAAGAGAGGAGAAGTACTATCCCAGGGGGGTTTTAAAAAAACATCCACTGGAGCAACAGTTAAATTTCGAACAAATATTTTTTTAAAATTTTTTTCACCAAATTTTTGGTTGTCATCAACACGAAATCTTACTTTTTTATCCGGCCCCATGATGTCCGGGAAAGGGTTTACTTTTGGCACAAAAAGTTATTTTAGCAAAAAGTGGTCTTTCCTTAGAGTTAGTCTAACATCCTGGGTTCACCCTAAACTTATGAAGGTAAACCCCCCCTTAAGTAGCCTACCCTCGAGGAGTGAGGGGGGAGGGGGCCCCTAAGTTTAGCCTCCCCTTTCGGGGAAAGTGAGGAGGAGGGGGGCCCCAAAGGGATAACCTCCCCTCGGGGGATTGAGAGGGACGGGGCCCCTAAGATAGCCTGCCCCCCGAGGAGTGAGGGGGAGGGGGCCCCCAAAGGAAAGTGCCCCGAGGATGAGGGGGAAAGGGGGGCCCCCTAAGATACCCTTTGCCCCGGGGAGTGAGGAGGAGGGGGCCCCCTAAGATAGCCACCCTCGAGGAGTGAGGGGGAGGGGGCCCCAAAAAGATACCCTACCCCGAAGAGTGAGGGGGAAAGGGGGCCCCCCTAAGAAAACCCTCCCCTCGGGAGGGGAGGGGGGGGGGGCCCCCTAAGATAGCCTACCCTGAGGAGTGAGGGGGGAGGGGGCCCCCTTTAAGATGGGCCCTCCCCTCGAGGGGTGAGGGGGACGGGGCCCCCTTAAGATAGCCTACCCTCGGGGGTGGTGAGGGGGACAGGCCCCCAAGGGGAGCCTACCCCGAGGGGTTTGAGGGGGCCCAGACCCCCAAAGAAACCCAAGCCCTCGAGGGAGGGGGGGGGGAGACGGGGCCAAGGAAAAGATCGGGGGGATTTAAAAAAAAACCCACGGGCTACCGGATGGTCAAAAGGGCCTTGTGTTAACTTCCCAAAAGCAAAAGTTCCCAAAAAAGAAGAAGAAAAGGAAAGCAGAAGGATGGGCCAATGGATGTTTGTGTGTTTTGTGTGTGGGGCCCGTGTAGATGTTTGGGTGAGGGGAGGATGGGGAAGGATGGGGGAAAGGGTGGGGAAGGAAGGGGGGGGTGGGGAAAGAGGGGGTAAAAAAGCAAGCCCAATTTACCGCCTTTCCCTCTTGATGGGATGGGATTCTGCCAAAACAAATTTCATCTCAGCTTGGTGAAGAATACTCAGGATAACCCAAGAAAAATTTAGGGGTAAAAAGTGTTCAGAGTTGTTTTTGATCGGAATTCCCCAGGATAACCCCCCCAAAGCGGGGAAAAGAAGGGCGTCTGGTCCACGACGGCTGGACGGCGACTTCTCGTAAATGGATCTGAAATCAACAAGCTTGAAGTTATGGTTAAACAACGTCATAACTCGAAGTAACCACCTAACACCATGAACTGACCAGTCAACGATGAGCTCCTCTCTTGTCGCCTGCAGCCACCTATCACCAGCAAATCTCAGTTTTTTTTCCATCAAGCGAGATGCAGTCAGCTTCTGCAGAGTTCCAGTGCCCTCTACGTCATCCTCGTCAGTGTTTTCCAGGCTTAGCAGTTGGGTCTAGTCCTGATTCT
>NC_069413.1:21539895-21558676 GCF_026875155.1 Cherax quadricarinatus
AACATAACACCAGCATGAACATAACAACCATATGAACACAACACCAGCATGAACGTAACACCAGCATGATGAACATAACACAGCATGAACATAACACCACATGAAAGTAACACTCAGCATGAACATAACACCAGCATGAACGTAACACCAGTATGAACATAACACCAGCATGAACGTAAGCAACAGAAGTCCAGAGGTCATACTGCAGCTTTATACATCATTAGTAAGGCCTCACCTAGATTATGCAGTTCAATTCTGGTCTCCATATTACAGAATGGACATAAATTCGTTAGAAAACATTCAGCGTAGGATGATTAAATTAATACATAGCATTAGAAATCTTCCTTATGAAGAAAGATTGAAGACTCTTTAGTTACATTCCACTTGTTAGACGAAGAATGAGGGGAACCTGATCGGGGGGGAAGTGTAAAAGTGGAAGATATGTATTAATAAAAGGGATATTAACAAGGTCTGAGGATATCTCTCCAAGAGAGAACCCGCAGTATGGATTTAAATTAGATAAGTTTAGATTAGAAAGGACATAGGAAAGTAATTGGTTTGAAATAGGGTAAGTTTGATGAGTGGAACAGTCCTACCTAGTTGGGTTATTGAGGCTAGGACTTTGGGTAGTTTCAAATTAATGTTGGATAAATACATGAGTGGGAGGGGTTGGATTTGAGTGGGACTTGCACATCATAGCTTATTTCTTGGGTAGCATTGAAAATTGGGTTGGTCAAATGTTTGTTAGTGGGATGAATTGTAAAGGACCTGCCTAGTATGGGCCAACAGGCCTGCTGCAGTGTTCCTCCTTTCTTATGTTCTTATGTTCTTATGTAACACCAGCATGAACATAACACCAGCATGAACATAACACCAGCATGAACATAACACCAGTATGAACTTAACTGTTCACTTTGTTCCTGATAAACAGAACAACAACAACGACAACACATAACACATGAAGAACATCTTAACACATAGGAACTATTATGAGACTCATATTTATGGGAAAGTTGTAAACCCATAAGGAATATGTGAAGATTGAGGTTTGATCCAAGGAAGTGGAGGGAGGCTCCACCGTTCGTCTAGGCTCCTCCCTCGAAGGACTGAGTGCTCCATGGAACATAACATGTTTGTGTTCCACACCTGACTTTCTTACACTACCTGGGCTTTACTGTCTATTATCCATACGGGTTTGGTGCTTCCCATGAATAATAAAGCCTAGGTGAGTTCTGCCGATTGAGATTTTTCTCTCACCTGGAATTTTGTCCCTCCCTCGTGGGTTATTACCTTGTGTATACTGAGAGGTGTATGTCTCACAGTGTATATACACTGAGAGGTGGATGTCTCACAGTGTATATACACTGTGAGAGTGTATGTCTCACATTATATACACTGAGAGGTGTATGTCTGCACATGGTATATACACTGTGGGTGTATGTCTCACAGTGTATATACACTGAAGGTGTATGTCTCACAGTGATAAAAAAGCACTGAGAGGTGTATGTCTCACAGTGTATATACACTGAGAGGTGTATGTCTCACAGTGTATATACACTGTGAGGTGTATGTCTCACAGTGTATATACACTGAGAGGTGGTATGCTCACAGTGTATATACACATGAGAGTGTATGTCTCACAGTGTATATACACGTGAGGTGGTTATGTCTCACAGTGTATATACACTGAAGGTGTATGTCTCACAGTGTATATACACTGGAGGTGTATGACTCACAGTGTATATACACTGAGAGGTGTATGTCTCACATTGTATAACACTGAGAGGTTGATGACTCAACAGTGTATATACACTGAGAGTGTAGTCTCACAGTTTATATACACGAGAGGTGTATGTCTCCACATGTGTATATAACTGAGAGTTGGATGTCCACAGTGTATATACCCTGAGATGTGATGTCTCTCACAGTGTATATACAACTGAGAAGGTGTATGTCTCCCAGTGTATATACACTGAGATGTGTATGTCCTCCAGTGTAATATACACTGAGGATGTGTAGTCTCACAGTGTATATACACTGAGAGGTGTATGCTCACAGTGAATATACACTGAGAGGTGGTATGTCTCACAGTGTATATACACGAGAGGTTGGTTTGTCCTCACGTGTATATACACCTGAGATGGTATGTCTCACATGTATATACACTGAGAGGTGTATGTCTCACAGAGTATATACACTGAGAGAGAGTATGTCTCCACAGTGATAACACGTGAGTTGTATGTCTCACAGTGTATATACACTGAGATGTGTATGACCTCACAGTGTAAATACACTGAGAGGTGTATGTCTCACAGTGTATATACACTGTGAGGGGGTGTATGTCTCACAGTGTAATATACACTGTGAGGTGTATGTCTCACAGGTATAATACACTGTAAGGGTGTATGTCCTCACAGTGAATATACCTGAGAGTGTATGGTCTCACAGTGTATATACACTGTGAGGTGTATGTCTCACAGTGTATATACACTGTAAAGGTGTATGTCTTCTCACAGTGTATATACACTGTGAGGTGTATGTCTCACAGTGTATATACACTGTGAGGTGTATGTCTCACAGTGTATATACACTGTGAGGTGTATGTCTCACAGTGTATATACACTGTGAGGTGTATGTCTCACAGTGTATATACACTGTGAGGTGTATGTCTCACAGTGTATATACACTGTGAGGTGTATGTCTCACAGTGTATATACACTGTGAGGTGTATGTCTCACAGTGTATATACACTGTGAGGTGTATGTCTCTCAGTGTATATACACAGAGTATACTGATCAGTATTTTAGATATTGTTCTTGACTAGTGGTGTACCAGGTGATATGCAGCCTTAATGACCCTCGTGTAATAGATAGGCTTGAAACCCCATTAACCATCATTCACCTTCTGGGATAAAGCTCTCACAGTGGCACTCTCTAGCACACACATGACTTTCTTTCTAAGAGGATTCAATATATTTCTCTCCAAATTTCTGTTCTCGTCCCTCCTTCCTCTAGACCTATCATATCATGGAAATTATTATTTTTAAAGTTGTGTTGTTCTAGTGATGGATGAGGAGGGGGGGTTGAGGGGAGGCCACATGTGTATAATGGATGTGTGTGTAGACTGAGGCTGTGGGTACCATACCGGTACCTTTGATCGATTGTGTGTGTGTGCGTGTGTGTGAGTTTGTGTGTGTGTGTTTGTGTGTTGTGTGTGTGTGTTGTGGGGTTTTGTGTGTTGGGGTGTGGGTGTGTGTGTGTGTGTAGGTGTGTGTGTGTGAGTGTGTGTGTTGTGTGTGTTGTGTGTGTGTGTGTGTGTGTGTGTGTGTGTGTATGTGTGTAGTGTGTTGTGTGTGTGTGTGGTGTGTTGGTGTGTGTGTGTGTGTTTTGTGTGTGTGTGTGTTGTGTTTGTGTGTTGTGTGTGTGTCAGAGAGGTCGGGAAACCAGAAGATTGGGTGAGATTAGGAGTTTGATTATTATAAAATAAACGATAATTATATATATAATATATATAATATATAATAAATATAATATATATAAAATATATATATATATAAAATATATATTATATAAAATTATATTTTATATATATGTCGTGCGAATAGGCAGAACTTTGCGATCTTGGGCTTAAATAGCAACGCTCATCTTGCCATATAGGACAAAGCGAAAAAATTGTGTATGCAATAATTTTCGCCAAAATCATTCTGAACCTAACGAAAAAATAAAATTTCACTGTGTTTGTTTAGTATTAAATTATTGTAAAAAAATCTAAAATATATTTAGTTGGGTTAGGCTAAAATAAATTGTTCTTGTTAAATAAGGTTAGGTAAGTTTTCTAAGATTCTTTTGTAGCAAAATTAAAAATTTTAATCAACATTAATGAAAAAAATATATTTTTAAAAAATTTAAATAAGAGAAAATTTTAGAAAGGACTTAATTTTAAATGAGTTTTTTTGCTATTGACCAGTTTTTACATATTCGGCACGACATATATATATATATATAATATATATATATATAATATATATATATATATATATATATTATATATATATATATAAAATATATATTATATATATAATAGAAAGTATGTATGTATGTATTATAAAACACTCTATCTTGAACATAGGAATATGAAGGCTTAAGTTGAATATATCTTAAATTTGTCGGTAAGAAGCACTTATGTACACGTCAGAGTGAACGTACATATGTACAGGTTAGTGAGTGTACATGTATGCAGGTCAGGGTGAGTGTACATATGTACAAGTGTAACACACAAGGAGTGAACATTACCTAACTACCTGGAGGGTCACCCTACCTGTACACTTGTCTAATTGACGTATGGGAGACCCACAGGTGCCACGACCTCCTAGTGGTGAAGCTGCAGGTGTACTCTACTCTCTCTCTTTTTTTAGTCGTCCAATGATGTGTGGTGTGTATGTTCGTGTATGTGTGTACTCATATGTTCTCACGTGTTTGTGATCTACCTGCCTGGAGTCTACCTGGAGAGCATGCCGGGGATCAACGCCCCCGCGTCCCGGTCCACGACCAGGCCTCCCGGTGTATCAGGGCCTGATCAACGAGGTTGTTACTGCTGGCCGCACGTAATCCAAAGTACGAACCACAGCCCGGCTGATCCGGCACCGTCTTTAGGTATCTCTCCAGCTCCCTCTTGAAGACAACCAGGGGTCTTCTCCTAATGATCCTTATTGCTGGTGGGAGGCTGTTGAACAGTCTTGGGCCCCGGACACTTATTGCGTTTTCTCGTAGTGTACCAGTGACGCCCCTACTTTTCACTGGGGGTATGTTCCATTGCATGGCAAGCTTTTTGCTTTCATATGGAGTGATTGCTATGTGCATATTAGGGACCAGTCCCTCCAGAATCTTCCAGGTGTAGATTATGATATAACTCTCTCGCCTGAGCTCCAGTGAGTACAAGTCAAGTGCTTCCAGGCGCTCCCAGTAGTTAAGGTGTTGATGGAACTTATACGTGCAGTAAAGGTTCTCTGTGCATTCTCTAGTTCTGCGATTTCACCTGCCCTGAATGTTGATGTTAATGTACAACAGTATTCCAGCCTAGAAAGAACAAGTGATTTAAAAAGGATCATCATTGGCTTAGCATCTCTTGTCTTGAATGTTCTCATTATCCATCCTATCAGTTTCCTCGCAGATGTGATAGTGGCATTGTTGTGATCCTTGAAGGTGAGGTCTTCGGACATTACCACACCCAGGTCCTTCACATTACTTTTCTGCTCTATTATGTGATTGGAGTTTGTAGTATACTCAGTTCTAGTTATTATTTTCTCCAGTTTTCCATAACGGAGTAGTTGGAATTTGTCTCCTTTGAACATCATATTGTTCTCTGTTGCCCATTGGAAAACTTGGTTTTATATCTTCTTAGGAGCTTTTCCGTGTCCTCAATGGATGACACTCTCATGCAGATCCTAGTATCGTCTGCAAAAGATGATACAGCGCTGTGGTTTACATCTCTGTCTATGTCTGATATGAGAATAAGGAGCAGGATAGGTGCGAGTATTGTGCCTTGGGGACAAGAGCTCTTCACTATGGCAGCTTTTGATTTAACTCTGTTTACCCCTACTCTTTGTGTGCGATTTTGGGTTTGAAAGCTGAAGAATCCACTGCCACTTTGGCGGTTATCCCTTTAGCACGCATTTTGTGTGCTATTACACCGGGGCATTGTCAAAGGCTTTTGCAAAGTCTTTATACTACTCCGCATTTTTTTTTTTTTTCCCGTGTTTTTGGACCATAACATTTTTAAAACTCCACCCCTTTTGCCAAGACCTTGATTTAAATAATATTTTTATATATATTATATATATATAATATATTATATATTATATATATATATATAATATATTTGTTCATAGGCCACTAAGATAAGACAGACCTCCGTAAAATGATCAGAAGTTGCAGCGAGCCCGTATCACATGACCAAAAGTTTCCACTGATTGGTCATCACATAACACCAGCATAAACATAACACCAGCATGACATAACACCCATGAACAAACACCAGATGAACATAAACCAGTATAACATAACACCACATGAACATAACCCAGCAAACATAACACCACATGAACATAACACCACAGAAATAACACCAGCAGACATAACACCAGCAGAACATAACACCAGCATAACTAACACCAGCAAAAACATAACACCAGTAGAACATAACACCAGCAGAACAAAAAACACCAGCATAACTAGCACCCATGAACTTTAACACCATGAACATAAACCAGCAAACTAACACCAGCATGAACATAACACCACAGAAGGAAACACCAGCATGAAAAAACACCAATGAAAAAACACCCATGGACATAGCCCCGGGATGAACATAACACCGGGATGAAAAAACACCAGCATGAACATAACACCAGCATAAAATCCCCAGCATGAACATAACCCCGCAAACATAGCACCACATGAACATAACACCAGCATAAATAAACCAGCTGAAAATAACACCAGCAGAACAAACCCGCATAAAGGTAACCCAGCATGAACATAACCCCAGCATAAAACAACACCAGCACAACAAACCCCAGCATGAACATAACCCCAGCATGAACGTAACACCATATGAACATAACACCAGCATGAACGTAACCCCAGCTAACATAACACCAGCATGAACAAAACACCATATGAACACAACCCCACATGAACGTAACACCGCTGAAACAAAAACCCCAGCTAACATAACACCCAGGAACCCAGCATGAAAAAACCCACATAACGTAACCCCCAGTATGAACATAACACCACATAAACGTAAGCAACAAAGTCCAGAGGTCTCTGCCTTTATAAATCTTAGAAAGGGCCCTCACCTAGATTATGCGTTCAATTCGGGTCTCCTATTACAAAGGACATAAATTCGTTTAAAACATTCAGCGTAGGATGATTAAATTAATACATAGCATTAGAAATTTCCTTATGAAAAAAATTTTGAAGACTCTTAATTCATTCATTTGTTAGACGAAAATGGGGGGAACCTGATGAAGTGTAAAGGGGAAAGAAGTTTTAAAAAAAGGGGATATTAAAAAGGTTTTGGGATATCTCTCCAAGAGGAACCCGCAGTATGGATTTAAATTAGATAAGTTTAGTTTTAGAAAGGACATAGGAAAGTATTGGTTTGGGAAATGGGGAAATTGATGAGTGGAACAGTCTACCTATTTGGGTTTTTGAGGCTAGGATTTTTGGTAGTTTAAAATTAATGTTGGATAAAACATGAGTGGGGGGGGTTTGGGTTTTGGGGGGACTTCACTCATAGTTTATTTCTTGGGTAGCATTAAAAATTGGGTGGTCAAATTTTTGTTGGGGATGAATTGAAAGGACCTGCCTAGTATGGGCCAACGGCCTGGCATGTTCCCCCTTTCTTATTTTTTTTGTCTTAGAACACCAGCATAAACATAACACCAGCATGAACATAACACCAGCATGAACAAAACACCAAGAATTTTAACGTTCATTTTGCCCTGATAAAAGAACAACAACAACGACAACACATAACACATGAAGAACATTTTAAACATAGGAACAATGAGACTTATTTATGGGAAGTTGTAAACCCATAGGAATATGTGAAAAAATTTGAGGTTTGACCCAAGGAAGTGGGGGGAGGCCCACCGTTCGCTAGGCTCCCCCCTCAAAGGGACTGAGTCCCTCCATGGAACAAAAATTTTTTGGGGTTCCACACTGACTTTTCTTACACTCCCTGGGTTTTACTTCTTTATCCATAGGGGTTTTGGTGCTTCCCATGAATAAAAAGCCTGGTGAGTTCGCGATTGAGATTTTTCTCTCCCCTGGAATTTTGTCCCCCTGGGGGTTTTTTCCCTTGTGATATGAAGGTTATTCTCACAGGGGGTATTCACGGGGGTTTTTCTCCAGTGTATATACACTGTGAGGGTATTCTCACATTTATAACTGAGAGGTGTATGTTCACATGTAATACACTGTGGGTGTATGTCCACATGTATATACACTGGAAGGTGTATGTCCACAGTGTAAACACTGGAGGTGTATGTCCACAGTGTATAACACTGAGAGGTGTTGTCTCACGGTATATACCTAAGGTGTATGTTCACAGTGTAAACATGAAGGGGGTAGTTACATGTATATAAATGAGGGGGTGTATGTCTCAAGTTTATACACGTGAGGTGTATGTTCACAGTGATATACAGAAGGTGTATGTCTCACAGTGTATTTACACGGGAAGGTGTATGCTAAAGGTATTACACGAGAGGTTATTTTTCACAGGTATAACACTGAGGGGTTTGATGTTCCAGTGTAAACACTGAGGTGTAGCTCACAGTTTTTACAGAGAGGTGTATGTTTTCACAGTGTATATAACTGAGAGTTGATGCCAAGTGTATATACCCTGAGATGTGATGCTCACATGATAAAACGAGGGTGTTGTCTCCCCAGGTATATACACTGAGAGGTGTTGCCCCAGTGTATTACACAGATTGTATTCTCACAGTGTAATACACTGAGAGGTGTATGCTCACAGTGATATCACTGAGAGGTGATGTCTCACTGATATACACGAGAGGTGTTTGTCTCACGTGTATATACACTGAAGGGTTGTTCCAGGTATTACACTAGAGGTGTATGTCTCACAGGTATAACCTGAGAGGGTATGTTCAAGTGATAACAGGGGGTGTATGTCTCACAGTGTATATACATGAGAGTGTATGCTCACAGTGTAAACCCGAGAGGTGATGTCTCACAGTGTATATACACTGTGAGGTGTATGTCTCACAGTGTAATACATTTGGGGGTTAGTCCACAGGTAAAAACTGTAAGGTGTTGTCTCACAGTGATTACTGGAGGGTAGGGTCTCACAGTGTATTACACGTGAGGTGTATTTTCCCACAGTGATATACACGTAAGGTGATGTTCTCACAGTGTATATACACGTGGGGGTGTATTCTACAGTGTATATACACTGTGAGGTGTATGTCTCACAGTGTATATCACTGGAGGTGTATGTCTCACATGTATATACACTGTGAGGTGTATGTCTCACAGTGAAAAACCTGTAGGTGTATGTCTCAAGTGTATAACACTGGAGGTGTATGCTCACAGTGTATATACACGTGAGGTGTATGTCTCACATGTTATACCCTGTGAGGTTATGCTCTCAGGTTATCACAGAGTATACTGCATATTTAGAAAATTTTCTTGACTAGTGGTGCCCAGTGAATGCGCCTTAAGCCCCTCGTGTAATAGAAGGCTTAAAAACCCCCATTAACCATCATTCACCTTCGGGGATAAAGCCTCACAGTGCCTCTTAGACCACATGTTTCTTTCTAAAGGATTCAATATATTTCCCCCAAAATTTTCTTTTTCTCGTCCCCCCCCTCTAGCCTACATTCATGGAAATTATATTGTAAGTCGTGTTTTTCCCTTTGGAGAGAGGGGGAAGGGGGGGGTGGGGGGAGGACACATAGCGATATATGGAGGGTGTTGACTGAGGGGAGGTACCAAAACCGGCCCTTTTGATCGATTGTGTTTGTGCGTGTGTGGGGTTTTTTGTGTGTGTGTTGGTGTTTGTGTGTGGTTGTGTGTGTGTGTGTTGGTGTGTGTGTGTGGGGTGTGTGTAAGTGTGTGTGTGGTGTGTTGTGGTATGTTGTTGTGTGTGTGTGGTTGTTTATTTGTGTATTTGTATGTGTGTGGTGTGTGTGTTGTGTGTGTGTGTGTGTGTGTTGTGTGTGTGTGTGTGTGTGTTGTGTGGTGTGTGTGTGTCGAGAGGTCAGGCCCCAGGGGGGTTTGGGGGATGAGGGGGGGTTGATTTTTAAAAAAACATAATATATTATATATATTATAAAAATATATATATTTTATAATATATATAATATATATATATATAATAAATATATATATATATATGTCGTGGCCGAATGGGCAGAACTTGCGATCTTGGGTAAATAGAAAACGCTCATCTTGCCATATAGGACAAGCAAAAAATGGGGTAGAAAATAATTTCGCCAAAATCTTTCTGAACCTAACGAAAAAATTAATTTCACTGTGTTTGTTTAGTATAAATTATTGTAAAAAATCTAAAATAAAGGGGTTAGGCAAAAATAAATTGTTTTTTTTTATAATAAAGGTTTTAGTTTTCAAAAATTTTTGTTTAAAAATTAAAATTTTTAAAAATCAACAAAAATGAAAAAAATATTCTTTAAACTAATAAAAAAATTTTAGAAAGGACTTAATTTTAAATGATTTTTTGTAATTTTGCCAGTTTTAATATTCGGCACGACATTATAAAATTTTTATATATATATAATATATAAAATATATATATTATATATATATAAAATATATATATATATATATTTTTAATTAATATATATATATGTATGATTATGTTGTTTTATATAAACTCTATTTTTTGAACAAGGAATATAAGGCTTAAGTTGAATAAATCTTAAATTTGTCGTAAGAAGCACTTAGTACACGTCAGAGTGAACGTACATATTACAGGTTGTGAGTGTTAAAAGAGGGGGGGAAATATTTAAAAAACAAAGGAACTTCCCTTAAAGGAGGGTACCCTACCCGTAAAATTTTTTACAGGGGCCCCCCGGGCCCCCATTAGTTAATGATTACCTCTCCCTTTTTTTTTTTTGTTTTAAAATTTTTGGGGGGGGGTTTTTTCGTTTGGGGAAATATTTTTGGGGTTTTTTTTAAATCCGGGGCAAACCGGGGGCCGGGGCAAACCCCCCCCGGTCCCCCGCCCCCGGGGGTTCGGGCCTATCAAAACCCCCGGGTGGCCCACGTAAAAAAGACCCCAGCCCAAAACCCGGCCCTTTTTTTATCTTTTTCCCCCCCGAAAAAACCCGGGGCCCCCAATTTTTTTTGGGGGGGGGTTTTAAACTCTTTCCCCGGAATTTTCTTTTTGGTTGGCCCCCAAAATTTTCCCCGGGGGGTTCCCAGGAACTTTTGTTTTTATAAAATTTTTTTTGGCATATTAAATCCCCCCCCCTTCCCGGGTAATTTGATTAAAATTTCGTGAGTTGGTTCAAGTCAATCTTTTCGCGTCCCCTTTTTTTTGGTGTTGAACTTTTCGTTTTAAAAGGCCGTGATTTTAGTTTTCATTTTCACCTCCCCAATTTTTTAAAAAACAACAAATTCCCGCCTGAAAAACAAGTGATTTAAAAAAAAATTTTGTTTTCACCCCGTCTTAATTTTTTTTTTCCTCTATTTTTGGTGTGATACATTTTGTATTTTTGTTTTCACATTTAAAAAGGTCCTTAAAATTATTTTTCTCTTTTGGTTGGAAATTTTGTTTATCTTTAATTTTTCCCGTTTTTCCTAAGGAATTATTGGATTTTGTTCCTTTGAAAAATTTTTTACCTGTTTTTAAAACTTTTTATAAAAGAGCAGTGCCCAAAGGTGCCTTTAAAAAGTCCCTAATCCCAAAAATGTACCCCCTTGGGTTCTTGTTTTTGGGTAAAAAAGGGGGGTCCCTAAGGGTTTGGGGGCTTTCAATGGCGCTTCTGTTTAAATCTGTTAAATCCTTTTGTTTGTTAAAAATGAAGGGCCATTCTATTCTTTTTCCCTTTTGGCTTTTTTTTGCTTTAACCAGGGGCCTTTTTTATTTTTTTAAAATCGAAAAAAAAGATTTTTTTTTTTTAAAAAAAAAGGGAAAATTTAGAGAAAAAAAAAAAAAAAAACCGGGTTTCTTTTGGGGGCGAGGGGTTTTTTATCCACTTTTTCCCCGGGGGGGGTTCCCCCCAACTTCTCCCCTTTCCCCCCCTTTTTTTTTGGGTTTTTGTCAACACCCTCTCCCTTTTTCCCCCGGGGGGTTTCTTTTTTTTAAAACCATTCCCTCGGGGCCCCCCATCGCGCATGCTTTTCCGTCATAATTTTTCAAAAAACCCCCACGGGGGGTCTTCGTTTTACCCCCTTTAAAAGGGTTTTCTTTCCCCTAGTCTTTTGGGGTTTTTTTTCCCCCTTTTTTTTTTCTCAAAACCTCTTTTTCCCCCCCAATAAATTTTTTTTTTTTTAAAAAAATTTCGCTTTTCCTTTTTTCGCCTCCCCCCCTCCCTATCCCCAAGCCTTTCCTCTTTTTTTCCCCTTTCCTCCTTCCCCTTTCAATCCCCCCTTTTCTCAAAATTTTTTTACCCCCCTAAACGTCCCTCCTTCTTTTTTCTTTTTTTTTTTTAAAAACCCCTTCCTTCCACCAACTTTTTCCTTTTGGGGGGGCCTTTTTTTCCCCCGCTTTTTTTAACTATTTACCCCCAGGATTTTTTCTTTTTTGAAGGGAAAACCCCCAACTCTACCCCCCCCCACCCCGTGTTCCCTTCTTAACGTCTTTTTTTTTTTTTTCCCCCCTTTTTCCCAACAAAAACCCCGGGTCCCCCTTTTTGGGGCTCCACACTCTCTTTTGGGGGTTTTTAAAACCACCCTTTGGGGCTTTTTATCTTTCCTCCTTTTTTTCTTTTTTTTTTATTTTTCCGGGTTTTTTCCCCCCCCCCCCCAAAACTGGGGCCCCCAAGTTTTACCCGGCTTTAACTTTTTCCCGGGGCTTAATCAAACAAACTTTTTTTCCCCCCCTTTTTTTCGAAATTTTCCCCCCCCAAAACCCCCTCTTCTCCCCCGCGCAGCCTCCCCCAAAAAACCCCCCCTCCCAAACCCCCCCCTACTTTTTTTTCCCACCAAAAAGAAAACCACCTGCTCCCTCCCCCAAAAATTCCTTCAACCCCCCCCTCCATAACCAACCAGCCCTTTGGTTTCCTCCCTTTCCCCCATCAAAAAAAAAAGCCAAAAACCCAAAACTAACTTCCCCCTTTTAAAAAACATGCTTTTTTCAAATCCCTCTCCTACCCCCCCCAAAAAAAATCGGCTCATAAAGATCCAAAAATTTTTTTCCAAACCCCCCTTAACCTGTCCCACCTTTGTTTCTTTTTTTCCTTTCCCCCCCCCCCCTATTCACAGCAACCAAAAGCCCCTTCCCTTTTCTCATTTTACTTTTTTTCCCATTTTTCCACGAAAATTTTTTGCAACTTTAAAAATTTTTTCCCCCAAATTTTTTTCCCGGGGCTTTTCCCCCCCCCCCAAAATTTTAAATTTTTTTCTTTTTTTCAAAAAAAAAAAAAAAAAATTAAAAAAACCCAACCCTCAGTTTTTTCCCCCCCCTTTCCTTTTAAAAAACCCCCCCCCCCCCCCTTTTTTTTTTTTCGATCTTTTATCCTATTCTTTCCCCCGGAAAAAACCGGGGGCTCTTCTCAAACTATAATTTCCCAAAACCCCCCCCCCCAAAAATTTTTTTTTCAAAGGGGCCTTTTCCCCTTTTTTTTGGGTTTTTAAGGGGCATCATACAAAATTTCCCCCCCCCCCCGGGGGGGCCCGGGCCTCCGTGGGCCCGGGGGGCCCTTGGGCCGGGGGGCCCAAGGGGGGCCCCCTTCCTCCCCCCCCGGGGTCCCGGGAAACCTTTTCCCTTCCTCCCGGGCCCCCCCCCCCCCCCCCCTTGGACCCAGGGCCCTTAACCCCGGGGGGGGTTCCCCCCCCCTTGGCCCTCCCAGCCGGGGGCCCCCCAGCCAAAAACCCTTTCCCCCTTCCCTTCCCCCCCCCCTTCCCCACCCCCCTCCCCCCACCTCCCCCCCCCCCAAAAAATCTTTCACCCCCGCCCCCAAAAAAAAAATTTTTTCATTCCCCTTTTTTTTTCCCCCCCCCTTTTTACCCAACCCTTTTAAAAAAATTTTTTCAAACTCCCCCCCCTTCCCGGGGGGTTTTTTCCCCCCCAATTTAAATAAAAAAATAAAAAAAATAAAAAACTTACACTACGTACATCATTTGTGGTGTTCAATATCTCTGTGGAAATGAGAGACTCTTTGACATACAGGCCAACCCCCCCTTGTTGCCTGTTCTTTCTGTCGCATCTGAAAAGGTTGTATCCAGGTATTCATATTTCACTGTGAAAGTAATCTTTTGCGTGGGTCTCTGTGAAGGCTGCAAACAGTATATTTGACTCTCATAGAAGTCCACTAATGAAAGGTATTTTGTTGTTTGTGGATGACTTAAGGTCCTGTATATTAGCAAATATAAATGAGGTTGTGTTGCATGTTTGTTGGGGGGATTTTGTTGTTGGCATCAGTAGCTGTGAGACCGTAGGTGCCACTGTGAGACCGGAGGTGCCACTGTGAGACCGGAGGTGCCATTGTGAGACCGGAGGTGCCACTGTGAGGACCGGAGGTGCCACTGGGGAGACCGGAGGTGCCACTGTGAGACCGGAAGTGCCACTGTGAGACCGGAGGTGCCACTGTGAGCCCGGGAAGTGCCACTGTGAGACCGGAGGTGCCACTGTGAGACCGGAGGCCACTGTGAGACCGGAGGTGCCACTGTGAGACCGGAGGTGCCACTGTGAGACCGGAGGTGCCACTGTGAGACCGGAGGTGCCACTGTGAGACCGGAGGTGCCACTGTGAGACCGGAAATGCCACTGTGAGACCGGAGGTGCCACTGTGAGACCGGAGGTGCCACTGTGAGACCGGAGGTGCCACTGGCTGTGTCTCCAGTCCAACAAGGCTCCAAGGTTGTGGACTATTTTGGTTATCTCTTTCTATTTTCCTTCTTTGTTTCCTACCACTAAAAAATCACTTGGGGTGTTGTCATAGCTACCATAGCTACTATAATGTGTTGTACGGGGTGTGTGCCTCCTGGTCCCTTTTAGATGGTATGCAGTACAATTGGTATTGTAACATTGTTTTTCAAGGACTGAAGACTGACACATCTCCGGGTGGAAGTATTTGTAAGAGGTAGAACGACACACTTCCTTAGACAGGAGGTCACGGCATTTTTTGGGGATGCTCAAAGTTGCATGTCCCATTTGTTTTTCCTAATATTCCATGTTTACAGATGCTCCAAACATAGAACTTGCACCATTTTGTTTTTGGCTGGGTACAATTCGTGCTGGATGTGTTCCTAATCTGTGCAGGCCCTAGAGCTGCACTACAGTCCTGGGAGCTCCATTGTTGGTGCTAGGGAGGATAGAAGTAAGACAGGGAAACATGCACCAACAGGGAATACAGACACAGAAACGCAAGGCAAACAGAAACCAAGCCTGTGCACATACTATGCACTTGGTATCTGCAGGCATGGGAAATCTGGAAAAACAGACGGGACGTGCAACTATGACCACCCTAGAAAATGCCATGCCCATATGACAACAGGAAAATGCAAACTCCCTTCCTGTAAGCTTTTTCACCCTGAAATGTGTACCTCTTCAGTACAGGAAAAACTGTGCTATAACTTAAATTGCCAGGCACACCATCTAAAGGGGACAAAAAGATACAAAACATCCAGGCCATGGGAAAACCTGGGTAGCCACAGCCACTCAAGAGGGAGAGGTTTTTTAGTGCCAGGAAGGAAAAAAAACTGGCAGGAAATGGCAGAGAAATCGTACACCAAATCCAGTCATTCCTGGAGTGGAACCCACAGTTCGATGGGCCTCCAATCCAAACCAACAGATACAGATTACTAATGCCGGAAAAAATTCCCCCCCAGTACCAACAATACCACCTGTCGATAAACATTCTCTTGGCAAATATACAGGGTCTAAAGCCAGCAACAAAACAACAAATAATACCTTTCATCGTGGACTGCTGCAGAGGACTAAGGCAATGTTCGGTGGGCTTTCACTGAGTCCCAATAAAGGATTCACTTGGACAACGAATATGGATCACCAGGTTACAAACTTATTACAGATGTGACAGAGTGAACAGGCAAAGGGGGGGGGGGTTGGCCTGTTACATGCAGAGTCATTGTTTGCCACAGAACTGCTAAATGCCTCAAATGATTGTAGTGGAGAAGTATTAGCAGTAAAGGTCGAGAACCAAAACCTAGTCATTGTGGGTAGTCTACAAGCCTCCGGATGCCAACATTCCCAGCACTTCCGGAACAGCTGTTACAAAGTGGACCACTGTCTGGAAATCTTCAGCTCCTGCACCCAAATCTTGCTCCTGGGGATTTCTAACTTAAGGCAGCTAAAATGGAGGAATATAGCAAATAACATTATTGCGTTAATACAACCAGGAGGCAGCTTCTTGATGAAAACTCACTCACACGAGCTTTTTAAATCTCTGCACAAAATTCAATTTAAACAGCAATAATAGAGCTACTAGACTGGAGAAATACTAGGACCTCAGCTTCACTAACAATGATGGTCTGATAAGAAATTATCACCATATCAAAGACAATATATCAGATACAACATAATTGAGGTTCAGGTCATGTATTCGCGGGAGCCCCAGACCGGACATAATGAGCATTAGTCACGAGGGAGCATTCACCAAATTCCAACTTCAATAACAAAAACATAAAGTGGGCCAAGTAAAACCAAGTCCTAACCGATATAACTGGAAGATATATAAGCAACACCAGACCCAACTTTAGCCTGAACAGATTAACTCGGTGGCACTCGATGTATGACAAGGCTTTTTCTAAGAAAAGGAGGAGTAGATGTATAAAATAGAAAGAGACAGGGCTCTTTACAGGGCCGACGGAAAGAATAACAGAGCGGCTAAAAGAGGTCAATATATCTGAAATGCGTAGGGAGACACTGGTCAGAGAAATAGCAAGCATCGAACTTAAGCTAAAAGAATCCTTAGGAGTCAGGAATCGCGGGAAGAACTAAACCCATAAATGAAATCGAAAGAAACCCAAATTTATTTCTTCTCCTATTCCCAAATCAAAATCGAGAACAACGTCCAGTATTGGGCCCCTTTTTAAACAAGATGGGTCCTACACAGATGTCAGCAAGGAATGAGTGAGCTACTCAAGTCCCAATATGACTCAGTTTTTAGCAAGCCGTAACCAGACTGGGGAGTCGAGATCAAAATGATTTTTTTATGAGAGAGCCACAAAATTTGATAACACAAGCCTATCCGATGTTATCCCGACGCCAAATGACTTCGAACAGGCGATAAATGACATTTCCATGCACTCTGCCCCAGGGCCAGACTCATGGAACTCTGTGTTTATCAAGAACTGCAGAAAGCCCCTATCACGAGCCTTTTCCATCCTTTTGGAGAGGGAGCATGGACACGGGGGTCGTCCCACAGTTACTAAAAACAACAGACATAGCCCCACTCCACAAAGGGGCAGTAAAGCAACAGCAAAGACTACAGACAATAGCACCTAACATCCCATATCATAAAATCTTTGAAAGGGTCCAAGAAGCAAGACACCACCATCTAGAAACCCATCAGTTACACAACCCAGGGCAACATGGGTTTAGAACAGGGCGCTCCCGTCTGTCTCAACTATTGGATCACTACGACAAGGTCCTAAATGCACTAAAGAAAAAAAAGAATGCAGATGTTTAAAATATACAGACTTTGCAAAAGCCTTCGACAAAGTGTGACCATGGCGTAATTAGCGCACAAAATGCTGCTAAAGGAATAACAGGAAAAGTGGGTCGTGGATCTATAATTTTCCCTCATACAGAACCAGAGAGTAGTCGTAAACAGAGTAAAGTCCGACCCGGTGAAAAGTCTGTTACAAGGCACAGTCTCGCTCCCATTTGTTCCTCATCCTCATATCGACAAGCAGGTGTACCCACACCGTGTTTTCCTTTGCAGATGACACCCAAATCTGCTTACAGTGTTTTCCATTGCAGACACTGCAAAGCTAAAGGGGACATAAACCAAACTTTCAGAGGGCTCAAAAAAAAAATGAAGTTCAACGAGAGAAATTTCAATTACTCAGATATTAAACATGGGAAATTAAATCTTCTTCAGAGTAAAAAACAAATTCGGGCCCAAAAAGAGCGAAACCCAAACGCCCAAAAAGGACCTGGGAGTGATCAGTCGGAGGATCTCCCCCCAAGGACCTAAAATTTTATCAAAGCATTGCTAGAAAAATGACAGGAGGATAAAAGGGAACCTTTAAAATGGGGGCCAAGCCAGATGACACTCTTTTAGGGCACTTGTTCTAATAGGCGGGAAATGTGCACACTAAAAGCACCCTTTTAAGGGAGGGAAATTGCCGACCTAGAAAAAGTACAGAGAAATTTTACGGCGCGCATAACGGAGATAAAAAACCTCAATTATTGGGACGCTTGATTCCAAACCGTATTCCCCCGGAACGAGGAAAGGGAGAGATACATGATTAATACACCCGGAAAAACTGAGGGACAGTACCGAACTTGCACACGAAAATCCCACTACGAAAACAAAAGACTTTGGGAGACGATGCACCCTCCCCCCCAAAGAAAAGCCGGGGTTCACTAGCACGTTAAAGACCATACAATAAATTCAGGGGCCCCAGACTGTTCAATGCCCCCCCAGCACACTAAGGGGGATTTCCAAAAACCCCTGGCAGTCTTCAAAGTGGGCCGGAAAAGCACCTAAAGCCGTTCCTGACAGTCGGGCTGTGGTGTACTTTTGGGTTTTCGTGCAGCCCCGCAGCAACAGCCGGTTTTTCGGCCTGTCCCCCAGGAGGCCCGGGCACAGACCGGGCGCGGGGCGTTGACCCCCGGAACCCTCCCGGTAAAACTAGGCAATAGCCCAAACCCAAGACACCGTCATTTTTTGTCATGGACCAACATTTTTTCCTGGGAAATGACTCCTCAAAAAATCTGTACTAGGGGCTATGACTGTGATGGTGCAGAAGAGTCTACGCAGAGGAGTACTCCCCACTCATCGTATAGGGGCATGACAGTGAGCCTCAGAAGGTTACCCCCAAGGGGTACCCCTACTACTCTGACTGGGGCTATGACGGGGATGGATGCAGAAAAGTCTACCC
>NC_069413.1:21559176-21586890 GCF_026875155.1 Cherax quadricarinatus
TTATAAAATTTTACCCTGGGTTTTTTGACAAAATTGGCGGCCCCGGCAGGCCCCCGTCTCGAAAAAAAAATCGCGAAAATTGCGTTTGTTTCGGTGTATATCTTAGTAAACTGATGTTCTAATGCAGTTATCCTTTTCAAAACTCCGTTTTCTCTTACTCAGAGACCAAAGAATACAACATGAGAGGATTTACTGATTTATATCGAAATATTCCCGATGGTCTCTCGCCATATTATGGCTTATTTTATTCAGTCTAGAGTATATAACATGTTTGTATGTTATTTATAGTGTTTATATATCATATTAGGTAAATTCTGATAGATAAAAAACGAGAGTTGATATATAAGCTAATATAAGCGTAATAATGAAGTGATTTCTCCTGTCACTCTCTGGAGCGGTGGTAGGCCTGGTAGGCTCTAAGTCTACGGATAATCTCCGCCTACTGTTTTATGATGCCAAATAGTCAGTTATTATATTAGAAAGAATAATGCAAGAAAAAGCGATAAAACAATGAAAAAATTCCAAAATATATATGAGCTGTGACCATGTCGGAGGATAAGATAAGATAAGATAAGATTTCGTTCGGATTTTTAACCCCGGAGGGTTAGCCACCCAGGATAACCCAAGAAAGTCAGTGCGTCATCGAGGACTGTCTAACTTATTTCCATTGGGGTCCTTAATCTTGTCCCCAGATGCGACCCACACAGTCGATTAAAACACCAGGTACCTATTTGGCTGCTAGGTGAACAGGACAACAGGTGTAAGGAAACGTGTCGAAATGTTCCCACCCGCCGGGAATCGAACCCGGACCTCCGTGTGTGAAGCGGGAGCTTTAGCCACAGGCACCGGGCTCACCTTCAAGGACATAACATTGTATCAATCGCATCTGCTAGAAAAATGAAGAATGGATGGATAATGAGAACCTCAAAACTAGGGAGGGCAAGCCCATGATGACACTCTTCAGGTCACTTGTTCTATCTAGGCTGGAATATTGCTGCACACTAACAGCACCTTTCAAAGGCAGGTGAAATTGCTGACCTAGAAAATGTACAGAGAACCTTCACGGCGCGCATAACGGAGATAAAACACCTCAATTACTGGGAGCGCTTGAGGTTCCTAAAACTGTATTCCCTGGAACGCAGGAGGGAGAGATACATGATTATATACACCTGGAAAATCCTAGAGGGACTAGTACCGAACTTGCACACGAAATCACTCACTACGAAAGCAAAAGACTTGGCAGACGATGCAACATCCCCCAATGAAAGCAGGGGTGTCACTAGCACGTTAAGAGACCATACAATAAGTGTCAGGGGCCCGAGACTGTTCAACTGCCTCCCAGCACACATAAGGGGGATTACCAACAGACCCCTGGCAGTCTTCAAGCTGGCACTGGACAAGCACCTAAAGTCAGTTCCTGATCAGCCGGGCTGTGGCTCGTACGTTGGTTTGCGTGCAGCCAGCAGCAACAGCCTGGTTGATCAGGCTCTGATCCACCAGGAGGCCTGGTCACAGACCGGGCTGCGGGGGCGTTGACCCCCGGAACTCTCTCCAGGTAAACTCCAGGTAAACTCCAGACGCGCTACCCATATCGCCGTCACCATACCTGATATAAATGACTATAATTTCTTGTAGAAACGTCGTAGAACATTCATTCTGGTACTATTGTGTTGCCAAAGAGTTAAGCTATTTTTCGGTATATATAACTCAATTTCCATAATTTTTCGATTTTTGGTTGAGCGCGCGCGGAAATTTGCCCTACAGCCCCCTTGAGCAACCTCCTGCAGACGAAGATGATTGGGTAACACCAGAACCCTTCTATGTTTACTAAGAAAATTATCACCCCTAATTAGGGAGATATCTCGTATAACATTTCTACTTCTACATCTACTGTTATAAATATTCTACATTTACTATGGCGGGACACCACCTTGAAAGACGCTAACGTGTCAAGTAATTCTTTACAAACTGTCCAGATTACCGCCTTGTCTTGTCGTTTAAATATTTGTTATGCAATCGCAAAAAAAAGACAATTGCAACTTGTATATCTACTACCAATAATTCAGAGTCATATACCTATATATCTGTTATATCTATGTGACTCTGATGGGTTAGTATTATACCCCTTCAAGAATTTTCTATTTATTCACATCCACTTTTTAAGTTGCACCAAAGTGGTTGTATCACTTACCTTTTATATCCTACCTCACTCCCCCCTCCCATCCTTTTCCAATATTTCCATCCTTACCCATCTTCCCTACAAGAAGCGAATTGATCCATTTACAAGACGTTTAAATCGTTGGGGCGGGAGGATCATGAGATGTGTTAGCAAGTGTTGATTGCAGAGATGCTGAGAGTGTGTATAATGATCTCTAGGAGATTAGGAAGTGTAATTATACTAGCACCAGGAACGATGGTAAACTTGACAGTCTTGTTGGTAAGATGAGTGTACAGTTCAGATAACAGCATATCTTGACCGTAGTGAACTGTGGTGTACAAGGTGATTCCATGGACAATATGACTCATCATGAAGTGTACCATGCCGAGGGTCGTAAGATGGTGTTGTTGGCACTGATTTGCACTCTGGCAGGCGGTGATGAAGATGGAGGTGAAGACTCGATGTCGGCTTCAGTAGACGAGGAGGAAGACGGTACTGGTGACAAGGTCTGGTGGGTCTCAATGAGAAGTGATGGTGGTAATATCTATTCTATGTGATTCGCCGGTATGGTATCCCGGCCCGGGTCTCTTCCATTTTGGTGACCCGGCACGGTGGTAATATCTTATTATTATTAAAGATTAGCCAGTATTCTCCCGGCCCGGGCCTTTTCCAAGTGGTGGCCCTGCCTTGGCTCCCTCTTTAGGGAGTGTCTGAGACCTAAGTCTCCCATGGGAGGAGGCACAAGGACCTCCTCATCTTTGGGATCAACTGTCCCCAGGCCTAGCCACAAGTTAGGCCTCTCTGGTCTGCCATCCCCGCCCCAAGGTGGCAAATGGGTCGGACTCAGGCACCTACCTTACCCTAGAAGGGTTAGGCAAGGTATCGATTTATTATTATTATTATTATTATTAAAGATTCGCCGGTATTCTCCCGGCCCGGGCTTTTTCCAAGTGGTGGCCCGGCTTTGGCTCCCTCTTTAGGGAGTGTCTGAGACCTAAGTCTCCCATGGGAGGAGGCACAAGTACCTCCTCATCTTTGGGACCAACTGTCCCCAGGCCTAGCCACAAGCTAGGCCTCTCTGGTCTGCCATCCCCGCCACAAGGGGGCAAATGGGAATGACAGTCTTGTGAGCTAAAGGCTCGGGCTCAGGCACCTACCCTACCCTAGAAGGGTTAGGCATGGTGTCGATCGGGGCTATATCTATTCTATTCTATTCTATTCTATTTGATTCGCCGGTAATCCCGGCCCGGGTCTCTTCCATTTTGGTGACCCGGCATTGGCTCCCCGGGTAGGGAAGTGACATTTATCGTTACTTGCACCTGTGTGGCAGGTCTTCAGCAGGAAGGAAGGGGGGTACCTCACCGGCCCTATGGCCAGATGACGTACCAAACTTTTGTGTGCACTAACAGTGGTTTGGTGTGCTTGCAATGGGGCCCCCAAAAAGCAGGCCCTGCAGAAAACTTCAGCGGAGGGGGGGGGGGGGATGACGGGGGGGACGGGAATTGGGTTTTTCCAAGTCCCTGACAGCTAAGTACAAAAAGATTGGCCTAAATTCGGGCTCCCCTTTACTTTTGGGTCTTTGGGGAAAGTGTCTATGGCAAAAGAAGGGGCATCGTAAGGGGCCCAGTCTAACAGGTAGTGCACAAAAGGGCGGGGGAAAACCCTTTCCCGGTCACAAGGGGCCCAGGGCCCCTCTCGCCCCCCGTTAAAAACAATCCGCCCCCAGTGGGGGATACCCTAAGCGTAGGCGGGGGGTTTTTATGCCCCCTCGGTTCCCCCCTGGACTGTGTCCGAAAAACCTTGGGGGGGCCCCCTGTGAGTGGGCCCTGACTTACCCAACAGAGGCTCCGTGCCCCCCCCAAAGGGTCCGGGAAGGGCGCCTCGCCCGCACCGCACCCAAACAGAGAAATTGGCTGAGGTGATGGAGATCGCAGCCGTGGCTGTCCCTCGAGGGTTCCCCAAGTCCTAGCAGCCCATCTGAAAGCTCTTTCCCAAAGGGATCCCCCACATGGCTCGGGACCCATTTAAGGGTTTAGCCCTGCAAACCCTGGGCATGGAGTCTGAGGTCCCCCCCGGGATGGATGTGTTAAGTGTTTTTTTTGCCCTTTGGCTCTTGGGCATAAGCGCTTGGACCGTTTCCCTTGGAAATCAACGTGGATGAAGGGGATGCGATGGTTTTGCAAGAGCATGCCACAGAGCTTGTTGGATGGCAAAGAGTTGGGCCTGGGGATGGGCAATGGCTGGGAGGCGCCAACCGCTGTCAGATTGCTTGGAACATCCCAGCAGCTGTTGGGGCCTTTTCACGGGTTTCCCCTGGAGCCACCCGTTTTAAAAAGGCACACCCTGTCCCTTTCCCCCGCACCCACAATGCACCCAAAAGAAAGGTGGTGCAGAAGGCCCCCCGGGTTTGCAATGCCTTTTGCTGTCGGGTTTGGGTTTCCCCCCAGCTCCCCGCAAACAGCCCCGGTCCCCAAGGGGGTAGCACCGTTGTAGTTCGCTGCCGCTGTGCAGCCTCCCCCCCTGGAGCAATGTCATGGGCAAGAGCTTTTTTGGCTCTCTCCCGACCACTCCATCGGGGGCCGGGCCGGGAGGGCAGTGGAATGGACCTTTTCCCGGCGGCCCTGTAAATCTCTCATCATTTGTCCCCCCAAGGGAAAGTCGGAGTTTCCTTTGAAATTCCCCCTGGCAGCTCCCTTTGGACCTGTCTTAAAGAGGCTGTATTGCCCCTCAAGGTTCGAGCCACTGCTTTGGGGCCCCCCCTGGGACCCCCCAGAAATGGCCCTTAAAACCCTTTTTTCTGGGGGACACGGGGGAATTTTGATTTTTGGGGGGGTTCTGGCTTTAAAACCAGGAAAGTCCCCCATAGTAACGGGGGGACGATTTGCCTGGATGTAGAAAAACCTCATGCCCTCGAGGCTCCCCCCAAACCCCTAGGGTTGGCCAGGGCAACAAAATGCCCTGACCCTCTGCAGACCCTCCCCTTTAATGTGGCGCAAAATTTTTTTGGAATTTTTTGGGAGGTCCCTGTAAATTGTGGTTGCCAAGGTACCAAAAAAACGGGAAAACCCCACCCCAGGTCAATGCCCAGGACCTGCAGCCTTTAAACTGGGCACCTTGGTGCGAATAAACTGGGCTTTGGATTTTGGCCGGGCAGATATCTTGGGGCCCCAGTAAAGGGAGGGGAAGCCAGCAGATCGGGGTCCCGGGGCCCACGCTGAAAAAGCCGGCGCTTCCTGGGAAAGGGATGGGGCCAGGTTTTCGGCAAAAAAGCTGGGGGAGGATTTTTGCCTCTGGAAAAAGGCAGGCCACCAGCGGGTTTGCATCAACATTAAAAAGGGGGGGGGATAAGAAACCCCGCCCTGTGGGGGTGCCGTTTTTCCCGGGGGTCTTGAGAAAAGATGAAATGCCCCGGGAAGAAACCCAGGCCCGCCTGTCCTGGAGAAGGAAAAAAGCCATAAAAGCACCCTGCCTTTTAACCCCCCCTGGGGCCAAGAGTGAGAGGATGGCGGGTGCCGGGCCCTGCCCCAAAACCTTTCTCAAAGGCAAGAAAGAAAACAATGTGGGTTTGGGGGGTCCGACCCAATCCCGGTAAATAAGTGGTAAGGCTTTCGAAAGGCCCAACCCCTTTTGGGTTTGAAGCCCAAAAAAAGGTTTTTATGAGGGGGGGCCAAGCTTCCACCTCAGGCGTTTCCAAAAACCACCCTTTTCGGGACACCTTCGAGATGAAATGGTGAGGGGATGGGTCCACACTGCCAGGATCCCCGGGCTTAAAAAATCGGTAGATGCCCAGCCCCCTTCCATACGACGGGGAGTTTCCCAAGCTCGCCAATTCTGGTTGATGACTCCCAGGACAGCTGAATGTCCGAATGGCCAGACCAAAGTAAACATGCCATAGGGATCCCAAAAATTCATGCCCCGGTGCAGGTCTCGATGAGATGGGGAAGGCTGCCTGGAGCCCTGGTCGGTGAAGTTTTTCATCCCTGAGATCCCCAGCCTGGCATGCGCTTGGATACCTTTCCCCCTTTCTGGGAAAGGGGAGGGTGGTGGGGGTTTCCTGGAGATCCTGGGGCAGGAGCCATGCCCGTCGGAGGTGAATAGGTCCCCCCCAATGCTCTGCCTCAGTTCCCGGGGTTTCCTGGGTGAAACCGGGCCACACTGCGCGTCCCCAGGGGGCCAATCGTAACTTGGCCCAAAATTTCTCAGATAAGGTGGAGGGATTTTAGCGGGGAGGAACCCACTCAACCATTTACCCGGGCCCGGCCCCTGTGTGAGACAGGGCGTGCATGCCGCACCATTCCCTGAGCGGGAACCCCATAAAATCAACCGGGGGGAATTAAAACCCCTGTGCACTTGCGACACATTGATGCGGGGTTCTTTTTCCCTGATGTCCCCCTTGAAAAACCCCACCATTTTTCCCCACGTTTTTTATGCCCTCCCCCTGAAACTTGGTATTCCTGCCTCAGCTGCACAGGGTGAAGGCCACCTGAAAGCTTTGAGCCCCCCTCTTTGGGGTTCTTCTGGAAGGGGAGACCCCCCGCCCCCCAAAACAAACGCTCAATACCCCCTGGAACCCACTGCCATTGGGCCCTTTTTTTTAGATTCCATCGGGGAGGGTAGGTGGGGGGAAACCCGGGCACCGCGGGAAACCATCAACGTGTGACCACTGCAAAGTGATCACGGGTGAGACGGGGGGACCTCCATCTCACCCCCGGGAGGGGAAAAACCGCCTAGGTTGAGTTTTAACATCCAAGGGGGCCACCATAGTGAGGGGTTTGGGGCTCACCATTTTTGAGGAGGGCGATCTCAGGACCCCCTCCACCCAACAGCCGAAAGGTGCCCTCCCGGGTTTGCGTTGGTGGGGAGAGACAGAAAAAAAAGGTTTTTGGGGGTGGGCTTTGGGGACACCCCCCAGCCACAAAAAGACCCCCCTTTGGGGCGAGGCGGGCCCCCCCTCTGAAATGTAAAGGGTTTGTACCGAGAGTTCTGTAAATATTGAAAACCACGAGAGGTCCTTTCCCCCGGGGGTGTAGGGTGACACCCTGAACCTCTACGCCCCCCCCAAATTGTGGGGTCATGGGGGATTAAATTTTGAGGGATAGTGGCCCGGGACGAAAGATCCCCTTTTTTTCCCCCTCCCTCCCAGTCCCTTCCAGGGCGCTGAAAGTTGGCGGGAAAAATCCCGGAAAAAGGGGCTGCTTTTAAAGTAAACAAATGGGAAATTTTTCTCCAGAAACGGGAAGACATCAACCTCATCCTGAACGGGCGGGCTTAAATTAACTAAGTAAATTTTTCCCGCGGAAAGCCCAAAATGTTTCCACGGGGAGGATTTAAAGGGGCCAAAAAAGGTGGCTCACTGATTCCATCCCCCTCCTGGGATTTTCGCCGTCCGTTTTGGCGATTTTCCGGGGGCCCTTTCCTCCATCACAGATGGAAGGACTCCTGGATATGGTTTGAAGTTCCATTGAGCCCTTTCCTGCCCGTGGGGACCACGCCCGCACCCCATGACGGGAAACTCCCTCCCAGGGCCCCTGTCCCTGCCGCCCGGCAGCGGGGCGAAAAGAGGAGCGCTGAAAAGCCCCCGATGGTTTTCTTCAGTCGATGGGAAAGGGAATTCCCGGAATTTTTACCTCTGCGGGGCATTAAAGCTGACGACCCCGTCGAGTCGGGGCTGGGTCACTGGGTATGTCTGGGTGACTGTCGAAAACTGCAGGGGCATTTGCGGGGGCACCCTGGGCCCGGGCCCCGAGTGGCCAGGAATTCCCAAATCCCCTAGGGGGGAACCTCTGCCCGAACCCGTCCGCTCACAGTAGGGGGCCCCCCTTGGGAAGAAGGGCCCGTGCGGTTTTGGCAAGGAATGTTGGTGCCCATTTGGGTCCTGCTGGGCCCGTTTGCCTGGCCCCGTGGGTTTTTTTTTTCCCAAGTTCTGCCCCTTTTTGGCCACCCTTTGGCCCTCTGACGCCGCAGTTTTTTGCGCGCTGCAAAACCCGGTTTTTGCCCCCTGATGCCAACCGCTGGGAGCCCCAGGCTGGGGGAAATCCTGGTTTTTTTGCCCTCCTGCGGGATCCCCGGGGAAAACCCTGATTTTGGGGACCCTGCTGACCCGTTGCGGGCAGTTTCCCAAAGGGTGGGGGGGCGTTTGGGGCTGTCGGGTCGTTCCCATGAAAGAACCCTTGGCCCGTGCTGCCCATACAGGACAGCTCCGGGTTTCCCCTGGCATGGGGGCCCCTTTGAGCAGTTGGGGCCCACTTGGGCCGGGGCCCAAGGGCTTCTCCCGGGGGGGATGTTTGAGGATTGCAATGCAGTCCTTCGAGTCGTGTGCCTTGCTGCACACACCACAACCCTTTTCTCTCGCTGGCCCGGTGGGGTGCAATATGATTGAACCCCTGACAGTTGAAGCATTTTTAAATGGGCCTGACAGTATGGGGGAAAGGGCTTGAATCTTCCCCGGGCCCCCAAAGGGCCCGGTGCGTGGGAAGTGGACCTTTTTGGGGGAAACGCACCCCGGGGGGGGGGGTGGGCCCCTTTTTCACGTTGCAGTGAGGGCGCTCCGCCTTTGGGCAAAATTGGGCACTTCCAAATGGGGGCCAGTGGGGGGGGCACAGGGGCGTGTAAAAACACCCCCTTTTACACCCCCTTCCCCCGAAGGGAAGCAAATTCCCCCATGCCCGGGAGGGGTCAAACCAGCCCCTTCCCAACCCCCTCGTAAGAGTCTTCGTCCCCGGGGGGAATGGGCCAGAACCTTTATTTCCCGAGATGAACTCGCAGCGGAACTTGAGGTTGGGGGGAGACCTTCCCCAAAAACCTTACAAAAACCCCTAGTTTGGGAAACCCTTTAATTTGTTTTAAAAGGCCCCCGGTTGCTTGTGCCCGAGGGTGAGGCCCGGGGGGCTCCTCCTTCCCCGTGGAGGGCAACCGTTTCCCCCTCCACTGTGGAGGCCAACGCAACGGTGTAAGGGGCCCGGGGGTGGCTATCCTTGCCACTTTAGGAGGGTACATCCTCCTGGCTTCTTCCAAAGACCCCTATGGCCATCTGGGGGGGCAAGTCTTTTTTTGGATAGGGGGTGCCGGGGCCGGGCCTAGTTTTCAAAATTTGGGGGTTTCGATTTCCCCTGCATTTCCTTTGGGCCCTTTTTGGTGGGGGCTCCCCAAACCCGCCCCATGTCGTCCCCCAAAATCCCTCCCCGCATTCCAAAAGGGAAAGTTTAGGGGGGCTCTCCTGGATCTGTCATGGGGACTAAAAGGTTTGGGGGCAGAGCCAGCAGCAGAGCTGCGCCTGTGACCTCACAGCCGCCCAAAACCCGGGTTTCAAAAAGGGGTGAGGTCCAAGGGGCCCCCGTCCGGGGGGGCCCTAGCCCCCCTTCCCCGTGGGTTTACTGGGTCTGAAGCAATGAAACGGTCCCAAGGGTTTTACCCGGAAAAGACGTAATTGTGCGTTTAAATAACCCCAGATTTGCGAACAAAAAACACAACTGTTTTCCAAAACTTCGGGCAGTCGTAATCCCTTTTTTTAATTGAAATTCCCTTTACCCATCTTGTCCGGGCTATGTCTTTTTTTTTTTTTTTTTTTTTTTTTTTTTTTCGCCGGTAAATTTTCCCCCGGTCCGGGTTTTTCCAAATAGTGGTTGGGCCCGGCCTTGGCTCCCTATCGGGGAGTGTCCGAAAACTTAAAACTCCCCTGGGAGGGGTTACAAAATACCCCCCCCCCCCTCTTTTTGGGGCAACTGTCCCCCGGGGCCCAGCCACATTTCCCCCCCCCCTACGGTTTCTTTGTAGGGAGAAGCTAGGCCTCTGGTCTTTTCCATCTGCCCCCCCCCCCAAAGGGGCTTTGGGGATGGGAGTTTGTTTAGCTGCAGGTGGTAGCAACTCAAAGGGGGCCCTTTTGGGCTTATGTCTTATTATTATTAAATTTAAAAATTAGCCGGGAATTTTCCCCCGGGCCCGGGGCCCTTTTTTTAAAGTGGGGCCCCGGCCAAAAAACCCGGGCCCCTTTCTATTTTTTTTTATTTTTTATTTTGCCGGTAATCCCGGCCCCGGGTTCTTCCATTTTGGTGACCCCGGGGATTGGCTCCCCCGGTAGGGAAAATGACATTTATTGTTACTTGCAACCCGTGTGGGGAAAGGGCTTCAGCGGAAAGGGGGGGGGGACCCCCCACCGGCCCTTGGCCAATAAAGTACCCAAAAGCTAGTGTGCACTAACATGGCTGGTTTGCATGAAAAAGGAGGCCCAAAGCAGGCCCTCGCAGCAACTTCAAACGGGGGGGCGGATGGAAAATGCAAGGGGTGGAGTAAAGGTTTTTTCCCAAATCCCCCCGACAGCTAAGTACACAAGATGTGCCGCCCCCATTCTCCGGGTTTTGCCTCTCTGGGGTCTTGGGAAGGTCTACGGCGAAGGGGCATCGTAGCCGGGCAGTCTAACAGGGGTGCACCAAGGGCTGTGGAACCCTTCGGTCACAAAGGGCACAGAGCCCTCTCGTGCCCGTTCAAAAATCCGCGCGTGGTTTGGGGTACCCCAAGCGTAGGGGGGTGGTTTTGCACCCTCAGTTCCCCGGACTGTGTCCCCAAGACTTGGAAAGGGGGGACTCCCGTGGGTGCCCTGACATACCAAAGAGGCTCTGTGACTCCCCAAAGGGTTTGGGAATGGGCCCCCCCCTCGCCCCCACCGAGCCAAACCCGCGCAAACTGGCTGAGGCTGATGGAGATCGCAAACATTTTGGGGTGGGGTTTTTCGAGGGTTTTTCAGTCCAACAGCCTCATCTGCAGCATCATTTCCAGGGATTTCCCAAATGGCTCGGGGTCCCGTTTTATGGTAGCCCCGGGGAAACCCCCGGGGCCCTGAGAGTCTGCAGGGCACCCCGGATGGAAGTGATTAAGTGTATGTTGTCCTTTTCTCTCTGTGCATAAGCGCTTGGATCGCTGCCCCTTTGGGAAACAAAGTGGATGATTTGGGGGGGTGTGGGTGGTCCCGCCGGGGCTGCCCCCAGAGCTTTTTGGATGGCCAAAAAGTTCGGGCCTGGAGGGTGGGGCAATGGGCTGGGAGGGGCCAACCCCTGTCAGATTGCTGTTGGGAAAAATCCCCGCAAACTGTGCGGCCTGCCACTGGGTCTCTGGAGCCATAAGTGTAATATTGGGCCCCCACCCCTGGGGCCCTTTCCCCACCCACAATGCTAGCCGAGGCAAGGTGGTGCAGAAAAGTCCCGGGTTTCAAGCCTCTTGCGGGTTTTTTTGGGGGGTTTTTCCAGTCACCCCCAAACAGCTTGGTGCCCCCAAAGGGGGGGGCACCCTTTTAGTTTTGTGCCCGTCTGTTGCCGGCCCCTTTGGGTGGGCAATTTCATGGGCAAGAGCTTCTTGGTGGCAAACTGCTACCCCACCACATCCATCGGCGGCCGGGATGCGTGGAAAGGGCCTGTTTCCCCCGGCGGACCCGTAAAACTCTCATCAGTTTTTTCAGCCCCTGGGGGGTCGGGATACTTTGCAATCCTCCTGGCAGCTACCGTTTGGGGTCCTGTCCTTTAAAAACTGTAAGCTTCCCTCAAAAGGGTTTAGAGCAAACCCGCATTGGGGCCCAAACCCAAAGGGGCCCCCCGCAAAGGGGCCCCAAGCTGTTTCTGGATGCAACCCGAGGGGTTTGATGTTTGTGGGTCTGGGGTGAACCAAAAGCAAATGCCCCCTAGTCCCAAAGAAGGGGGAAAAGTATTGCCTTTGGGTGTTAAAAACAAAACCCCATGCCTCGGGGGCTGGCCCCAAAACCCCCGGGTTGGCCATTTTCAATCAATGCCCCCGAAACCCCTCAGAGCCCTCTCTTTAACGTGGGGGGCACAAGTTTTGGGAAGGGGAGGGGGCCTGTCCCAAAGTAAAATGCCCAAAGGGACCAAAAAATGTGAACCCACTAAGGGCGGGTGCCCCCGGAAACCCGCAGGGCCCCTGACTGGGGACCTTTGGGGCGAAGGGGTCATGGGGTTTTTGGGTTTTGCTGCAGATATCTTGAGCCCCAAGTGACGGCAGGGGGAGGCCAGCAGTCGAGGTCCTCTGGGCACGCGCAAAACCGGCGCTTCCTAGGTACGAAAATGCCAGGTCATGGGCATAGCTAGGGGGATGGCCCCTCTGGGAAAGGCAGGCACACCACTGATGCTCAGTACATTGAACAGGGTGGGGTAGCACCCCGCCCCGTGGAGTGCCCTTGTCCAGGGGTGAAGAAAGGGAAGCCCCCTGGAAGGTACCCCCGGGGCCCGCCTGTTGGGGATAGGAACGAAACCTGAAAGCACCCGCCTTTAATCCCCTGCGGCCAAAAATAGGGAGGCAGGGCACTGGCTACTCAAAACTTTCTCGAGTCAAGAAAGACAACAAAATGGGTTGGGCGTCCGACCCCAAGCCGGTCGTTTTTGTGGTAAGGCTTTCGAAAGGCCCATCCTTGGTGAAGCCATAGAGGGTTTATGAGGGGGGCGAACTTCCACCCCAGGGGCTCCAAACCATCCCTTTCAGACACCTTTGAGATGCAACTGGGGAGGGGGATTTTTGAGACCCCACTTTCTTTAAGCAACCTCCCCTCACGGGAGTTTCCAGCTGAATCGGGTTATGACTCCCAAAACTTTGTCAAATCAAAAAATGATCACCTAGTTTAAACCCTTTTCCCCAGGTGTTCAAGAAGGAAGCTTGAGCTCCCGGTGAAGTCTTCCCTGACATCCCCCTGGCAAGCTGTTTTTTTTCCCCCTCAACCCCTTTAAAGGGATGGCTTGGGTCCAAACCTCATTTCCCCTGGGCCGGCTCGGGGGTGAATAAGGGCCACCCGGCCTTCCCCCTTTTTGGGGCTGGGGGCCCAAAGAGCCACACGAAAAATGCCCGTGGCCAAACGTAATTGGTCCAAAAAACCAAAATTTGGGATGCTGGGACCACCATCAACCTTTAGGGGATCTTGGGGGCTGGGTGACCGACCATTCCCTGAGGGAAGGTCAACCCGGGAAAAGCCCTTTCCTTTCCCGTGCGGGGTTTTGGGTCCCCTTTAAAAACCCCACACGAATCCCTCCCCTGTAACTTGGTTTTCCTAGTGCACATGGAAAAAGGCCACCTCAAAATTTAGCTGCCTCATTGGGCCTGGGGGGAACCCCCCCCCACCTTTCCCCCGGGAAGCCTGCCAGTGGGCCCTTTTTTAGATTCCTCGGGGGGTAGGTGGGGGAGCGGGCCCCGCGGGCCCCATCAGCGTGTGACCAGAAAGGATCATGGGGGGAAGGGGGGTGGACCTCCCACCCCCGCCTCGAAAGCAACCGCCTAAAAGGTGTGACATCCAAGCGGCCACCATAGTGATGGGTTGGTCACCATTATTGGAGGGGGATCTCAGCGACCTCCCCCAGCACGCCACAAGGTGCCCCCAGCTGCTTGGTGGGAAACAAAGAAAGTATTGGGTGGTGGGCATTGACATCCCCAGCCACAACAAAGCCCCTTTTTTGGGGCGATGCTGCCACCTCTGGGTCAAGGGTGTACCGGGCTTCTTAATTTTGTAAACCACGAGGGTCCATCCCAGGGTGGGGTACAGCCTAAACCCTTACGCCCTCCCCCAGTCGAGGGGATCAGGGAGATTGAATAGGGATATGGTCCTGACGTAGATCCCCGTGCCCTCCCACCCCCCCAGGCGCTAAAGGGGGGTAAGAACCGGGGAATACGTGGCTGCTTTTGACGTGACAAATGGGTGAGTGTCCCTGAAACAGGAAACATAAACCCTCACCTAACTGAGCTTAAACCCTAAGTGATTTTCCGCTCAGCCCAAAAATGTTCCACTGGAGGACTTAAAAGGGCCGCAGAGGTGGTCACTGATTCCATCTCTGCCGGGGACTCGCGTCCGTTGTTGGCGACCCCGGGAGCCCCCTCCATCACAGACGGGAAAGGGATCCTGGTGGGGTTTGAAGTTCCTTTGATTTTTTTCCCCTGTCCAGAGGACCACCCCCAGCATCCATGACAGGAGCTGCCTGCGGGCCCCCCCTTCCCTCTGCCAGGGCAGCAGGCGACAGGGAGCGCTGAGATGACCCCGGGTTTTTTTTCATCGATCCGGAAAGGATTCGACCTTACCTCTCGGGCATTGGGGGCTGGACGCCCCGTCGAGGGGGGGGGGCGGGTCACGGGTATTCGGGGTGGCTGCCCACACTGAGCGCATAACTGGGGAAAACCCTGGGCCCGGCAGATGGCCAGGGGCTTCCAAGCCCCCCTGGGGGGGAACCCCGCCTGATGCGCCGCTCACGAGGGGCCCGTCCTTTGGGGAAAGAGCCTGCGGCCGTATGGAAAGGAATGTTGGGGCCCATTTGGGCCCTGCTGGGGCAGTGTCCCTGGCCTGTGGCTTTTTTTCCCATGATTTGCCTTCTTGGCCACTTGCCATCTGACCCGATTGACGCGCTGCTGAAAAACCGTGTCTGCATTCTGATGCCCCGCTGGGAGCCCAGGGGGGGAACTCGCTGGTATTCCCCTCCTCGGTACCCGGGGAACCGTGTTGGACCCTGCGACTGTTTGCTGGCTTTTCCAAAGGGGCTGGGTGGCGGGGGCTGTGGGTCGTTCCGATGACGAACCTGCTGCCAGTGCGCACCATACAGGACAGCCCCGGTTCCGGGCAGGGTCCTTTTTTGAGCATTGGCACCTTGGGCTCTGGCCGAAGGGCTTCCCCGGGTGGATTTTTGAGGATTGCAATGCGTCCTTCGAGTCGTGGGGCCTTGCTGCCACACCCACCATTTTTTCTCCCCGCTGGCAGGTGGCTGCAATAAAATTGAACCCTGACAGTTGAAACATTTTACGGGGTGACAGGTATGGTCGGGTCTTGAATCTTCCCCCAAACCCCCGGTCCGGTGCGGGGAAAGGGGCCTTTGTGGTGGTCAGCACCCGGCGGGTGGGCACCTTGTTCTCGTTGCAGTGAGTCCTCCGCCTTGACAATATTGGGGGACTTCCAAAATGGGGTCCAGTGGGAGGGCACGGGACGTGTAAAAGCACCCCCTTGTTTTCACCCCTTTTCCCCAAGCAAACATTCCACCATGCTGGGGTGGGGCACAACCACCCCTTCAACTCCCGTAAAAGTCTTCGTCCCCAGGAATAACCAAAACCTCGTTCCTGAGAGTGAACTGCAGCGAAATTGAGGGGGGGGGACCCTTCCCGATCCCTTTTCAAACCCTAGTTGGGGAAACCTTTAAATTTTTTTGAAGGCCCCCGGGTTTCTTGTGCCCCACTGAGCGGGAACTCCTCCTTCCCCGTGGAGTCAACCATCCCCGTCCACGTGGAGGGCCCGGGGCAATGTGTGGACCCCGGGGATCCCTCCACCTTTCACTTTAGGAGCTACTCCCCCTGCTTCCTTCCACGACCCCTATGGCCATCGGGGGGGCAAGTCTTTGGTGGGGGTGCCGACGGACCTATGGCAGATTGGGAGTCAGAAATTTCCCCTGCACCTTTGGGGGGGCTCCCCCCTCCCCACTGTCCTCCAACTGTCCCCGCATTCCAAGGGAAATTTAGGCCGCTCTCCGGGGCGTATGGTGACTATAGGTGTGGGGAAAGAGCCCGCAGCGAGCTGCTGCCTTGACCTCCAAGCCCCCCCACACTGGTGCAGAGGTAGGTCAGAGCCCCAGTCGGGGCCCGTACCCCCTCTCGTGGCTCCTGCTCTGAACCTGAACACAGCCAAAGGATCACCAGGAATGACGCTAATCTGTGCGAAAACTAACACAGATTAGCGAACAAAACACACACTTTTTTCCCCAATCTTCGCCCATCGAAAATTTCCTTTTAAAAAAGAAATTCTTGTCTTCCCCGAACCTTCCAATTTTCCTTTTTTTGCGGGCTGTCGTTAAAGTAATTTAACCAATTAAAAAACCCTTTTTTTTAAAATATAAATACGTTATGCAAATAAAAAAAAATAATAAAATTTGGGGGACTTTCGTTTTTCACAAATTGGAAAGTAAATATTGATTTAATAGTTACATTAAATACTTTTTCATAAGGTAAATTTGTCCCCCCAAATTAAAATTTAAAACATTTAATTAATTTACATCACGGTATGCAACTTCCAAAATTTTTTGCCCAAAAAAATCTGGTAAATCGGGGACTTTTTTTATTTCCAGTGACTTTAATCTTCTCCCCCCTGGAGCCACCCACACCATCCCTAAACCCAGGATCTATTATTGTAGGTAAAAAGGGAAAGTAGGTGTAATTAAGGAAACACGCCTTTTTGTTTCACCCGAAGGGGGATCGAACCACGAATCGGGTTGTGAGCTGAGGCGCAACCAAAACCCACTGGGGGAGTAAGTCATTTTGTGTCAGATCTGTGCTATCAGGGGAGATTTTTATAATATATATAATTTTATATATATATATATATATATATATAAATATATAATATATATATAATATATATATATATATAATATTTCATGTAACACTGAAAAAACTTTTTGAATAATTTGGAAATTTAAAGGGTTTCCCCTTATAACTCATCCTCCTCATCAAAGCTGGCAATATTATCGCTAAGGGTTTTCGGTCTTGAACCCCAGACTTACATACAGTTCACAAAAGGCTTGATATCCAAGCTTGTATGTGTATTTAATTTGATTAATAAATGATCAATGATGTGTTTAGTAATAAAAATTTATGTTTTAGTAGGTAAATCATATAAACTAAGACCACGTCAGGAACATTTTGTCCTTGTTTCCCTGACAACTTTACCTAACTAACCTCTTGTTTGTTTCCCTGGTAGGCAAATGCCCCTCGTTCATATGCTTAGTGTCCGTAGTTCGATTACCCAGCAAAGTGAAACATTGGGTTTGGGTTTTCCCTTACACCTGTTGTCCCGTTCATAGCAAGCAAGTAGGTACCTGGATGTTAGTGGACTGGTGTGGGTGGCATCCTGGGGGACATTGAAGGACCACGATGGAAATAAGACAGACAGTCCTCGATGACGCACTGTCTTTCTTTGGTTATCCTAGGTGAGTAACCCTCCGCAGTTAAAATTCCCAACAAAATCTTTGTGGAGGATTTTTCATAAGAACTGTGGAAAATAATTTCCCAAAAATTATGCTGTGAAATAAACCTGATTAATACATTACTATTGTTCTGTTATGTGTATTTTAAAGAGGTGAACCAACAGGGAAGCTCTGCGCCTGCGCTGACGAGCAGGGGAGAGACGCCATTGTTTTTGAATGTGATACAAGCACGTTAGTGTAATGTGCATAATTTCCGTCGCTCTAGGGGTCATATTGGGCTTAAAACCTCTCAAATAGGAGCCGAAATTGTTGGATTTGCAGTCCTGCATAACATGAGCATTAAGCAGATGGACAGGACAGCTCCAGGAACCCCAGATAATATGTCTATGTTTATGTTTAGAATTCTGGCCAGTAATTTCTTCATAAATTTAGACAGGGGGGGGAGGGGGGTTCTGTAAATGACACACAGTGATCTCCAGACTAATTGGTGAGACTTATGATTATAAATTCTCCTTCTGTTATATAAATGGGTATATGTAATCATTTATTAATTTTAATATACAGTCTACATGTTTATATTAAATTTTACCATAATTCCTGGTAATGTATATTTCATTTACAATTAATATAGGTCTAGAGCACCTTGTGGATATGAAAGTTGTAGGTATCGAAGGGGGACATTTTTTGTGACCTAGGTGTCCCAAAATTCCTACTTGTCTATGCAACTTTGATAAACAATAATTATCTTTGTTACCATTTACTGGTATGTATCTAATGAGATTCATCCAGGTAGATGTAATTTTCCACAAGAACACAAACTGGAATTATGTTTCTAGCCGCACTAGAACACTAAATACGTACAACTCAGAATGCAACTCACTGATGTTGATGTATCATGCAGACGTGTGTGGCTTTAGAGACACTGGGGTCCCAGTGTTGCTCCTTCATTACCCACCGTCTCACATCCCCATCTAGCTCCTGGACCGATGGTTTAAGAACATGAGGTTCCTGTATATTTATGATATCAATTTATACCTGTAAAACTGATTATTAAGTTGACTGTATAATTAATAATAATAATAATGCGTAATAATAATAATAATAATAATAATAATAATAATAATAATAATAATAATAATAATAATAATAACTACAACAACAACAACAACAAAATAGTTATAACTATGATCATAATTTTTAAAGGGGTGGACCGGAAAGCCAGTGGAAGGCCTCGGTCAGATGACCAAGAGCTTCAATGGTGGGTCATCATCTGACCAAGACCCGCGTCAGGAAACACTCGTCCTGTTTCCTGACTTACCTAACCTAACCGAACATGGACAGAAGGTGTCTTAAAAAGCCGTAACGGGGATCGAACCACGGGTCTCAGTGAGCTAAGTACGCTAACAACCGAGCTACTGAAATTTAAGTCGAATAGATTTATCGACGTTAATTTTCTTTTGTCTACTTGGTTATAGTTATTAATCATATAATTAACTTAAGTTGCGGGAAATGCTCTACATAAACAGGAACTTTGGTCTGTATAAGTTGTATCATGTACTTGTAGAAATAAAGATTATTAATATTAGCCTGTAGTTAACATAAACCAGGGAACGGGTGTGGTTTAAACTCATGGCTAGTGTGTTCTTAAATACACAGGCTGGTGTGTTATTTAACTACCCCACACAGGATGGGTATGGGGGTGTACAGGAAAGATATTAAGCTGTATTATGTCAGTGTGTTTGATAACGATTAGTAAATCACGTTTGGTAATGACTGCAAGTAAACCACGTTGCGTGGTTTGGTTGCAATCTTTGTTATTACGATTTCATGAATCTTGTAGTTAATATCTGAACAACTACACTGTTTTCCTCAGCGTGTTTATATAAAAATCCAACTTTCTTCCAAAGTCAGTTTCAGATGCAGCCTTAATGACCCTCGTGTGGATGATGGTCTTTAAACTCCAATAACCAACCATTCTACTGTGTTTATCTGTTTATCTGGAGTTTATCTGGAGTGAGTTCCGGGGTCAACGCCCCCGCGGCCCGGTCTGTGGGCCAGGCCTCCTAGTCAGTGTCCCATGGATGCGACCCACACCAGTCGACTAACACCCAGGTACCCATTTTACTGATGGGGAACATAGACAACAGGTGGAAAGAAACACGTCCAATGTTTCTACTCTGGCTGGGAATCGAACCCAGGCCCTCATCGTGTGAAGCGAGAGCATTAACCACCAGGCCACCAGAGACACTACTTTATATACAGTGTGGGAAATCCACCATCACATCTACTGATGAAATATTAATATTTTTACAAGGTAGACCAGTTAGCCAGGGAAAGGTGTCGGCCACATGACCAAAAATTCCACTGCGTGGGTTATAACATGACCAAAATTTCTACATAAGCTTTTATTTGCCTGTAAAAAATATTGATAATTATAGTCAATAACATGAAAACACACCGCAAACAGGAGAATCTTATCTGAACTATCTTATTTGTCTATCTGTGAGTGTGAGTGTGAGTGTATGTATGTGTTTGTGAGTGTGTGGGAGATAGCACATGTACAGTTTCAGTAGTGTACATAAGTCACTGATCTACCAGTGTAGGAAGACGCACATCAGTTCTCCTCCAGCCAAGACGACCCTTACACTGACTATTAGTGGCTATACATATATGTACCAGAGTTACTAGTGCTTGAGTTGGACCAGTGTGTTGGAAGGATCAAAGAACACACATCTGAGGAGCTGGACCAGTGGTGTTTTATTCACCAGGAAACAACAGTGACTCCTGACACGAATTATAACCTCAAGATGACCCGTCGCTGGTTCAGCATCCGCTGACCTGCCCCACAAATAATCACTACTTGGTAGTTTATCCCAAAGATAATCAGTGTTTCTGCTGGAGATCGCAGAGGATGCTGATGCCGGAGGTCCTGCAGTGATCTAAAGAAAGTGTAAAGCGCTAAGTGATGCATTCTCAAAACTTTATCACGAATCGTGAAAAAAAAAATTAAAATATTTTAGCTGAGTTTACCATGCTTCTCTACTACCAGATACAATGTCAGGCTTAATATTCCATTAAATATAAGAAAAAATATATACTACAGTGTAAAAATATAAATGTAGGTGGAAACAGAAGACTTGGAATATATTTGTTTCTCTCCGAAAATATTTAAAATATATTGATATTAGTGTTGTTTTCCATTAACTGGTAAGATATTTTTGAAATCTCAATGAATCATTAATATTTACTAAGTTACACGACTTATACAGGTCGAAGAAAAAGGAGACTTATTATGAATATTAACCCGGAGGGTTTTAGTAACCTGGAAAAACCCAGTTACTGTTGCTTGTAACCCAGTTAATGTGGCTTGTAACCCAGTTAATGTGGCTTGTAACCCAGTTAATGTGGCTTGTAACCCAGATACCTACTTAATGCTTAGTGAGCAGAGGCAGCAGGTTCATGAATGTTACATTAAGCCTCCTCGGTAGCCTCCTGTACTGAACTTGGGTCGCAGCTTACCATGATACCAGACCAGGCACACACTAGTCAAATCGTTCAAGTGAGTCACTCGCACAGATACCATACTTAACAGTAATAAGCTTAATTAATGACCATTGAGTAAACATTCGCTCTAACTTATAAACAATTACGAAATGCTGTAACCCAAAAGAATGGAAAATGAAGCAAGTAACTTGGTAGACGCAGGACATTATATACTAGTAGGCTTCCAGTGGTGTTCCTCTATATTTTGTAAATTCTAAGAACAAAAGGCAGGAAGATAATTATATTTTTGCTACGGAGGTTCCCTTAACCTGTCAAGGAAACAAAAATTTACATGATTACATGTGTATATAACAGAAACGAAGAGTCGACTCTTACACGACCATGGAAGACAAGGCGAGTATCCCACACTGTACGTTAGGTTAAGATTGGTCAGGAAACAGGACAAGTGTTTTTCTGACGCTGGTCTTAGACATATAATGACCCACCACTAGAGTTTTGGGTCATCTGACCGAGCCTTCCACTGGCTTACCCCTCCACCACATGCAGAAAATTAAAATATTTATGTAACACTGTGTATGCTGGCAAACATCTCAGGCAGGGTGACATTATGACAGTCAGCAGATATTTGCACCATGGACTTGTTACAATGAATTATTTTAGTATTAAAACCCCTGCCAGGACTTGATCCTGTTGAATATTATAAAAAGCGATTCATATTATATTGCCAGACGACAATTTAAATTAGTCTAAATAACGCAGATCGAAAAATTTGTTGATAACCATTTGGGGGAAACCCAAACGACTAATTTATTAAGATAACGTAAAACAATACACAAATAACCTGCACATAGCAGAATGAAATTGACGAACAACGTTTTAGTCCCCCCCCCCCCCCTAATGGTCCAAGTCGAACAGAAACGCGGTTATAAGCTCCATTTTCCTATGACTTAGTATGCAGTTCTGTGCGTATACTATCCACCATGAAACCTGGTCACAAACAAGGCCGAGGGGGCGTTGACCCCTCGAAATCCTCTCTAGGTATGTGTGGTTTATTTACGTTATGAGTATTAAGTCTACTATTACTTACCACTATCACTACTTTGTTCTTCTCTCGTGGTCCCGTCCCTCTCCCTCTCTCGCCTATATATACTGGCTCCCACATTCTTTTGTGTTATCAGCAAAAATGTTGATAATTATAACCATAATTTTTAAAGTGGTGGAGTGGTAAGCCAGTGGAAGGCCTCGGTCAGATGACTAAAAGCTCCAGATGTGCGTCGTCATATGACTAAGACTTGAGTCAGGAAACACTCGTCCTGTTTCTTGACAAACCTAACCTAACCTAACCTAACCTGACCTGACCTAACCTAACCTAACCTAACCTAACCTAACCTAACCTAACCTAACCTAACCTGACCTAACCTAACCTGACCTAATCAACCCTAACATAATAAAAACCAACCCTAACCTAGTCTACAATTATAACTCAGAACTTTCTTTCCATGTCCCACAAAAAAATACACCCGCCATCTTTCAATTTCCAAACGTTGCTGAGATTGTTGTTATCAAAGTAGTGATAACACTGCCTGATAAGAATCGCGATGGATCTTACGTAATATGGGATGATAACAGATGAACTTAGACCTGGTTATTAGGTTATTAGTCAGTTTAATTAAGATCCCGGTGCATTCTAATTATTGCTCACGAATTATTATTATTATTATTATTATTATTATTATTATAATTATTATTACTTTTATTAATATTAAATATAATTATCATTTATTGTTATTATTACTATTATTATTTTCGTTATTATTATTTACATGGAAACGCTAAATCCGTAGGGGCACACAGATCCTGAGGATAGGAGGTAGTCAGGTTTGATTCACGGAAGGGGATGATACCTCCAGTTCCTCGGATCAAGAGTCCTTCATCTCTGTCGGAACAGTAGTATAAGATAGTGTTTTGGTGTGTCTAATCACCTGTAACTACCTCTAACCACGTCTAACTACCTTAAATTACCTTTAATCACCTGTAACTACCTCTAACCACGTCTAACTACCTTAAATTATCTCTAATCACCACTTCTAACTACCTTTTATTACTTCTGATCGTCTAACTACCTTAAATTACCTTTAATCACCTGTAACTACCTCTAACCACATCTAGCTACCTTAAATTACCTCTAATCACCACGTCTAACTACCTTTTATTACTTCTGATCATCTAACTACCTTAAATTACCTTTAATCACCTGTAACTACCTCTAACCACGTCCAACTACCTTAAATACCTTTAATCACCTGTAACTACCTCTAACCACGTCCAACTACCTTAAATTACCTTTAATCACTGTAACTACCTCTAACCACGTCCAACTACCTTAAATTACCTTAATCACCTGTAACTACCTCTAACCACGTCCAACTACCTTAAATTACCTTTAATCACCTGTAACTACCTCTAACCACGTCTAACTACCTTAAATTACCTCTAATCACCTGTAACTACCTCTAACCACGTCCAACTACCTTAAATTACCTCTAATCACCTGTAACTACCTCTAACCACGTCCAACTACCTTAAATTACCTCTAATCACCTGTAACTACCTCTAACCGTCTAACTACCTTAAATTACCTCTAATCACCTGTAAACTACCTCTAACCACGTCTAACTACCTTAAATTACCTCTAATCACCACGTCTAAACTACCTTTTATTACATCTGTTCATCCTTACTACATTTAACTATCTTCATTCACTTCTAATCACCTGTTAATACTCTCTAAATATCTCTAACTGCTTTTACTCACTTCTAACTACCTTTTAATCACTTCTAATCACCTGTAGCACCTCTAATCACCTCTAACTACCTTAAATAACCTCTAACTGCCTTTAGCTGCTTCTAATCACCTCTATCTTTAATCACTTCTAATCGCCAGTAACTATCTCTAATCACCTCTAACTGCTTCTAATTATCGCTAATTTAACCTGTACTTTGCAGAACGAGGCGATTCCAAGGCCACCGGTGAGCACCATCACAGCAGCTGTTGACCTTAAGGTTAGTGGGGGTATGACATTTGACCTTTGCTGCTTGGCGGACGGTGGGTCGAGCCTGCAGAGCTCATTTCCCCGCTGAAACGACGGGGTTTAGCGCCTCGCGTGACTGCTAATGACATTGATGGCCCCTGATTGATTACTTAACAGATAGCAGGTGGTTGAGGTCAAATATCGTACTGTCTTAGCTGAGGGATACCACCCTGGACAGTCTTACCTGAGGGATACTGTTACAAAAAAAGCGATTTCTACTAATGATAGAGACCTCCTGTGAATACTAGAAAGGACTGCCCTTCTAGAATCCAGCCTGTTACTGGGTTCTTGTAACAAGTAGTCAGTATATCATGTGGGAGTTCGATACGTGGATTAGGTAAGAAATACTCACGTAAGCTGTTTTTACGTATAATTGCAGTTATGTGGACAGAGCCCTTGTCAGCCGTACCTGTCTCCTTGGTTACACTCGTAATACTGACTAGCCGGCTGCAGTACCCTATGTGAGGGGGCCTTTGAATACTGCTGAGGTCAGCACGATATATGAAAGACCGTGACTCAGGCAGAGACGGTTGGTCGTTGAGTCAACGGACGGTTACTGGTAACTGGTTACTACTACTGGTAACTGGTTACTACTACTGAGAGCTCGGCGACGCTAACGTATGTCGTCCCGACATACAACTAATACAAACTAGAGATGGCAGGTACGGCTTGGGCTGATTCTATACAATGTCAAAGTACACAACATGAAACATTATATATACATAAGTAGAACATTAGAATGAAAGCGTACGTAACTGAAACTGTAATGCAATACAAGGTATACTATAGTACAACTTAAAACTTTAACAAATGAACAACGAACTCAACGTTGAGATTACAAGTGATAAAAAAAAAATTTTGATCGATCGATCTGTATTCGTGTGATCTACAGATTCTGAGGAAGGAATATATACAAAGAAAGAGTGTTTAACAGAAAGGCAGATTCGGTGAGATAAGATAAGATAAGATTTCGTTCGGATTTTTAACCCCGGAGGATTAGCCACCCAGGATAACCCAAGAAAGTCAGTGCGTCATCGAGGACTGTCTAACTTATTTCCATTGGGGTCCTTAATCTTGTCCCCCAGGATGCGACCCACACCAGTCGACTAACACCCAGGTACCTATTTGCTGCTAGGTGAACAGGACAACAGGTGTAAGGAAACGTGTCGAAATGTTTCCACCCGCGGGAATCGAACCCCGGGGCCCCCGTGTGTGAAGCGGGAGCTTTAGCCACCAGGCCACCCGGGGAAATCTAACTGTTAACTCTCAGAATGCGGAGAGAACATGAACACAAAAAAAAATTCTTGAATACTGATAAGTTGATACTGTAATTATTCATCTATACAGGTTATTTACATTTAACCCCAACTCTGCTAGGGTAAGATTGGGATATGCAGAATGGGTGTCATCTCTGGAGGATCAAACTCTGTAGCATTGGCTAACTCATGCTGTTTTGAGGCAAATCTGAATTGGAAGTACAAATGATACTTGAGGATTTCTCATACCTGTCGTGTACGTAGGGAATAACGACATTCAGGTTGATCGTCTGACTGAGTATCAGAGGAAGAGAGTACAGGATCAGGAGGGGGTTGTCAGAGTCTGTCACATTAGTCTGGGTTGGAACATCATTATCTCACATACTAACTTCAATATGATCCAAATGCGATTTTTTTTTACTGACCAGTACTAATCTCTCTAACCTTTTTACTTATTACCAGTGATATGTTCAACTACTCGATAAGGGGCCACACAAACTTTTGAAACAAGCTTTGGCATTGCAGACGTTTTGTTAAAGTTATCAGCATAACTCTCGAACCTACTTTGATTTTGGATGGCTTTGATCGAGTGTTTGCGATCTTGTAAATTCAGCTGTTGATTTATGAAGTGTTTCACGGATTCTTCTAAAAACATTTGAGCTAAGCTGGTACGAGATGCTACGAAATCATCAGGGTTGTAATTTGGTTTCGGATTAGAATATAACAAACTCATAAGGCAACGTTTATCTACACCGTACAATGCATAATGTGGAGTGTCACCTATAGAAACATTGTAAGCAGAAATTTTTTAGCACACTGCACATCAGGGATAACTTCATCCCAAGTTTCACTGTTTTGGGATTGATAGTGGCTCTCAAGACATCAAGTACTTTCTTATTGGTTCGTTCCGCTAACCCATTGCTGGCAGGATGATGAGGAACATGGGTGGATTTAGAGATCTTGTACAAGGTAAAACCCAAAATTTTTAAGGGAATTTCATTACAGAATTCACCTCCATTATCTGTTACTAGGGACCCTTTGGGGTGGTATGCCTGCAGATAAGCGTTCTTTAACGCTTTGGCTACTGTCTCGGCAGTCTTTTTCTGCAATAGGAACTAACTCGCAATATCTGGTGAAATGGTTTTACCATAACACACAGATGTTTGTTGCCTTGGAGGGGAAAATTGGAAATTAGTTAACAAATCAGCGCAACTCTTTCCCAAGGTTCGCTAGTAGTTGGATACACTTGGATTGGATTAGGACCATTAGCATTTTCCTTTATGTTGCATGCAGACACTACATTTCCTAACATACTCAGAAATATCAGTTTTCCATACGAGGCCCAAAAGTATTTCAATCTGGCTTGTTTTACTGAAACGATCCATACCAGGGTGTGCAACACCTGGTACATCGTGAACTAGCTGTAAGGCTACTTCACTAGTGACTGTGGAATTACTAACTGGTATACTCTTCTGCTAGGAGTACCCAGCTCGGCTGTTCGATACAGTAATTCTTGGTTCATGAGAAAGTCACTAATGGGTGCTGGTGGCTTCACAGTCAGAATAAGATCTTCCTGGAGCAGGAAATCGAATCACACCAGACCACAGGGGATCTGTTCGTTGAGCTTTCTTTACATCTTCAGCATTTAAATGGAGGGTCTGCAGTTACTATGCAAAACATGTCGCGTAAGGCATCTGCGACACTTTGACTTGCCAGGAAAAATGCTCAAAGGTGGGATTGAACTCTTGGATAGTAAAGGTCCATCTAGCTAACCTTCCAGTAGGTTGTTTGTTCTGGAATAAGGGTATCAGTGGAGCATGATCTGTCAAGACATGAACAGAGTACTGATAAATAATGTCTCGGAAGTGCTTTAAAGACCATAATATTGCTAAAGCTTCTTGCTCAGTTACTGTATAATTACGTTCAGCCTTTTGTAAGGACTCGGCTAGCAAATGCAACTGCGTTGTACTTGCCATCGGTCTTCTGAGCTAGTAACGCACTATGCCAATTGAACTAGCATCAGTTGTCAATAGAAGGGCTTAGAAAAATCTGGAAATTTCAAAATTGGAGCAGAAGTTAGCTTTTCTTTTAGAGTTTGGAATGCCCCTTTTTCTTGACGGAAGGTCCAAACAAAAGGAGCATCTTTCTTAAGCAACTCGTTAGAGGAGCATATGAAGAAAAATTTTGGGAATGAAAGATCTATAAAACCTGCTAAGCCCACAATTGATTACGGCATCAGCAGTTTTGGGAGTTGGAAAATTTAGTTCTGCAGTTACTTTACTTTGGTCAGTCGTAACCCCTCAGGAGTGACTACGTGACCAAAGAAAACTTAATTTCTGATCTGAAAAATTGACATTTTGACAGTTTGATCTTTAAATTGGCTTCTTCAAGTTTTTCCCAAATACTAATCAAGTCTTTTCAATGTGTATCCACGTCTTTAGACATGACGATTACGTCATCTAAGTACACCATAAGTGCATTACCTATGAGACCCCTAAAGATATTAGTCATGAGCCTTGAGAACGTGTAGGGGGGAAAATCGTAATCCAAATGCCATACGGAGGAAGTGATAATGACCTGTAGGAGTGGAGAATGCAGTTAGTTCTTGGCTGTCCTCGTGAAGAGGGACTTGCCAAAACCCTTGTAACAAATCTAGGGTTGAAAAGACTTTTGTTATCTCCGATATTACGTAAAAGATCACCCAGAACAGGGAGTGGAAAACGATCTGGGAAAGGGTTTTTTGCGTTTAACTTCCTAAATCAATTACTG
>NC_069413.1:21587390-21608381 GCF_026875155.1 Cherax quadricarinatus
TGAAAAAACCTTTTGGATTTTTTCCCAAATCCAAGATGATCCCCCCGAAAACTGACTACTGTTACAAGAACCCAGAAAAGGCGGTTTCTAGAAGGGCAGTCCTTTCTAGTATCACAGGAGGTCTCTATCATTAGTAGAAATCGCTTTTTTTGTAACAGTATCCCTCAGGTAAGACTGTCCAGGGTGGTACCCCTCACTAATGACAGTACGATATTTGACCTCAACCACCTGCTATCTGTTAAGTAATCAATCGGGGGCCATCAATGTCATTAGCAGTCACGCGAGGCGCTAAACCCCGTCGTTTCAGCGGGGAAATGAGCCCTGCAGGCTCGTACCCACCGTCCGCCAAGCAGCAAAGGTCAAATGTCATACCCCCACAAAACCTTAAGGTCAACAGCTGCTGTGAGGGTGCTCACCGGTGGCCTTTGGGAATCGCCTCGTTCTGCAAAGTACAGGTTAATTAGCGATAATTAGAAGCAGTTAGAGGTGATTAGAGATAGTTACTGGCGATTAGAATGATTAAAAGATAGAGGTGATTAGAAGCAGCTAAAGGCAGTTAGAGGTTATTTAAGGTAGTTAGAGGTGATTAGAGGTAGCTACGGGTGATTAGAAGTGATTAAAAGGTAGTTAGAAGTGAGTAAAAGCAGTTAGAGATATTTAGAGAGTATTAACAGGTGATTAGAAGTGAATGAAGATAGTTAAATGTAGTAAGGATGAACAGATGTAATAAAAGGTAGTTAGACTGGTGATTAGAGGTAATTTAAGTAGTTAGACGTGGTTAGAGGTAGTTACAGGTGATTAGAGGTAATTTAAGGTAGTTAGACGTGGTTAGAGGTAGTTACAGTGATTAAGGTAATTTAAGGTAGTTGGACGTGGTTAGAGGTAGTTACAGGTGATTAGAGGTAATTTAAGTAGTTGACGGGGTTAGAGGTAGTTACAGGTGATTAGAGGTAATTTAAGGTAGTTAGACGTGGTTAGAGGTAGTTACAGGTGATTAAAGGTAATTTAAGGTAGTTGACGTGGTTAGAGGTAGTTACAGGTGATTAAAGGTAATTTAAGGTAGTTGGACGTGGTTAGAGGTAGTTACAGGTGATTAAAGGTAATTTAAGGTAGTTGGACGTGGTTAGAGGTATTTAAACGGGTGATTAAAGGTAATTTAAGGTAGTTGACGTGGTTAGAGGTAGTTACAGGTGATTAAAGGTAATTTAAGGTAGTTAGATGATCAGAAGTAATAAAAGGTAGTTAGACGTGGTGATTAGAGGTAATTTAAGGTAGCTAGATGTGGTTAGAGGTAGTTACAGGTGATTAATGGAATTTAAGGTAGTTGACGATCAGAAGTAATAAAAGGTAGTTAGAAGTGTGATTAGAATATTTAAGGTAGTTAGACGTGGTTCGAGGTAGTTACAGGTGATAAAGGTAATTTAAGGAGTTTAGACTGTTAGGAGGTAGTTTACAGGTGATTAACGCGACACCAAACACTATCTTATACTACTGTTCCGACAGAGATGAAGGACTCTTGATCCGAGGAACTGAGGTCTCATCCCCTTCCGTGAATCAAACCTGACTACCTCCTATCCTCAGGATCTGTGGCCCCTACGGATTTAGCGTTTCCATGTAAATAATAAAATAACGAAAATAATAATAGTAATAATAACAATAAATGATAATTATATTTAATATTAATAAAAGTAATAATAATTATAATAATAATAATAATAATAATAATAATAATAATTCGTGAGCAATAATTAGAATGCACCGGGATCTTAATTAAACTGACTAATAACCTAATAACCAGGTCTAAGTTCATCTGTTATCATCCCATATTACGTAAGATCCATCGCGATTCTTATCAGGCAGTGTTATCACTACTTTGATAACAACAATCTCAGCAACGTTTGGAAATTGAAAGATGGCGGGTGTATTTTTTTGTGGGACATGAGAAGAAAGTTCTGAGTTATAATTGTTAGACTAGGTTAGGGTTGGTTTTATTATGTTAGGGTTGATTAGGTCAGGTTAGGTTAGGTCAGGTTAGGTTAGGTTAGGTTAGGTTAGGTTAGGTTAGGGTTTGGTTAAAGGGTTAGGTCAGGTCAGGTTAGGTTAGGTTAGGTTAGGTTTGTCAAGAACAGGACGAGGTGTTTTGACTCAAGTCTTAGTCATATGACGACGCACATCTGGAGCTTTTAGTCATCTGACCGAGGCCTTCCCACTGGCTTACCACTCCACCACTTTAAAAATTAAAGGTTATAATTATCAACATTTTTGCTGATAACACAAAAGAATGTGGGAGCCAGTATATATAGGCGAGAGAGGGAGAGGGACGGGACCACGAGAGGAAGAACAAGTAGTGATAGTGGTAAGTAATAGTAGACTTAATACTCATAACGTAAATAACCAGCACATACCTAGAGAGGATTTCGAGGGGTCAACGCCCCCTCGGCCTTGTTTGTGACCAGGTTTCATGGTGGATAGTATACGCACAGAACTGCATACTAAGTCATAGGAAAATGGAGCTTATAACCGCGTTTCTGTTCGACTTGGACCATTAGGGGGGGGGGGGGACTAAAACGTTGTTCGTCAATTTCATTCTGCTAAAGTGCAGGTTATTTTGTGTATTGTTTTACGTTATCTTAATAAATTAGTCGCTGGGTTTCCCCCAAATGGTTATCAACAAATTTTTCGATCTGCGTTATTTAGACTAATTTAAATTGTCGTCTGGCAATATAATATGAATCGCTTTTTATAATATTCAACAGGATCAAGTCCTGGCAGGGGTTTTAATACTAAATAATTCATTGTAACAAGTCCATGGTGCAAATATCTGCTGACTGTCATAATGTCACCTGCCTGAGATGTTTGCCAGCATACACAGTGTTACATATATATTTTAACTTCTGCATGTGGTGGAGGGGTAAGCCAGTGGAAGGCCTCGGTCAGATGACCCAAAACTCTAGTGGTGGGTCATTATATGTCTAAGACCAGCGTCAGAAAACACTTGTCCTGTTTCCTGACCAATCTTAACCTAACGTACAGTGTGGGATACTCGCCTTGTCTTCCATGGTCGTGTAAGAGTCGACTCTTCGTTTCTGTTATATACACATGTAATCATGTAAATTTTTGTTTCCTTGACAGGTTAAGGGAACCTCCGTAGCAAAAATATAATTATCTTCCTGCCTTTTGTTCTTAGAACTTACAAAATATAGAGGAACACCACTGGAAGCCTACTAGTATATAATGTCCTGCGTCTACCAAGTTACTTGCTTCATTTTCCATTCTTTTGGGTTACAGCATTTCGTAATTGTTTATAAGTTAGAGCGAATGTTTACTCAATGGTCATTAATTAAGCTTATTACTGTTAAGTATGGTATCTGTGCGAGTGACTCACTTGAACGATTTGACTAGTGTGTGCCTGGTCTGGTATCATGGTAAGCTGCGACCCAAGTTCAGTACAGGAGGCTACCGAGGAGGCTTAATGTAACATTCATGAACCTGCTGCCTCTGCTCACTAAGCATTAAGTAGGTATCTGGGTTACAAGCCACATTAACTGGGTTACAAGCCACATTAACTGGTTACAACCCAACATAACTGGGTTTACAAGCAACAGAACTGGTTTTTCCAGGTTACTAAACCCCCGGGTTAATATTCATAATAAGTCTCCTTTTTCTTCGACCTGTATAAGTCGTGTAACTTAGTAAATATTAATGTTTCCCATTGAGATTTCAAAAATATCTTACCATTAATGGAAAAACAACACTAATATCAATATATTTTAAATATTTCGGAGAGAAACAAAAAATATTCCAAGTCTTCTGTTTCCCCCTACATTTATATTTTAACACTGTGAAATATTTTTTCTTATATTTAATGGAATATTAAGCCTGACATTGTATCTGGTAGTAGAGAAGCATGGTAAACTCACTAAAATATTTTAATTTTTTTTTTCACGATTCGTGATAAGTTTTGAGAATGCATCACTTAGCGCTTTACACTTTTTAGATCACTGCAGACCTCCGGCATCAGCATCCTCTGCGATCTCCAGCAGAAACATGATTATCTTTGGGATAAACTACCAAGTAGTGATTTTTGTGGGGCAGGTCAGCGGATGCTGAACCAGCGACGGGTCATCTTGAGGTTATAATTCGTGTCAGGAGTCACTGTTGTTTCCTGGTGAATAAAACACCACTGGTCCAGCTCCTCAGATGTGTGTTCTTTTTATCCTTCCAACACACTGGTCCAACCAAGCACTAGTAACTCTGGTACATATATGTATAGCCACTAATAGTCAGTGTAAGGGTCGTCTTGGCTGGAGGAGAACTGATGTGCGTCTTCCTACACTGGTAGATCAGTGACTTATGTACACTACTGAAACTACATGTGCTATCTCCCACACACTCACAAACACATACATACACTCACACTCACACTCACAGATAGACAAATAAGATAGTTCAGATAAGATTCTCCTGTTTGCGGTGTGTTTTTATGTTATTTACTATAATTAATCAATATTTTTTACAGGCAAAAAAGCTTATGTAGAAATTTTTTGGGCATGTTATAACCCACGCAGTGGAATTTTTGGTCATGTGGCCGACACCTTTCCCTGGCTAACTGGTCTACCTTGTAAAAATATTAATATTTCATCAGTAGATGTGATGGTGGATTCCACACTGTATATAAAGTTTGTGTCTCTGGTGGCTGGGGGTTAATGCCTCGCTCACAGATGAGGGGCCGGTTCGATTCCAGCCAAGTGAAACATTGGAAAGTGTTTCTTTCACGTTGTCTTGTTTCCCATCATAAAATGGGTACCTGGGTGTTGTCGATGGTTGTGTCGATCCTGGGACACTACCTAAGGAGCCTGGTCACGAAACCCGGCCCGCGGGGGCGTTGACCCCCGAACTCACTCCAGATAAACTCCAGATAAACAGATAAACACAGTAGAATGGTTGGTTATTGGAGTTTAAAGACCATCATCCACACGAGGGTCATTAAGGCTGCATCTGAAACTGACTTTGGAAGAAAGTTGGATTTTTATATAAACACGCTGAGGAAAACAGTGTAGTTGTTCAATATTAACTACAAGATTCATGAAATCGTAATAACAAAGATTGCAACCAAACCACGCAACGTGGTTTACTTGCAGTCATTACCAAACGTGATTTACTAATCGTTATCAAACACACTGACATAATACAGCTTAATATCTTTCCTGTACACCCCCATACCCATCCTGTGTGGGTAGTTAAAATAACACACCAGCCTGTGTATTTAAGAACACACTAGCCATGAGTTTAAACCACCACCCGTTTTCCCTGGTTTATGTTAACTACAGGCTAATATTAATAATCTTTTTTTCTACAAGTACATGATACAACTTATTTCAGACCAAAGTTCCTGTTTATGTAGAGCATTTCCCGCAACTTAAGTAATTATATTTTAAATAACTAAAACCCAAATAGAAAAAAGAAAATTAACGTCGATAAATCTATTCGACAAAAATTTCAGTAGCTGGGTTGTTAGCGATTAGCCACTGGGGGCCCGGGGTTCGACCCGTTAGGGCTTTTTAAGACACCTTCTGTCCATTTTCGTTGGGTTAGGTAAGTGGGAAACAGGAGAGTGTTTCCTGGGGGGGGTCTTGGTCAGTGAGACCCACCATTGAAGCTCTTGGTCATCTGACCGGGCCCCCACTGCTTTCCCCCGGTCACCCCTTTAAAAATTATGATCTAGTTAAAACATTTTGTTGTTGTTGTTTTGTAGTTATTATTTTTATTATTATTTTTATTTTATTTTTTTATTAAAAATTTTAATTTTTTTACGCATATTATTATATTAATTATACAGTCAATTAAAATTAACAGTTTTACGGGTATAAATTGATACTAAATAACGGGAAACCCTCATGTTTTTAAACCCCTCGGTCCGGGAGCAGGGGGGATGGAGACGGGGGGGTAAGAAGGAAAACGGGACCCCAGTGTCTCTAAAGCCACACACTCTGCTGATACATCAACATCAGTGATTGCATTTAGTTTACGTATTTTGTGTTCTATGCGGGTAGAAAAATAATTCCAGTTTTTGTTTTGTGGAAAATTAATCTACCTGGGGAATCTCATTTGATACATACCCTAAATGGTAACAAAGATAATTTATTGTTTATCAAAATTGAAAAAAGACAAGTAGGAAATTTTTGGGGCATAGGCACAAAAAAGTCCCCCTTTGATACCTACAACTTCATATCCACAAGGGGCCTAACCTAATTAATTGTAAAAGAAATAAATTACCAGGAATTATGGTAAAATAATAAAAAAGAAATGTAATTAAAATTTAAAAAAATTACTATACCCATTTATATAACAGAAGGGGAATTTAAAATCATAAGTCTCACCCAATTAGCTGGAGATCACTTTGGGGTCATTTACAGAACCCCCCCCCCCCCTTAAATTTATGAAAAAAATTTCGGCCAGAATTCTAAACATAAACATAGACATATTATCCGGGGGTTTCCCGGGGCTGTCCTTCCATCTGCTTAATGCTCATGTTACAGGCTGCAAATCCAAAAATTCGGCCCCTTTTTGAAGGTTTTAAGCCCAATATACCCTAGACGACGGAAATTTATGCACATTACAAACGGCTTGTATCATTCAAAAACAATGGCGTCTCCCCCCTGTCGTCAGCGCGGGCGCAGAGTTCCCTTTTGGGTTCACCTTTTTAAAATACACATAAAGAACAATAGTAATGTTTAATCGGGTTTTTTTCCACATAATTTTTGGAAATTATTTTTTACATTTTTTGAAAAATCCTCCACAAAGTTTTGTTGGGTTTTTTAACTGGGGAGGGTTATCACCTAGGATAACCAAAAAAAGACAGGCGTCATCGAGGACTGTTGTCTTATTTCCTTCGGGGTCCTTAATGTCCCCCCGAGCCCCCACACCAGTCCACTAACATCCAGGTCCCTACTTGCTTGCGGTAAGGGGGACAACGGGTTTAAAGGGAAAACCAACCCAATTTTTTCCCCCTTTGTGGGTATCGAACTACGACACAAGCATTGAAGCGAGAGCATTGCCTACCGGGCAAACAAACTAAGGGTTAAGTTAGGTAAGGTTTGTCAGGAAACAGCGGGTTTTCCCTGAGCGGTCTTAGTCAAATGAGCCCCTTTAATAACATTAATTATTTTATCTAAACCAGTCATTGCATTTATTAAAACAAATTTAAACACACATACAACTTGGGGAAAATCAACCTTTGTGAACTGTAGTAATCTGGCTTCAAGACCGAAAATTAGCTGACTAATATTGCCGCAGTTTTATGAGAGGGTGAGTTATAAGGGAACCTTAATTACCAGAATAATTCAAAAATTTGTTCTGTGTTCATGAAATATAATATATAATATTATTAATAATATATAAAAATTATATATTTATATATAAATATATTTATATATTATATAATATAAAACTCCCATGATAGCACAGATTTTTGACACAAAAGTTACTTTCTTTTCCCCCAGCGGGTTTTTTGCCACCGCTCAACACTGAGGGTTTGTGGGTTTGATCCCCCCTTCGGGGGCAAAAAAAAGGAGGTTTCCTTAATACACCTTTTTGTCCTTGTTTACCTACCCCAAAAAGTAGATACCTGGGTATTAGGTGACTGGTGTGGGTGGCATCCAGGGGGAGAAGATTGAAAGATCACAATGGAAATAAAACAGTCCTCGATGACGCACTGATTTTCTTGGACTAAATTACGTGGAAAATTTTCATAGCCAGCTGATGTAAATTAATTAAATGTTTAATTTGAATTTGGCGACAAATTTACCTCTACTGATAAAAGTATTTAATGGTATACTATTAAATCTAATATTTACTTTCCAATTTTGTGAAAATCGAAAGTCACAACAAATTTTTTTATTTTTATATTTTGCATAAAGATTTTATATTTTAAAATAAAAGGTTTTATATATTTGGGTTAAAAATTTTTATAACGACAGCCCCAAAAAAAGGAAAGATTGGAAGGTTCGAGGAGGAAACAAGAATTTCTTTTTATAAGGAATCGCTGGGCAAGATTTGGGAAAAAAAGTGGTGTTTTTTTGTTCGCTAATCTGTGTTTGTTTACGCACAATTAGGTCATTTCCGTGATCCTTGGGCTGTGTTTGTGCTTTAGAGCTGAGCCACGAGGGTGGCTACGGCCCCCCGGGGCTCTGAGCCCACACTCTGCCCCAGTGTGGGGGGGCTTGAGGGCACAGGCAGCACTCTGCGCTGGGGTCTGTCCCCACACCCCTTTTCACCATGAAGACCCAGGGGAACGGCCTTAAACGTTTTCCTTGGGAAAGCGGGGGGCGAGTGGAGGAGACGGGGCAGGGGGGACCCCACCAAGGATGCAGTGGAGAATACTGGGACCTACCAATTTGCCACTAGGTCCGTCGGCAGCCCATCAAGAAAACTTGCACCCCCCCAAAGGCCATAGGGGTCGTGGAAGGAAGCCCAGGAGGAGTAGTCCTCAAGTGGCAAGGATGGGCCATCCCCGGTCCCTACACCAGTTTGGGGGCCCCCCATGGACGGGGACTGGGTTGACTCCACGTGAAGGAGGAGTTCCCGCTCATTGGGGACAAGCAACCCGGGGCCCTTTAACAAACAAGGTTCCCAACTACGGGTTTTTAAGGTATTGGAAGGTCTCCCCCACCTCAAGTTCCGCTGCAGTTCACTCCAGGAAGAGTTTGGTATTCCTCGGGACGAAGACTTTCGAGGGTTGAAGGGGGTGGTTGTGACCCCCCCAGTGGTGGGGAATGCTTGCTTCGGGAAGGTGTAAAAGGGGGTGCTTTTACACGTCCCTGTGCCCCCCCCCATGGACCCCTTTTGGAAGGCCAATTTTGTCAAGGCGGAGCCTCACTGCAACAGAAAAAGGTGCCCACCCGCCGGTCTGATCCCCCACAAAGGTCCATTCCCCACGCCCTGGACCTTGGGGTTTTGGGGGAAATTTAAGACCGACCATACCCTGTCGGCCCAGACAATGCTTCAATGTAGGGGTTCAATCAATTGCAGCCACCGCCCGCGAGAGAAGAAGTGTGGGGTGGCAGCAAGGCCACGACTCGAAGGACGCATTGCAATCCCAAAAATCCCCCTGGGGAAGCCCTTCGGCCAGGCCCGTGTGCCAACGCTCAAAAGGCACCTGCCTGGAACCGGAGCTGCCTGTGATGGTGCGCACTGGCAGAGGTTCGTCTCGGAACGACCCCCACGCCCCGCCCAAACCCCCCCTTGGACTGCCCCCGCAACAGTAGCAGGGCTCCAACACGGTTCCCCCGGGTACCGCAGGAGGGCAATACCAGCGAGTTCCCAGCATGGGGCTCCCAGCGGTGGCTCAGGGGGCGGGCATGGGTTTGCGCACGAGGGAAATGCGGCGTCAGTGGCAAAGGGGGCCAAAAAGGCAGAATCATTGGGAAAAACAGCCACGGCCAGGCACATGCCCCCCGGTCCAAAAAGGGCACCAACTTTTCCCTTTCCCAAAGCCGCAGGCCTCTTCCCAAGGGCAGGCCCTACTGTGAGCGGACCGGTCAGGCGGGTCCCCCCGGGACTTGGAAGCCCGGCCATCATGCCGGGGCCCGGGTGCACCCAGCTTTGCTGCGCGTGTCGACAGCACCCGGGCTACCCCGTGACCCCAGCCCCCGCTCGACGGGTCGTCCAGTCAATGCCTGCAGAGGTAATGGTCGAATTTTCCGGATCGACTGAAGAAAACCATCGGGGTAAACTCAGCGCTCCTCTGTCGCCTGCGCCCTCGGCAGAGGACAGGGGCGCCCGCAGGGAGCTCCTGAAAGGGGTGTGGGGGGGGTCCTATGGACAGGAAAGATCAATGGAAAATTAAGCCATCATCCAGGAGTCCTTCCAGTCTGTGATGGAGGAGGCCCGGGGTCGCCCAACAACGGACGACGAGTCCCCGGGGAGAGATGGAATCTTTAGCCCCCCTTTCGGGGCCCTTGAAAAATCCTCCGTGGAACATTTTGGGCCGGGGGCGGAAAAATTTACTTAGTGATTGAGTGCGTTCAGGAGAGGGTTTATGTCTTCTGTTTTGGAGACACTCCGATTTGTCAGTCAAAGCACCACGTTTCCGGGGTTCTTCCAAATTCCGCCTGGAAAAGGGGTGGCAGGGGGACGGGGGATCTACTAGGACCCCTAATCCTCATTCAATCTCCACTGACCCATCGTGTGGGGAGGGGTAGAGGTTAGGCTGTCACCCTACACCTGCGGATGGACCCCTCGTGGTTTACAATTTTACAAACTTCCCGGGAAACCCTTTACATTTTTAGAGTGGGCACTCGCCCAGGGAGGGTTTGTTGTGGCTGGGGGTTCAATCCCACCACCCATACTTTCTTTTGTCTCTCCTACCAACGACCCGGAGGCACCTTTGGGGGTGCTGGAGGAGGTCCTGAGATCGCCCTCCTCAATAATGGTGAGCCAAAAACCTCATATGGTGGCCGCTTGGTGTTACACTCATCTTGGCGGTTTGCTTCGGCGTGGGTGGGGTCCCCCCCCGTCTCACCCGGGTACTTTGCAGTGGTCACTACGTGATGGTCCAGCGGTGCCCCCCCCACACCCACCCCCAGATGGAATCTAAAAAAAAGGCCCACTGGGAGGCTTCCCGGAGGTCATTGGGTTTGTTTGGGGGGGGATCCCCCTTCCAGAAGACCCAATGGGCGGCTCAAAGTTGCGGTGGGCCCTTTACAGTGCACTGAGGAGCATACCTAAGATTTCGGCGGAGGGTCATATAAACGTGATGGTGGTTTTACAATGGGACATCAGGGAAAAGAACCACCGCATCAATGTTTTTACGCAAGATGCAAGGGTAATCCCCCGGTTGAGCATTTCGTTGCTCAGGGAAGTGGTGCGGCATGCACGCTGTTCACAAGGGGCCGGCAGGCTAAAGGTTCGAGTGGTGTGCTCCTTCACTTCCTCCACCTTTTCTGAGAATTGGACCAAGTTTCGATGGCCATGGGCAGGGGTCGCAGTGTGGCTCGGGTTTCACCCGCCCCGCAACGGGGGAGGCTTGGTGGACCCATTCACCCCCAAGGGGGCAGGTAAAATGCCCCAGGTCCCAGGACCTCCAAGCCAACCCCCTTCCCAAAGGGTGAGGTGTCCAAACGCATGCCAGCTGGGGATTCCGAGAAGACTTCACGAAAGGAGCTCCCGGCAGCCTTTACTTCATCGAGACACTGCCCGGGGGAAAGATGGTTCACCTATGGCAGATCATCGGGCTGGCCATTCTGGAATTCAGCTTCCTGGGAGTCATCAACCAGACTTGGCGAGCTGGCAAAACTCCCTGTGTATGGAAGGAGGCTGACATATACCCTTTTTTAAGCCGGGGATCCCGGCAGTGTGAGGGGCCCATTCCCCCCCCAGTTGCATCTCCCCAAGGGTCGGAAAGGTGGGGTTGGAGCGCCTGAGGTGGAAGCTTGCCCTCCTCATAAACACCTCTTTTGGCTTCACCAGAGGAGTGGGCCTTTTTGAAAACCTTTCCACTCTACGACCCGGGATTGGGGGCGGACGCCCAAGCCCACATTGTTGTTTTCTTGACCTCGAGAAAGTTTTTTACTAGCCGTGCACCTGCCCCTCCTCTCACTCTGGCCCGCAGGGGGATTAAAGGCAGGCTGCTTCATGGCTTCTTCCCATCTCCAGGACAGGCGGGCCCGGGTTCTTCCAGGGGCAGCTCTTCCCCCCAAGCCTGGAAACGGGACTCCAAGGGCGGGGGCTTAGTCCCACCCCCCTTCAAGTCTGTGCACCCGCGGTGTGCCTGCCTTTCTCCAAGGACCATCCCCCTCACTATGCCTGACCTGGCCTTTCTACCTAGGAAGCGCCGGGTTTTTCACCCCGCCCAGGAGGACCTCGTTGCGGCCTTTCCCCTGCCGTCACTTGGGATAAGATACTGGGCAAAAAACAAAGCCGTCCTTCGCACCAGGTGCCCAGTCAGAGGTGCAGGTCCTGGGATTGACCGGGTGGGTTCAAAAGTTTTTAGGTACCCTTTGGGATCCACATTGACAGGCACCTACCCTTCCGAAACATGTGGCCCTTAAAGAAGGGGCTCTGCAGAGGGTCGGGAAATTTTGGTGCCATGGCCCAACCAAGGGTTGGGGCCAGCCCCGAGGTCATGAGGTTGTTCTAATCCCGGCAATCGTTTTCCCTTTGTTGACTATGGGGATTGCTTGGTTCAGCCAGACCCCCCAAACATAAATCCCTTGTGTCTCCAGAAAACAGCTGCGGGCCATGTGGGGGGTCCTGGGGGGCCAATGCGGGGTCGAACCTTTAGGTGCAGTACAGCCTCTTGAAGACGGATCCAACTGTAGTGCCCGGAGGATGAAAGTATTCCGACCCCGGGCGGGCAAACTGATGAGAGATTTACGGTCCGAGGGAACGGCATTCCCTGCTCCCCGGGCCCCCGATGGATTGGTCGGTAGCAATGCCCACAGAAGCCTTTTCCCCTGACATTTTCCCGGGGGAGGCGCACAGACTGGCAGCGAACTTTCAGGTGACCCCCTTTGGGGACCAAGCTGTTTGCGGTGGTGGACAAACCCCACCAACGCAAGGGCATTGCCCCGGGGGCATTCTGCACCACCTTCTTTGGCTAGCATTGTGGGTGCGGAAGGGGGGTTTTTGGGCCTATTTAATATGGCTCCAGAGACCCCGTGCAGGCCACCGCTGCTGGGATGTTCCCCCCAGCAACTACGCGGTTGGGCCCCCAGACCATTGCACCATCCTCCGGCCGAATCTTTGCCACCCACTCTGGGCTCTTCTTGCAGACCTCAGCTCCCCCTAATCCAGTTGATTCCAAGGCGCGTCCCGCGCTTAGCACAGAGAGCCGGCAAATCATTTCCTCCATGGGGTACGCGCTTCTGGCCCAGGGTTTGCAGGGGTACCTTTAACTGGATCCCGGCCTTGTGGGTATCCTGGCAAAGTTCTGCAGATGAGGGGCTAGGCTGCAACCCCGAGGGCCCCACCCACTGCTGCGATCTCCATCGCCCAGCCCAGATTGCCGTTGGCTGTGGTGCGCGGGGGCCCCATTCCCTGCCCTGGGGTCACCCTCTGTTGTTTTAGGGCGACCACGGTGCCCCCCCCAAGTTTCGGACACAGTCCCGGGAAAAATGGGGTGCAAAACCCCCGCTACGTTGGGTATCCACCACTGCGCGGGGTTGTTGAACGGGGGAGGGAGCTCTGTGCCCATTGTGCCGAATGGTTCCCAGCCCCTTGGTGCACTATGTTAGACTGCCCCGGTACATGCCCCCTTCGCCATAGACATTCCCAATGACAACAGTAGGGCAACCAGGGATGGGCACACATTTGTGTACCTTTGCTGTCGGGACTTGGAAAAACCTTACTTCCAGTCCTTGCAGTATCCCCCCCCCCCCTCCGGAAGTTGCTGCGGGGCCCGTTTGGGTCCCTTGCACTGCACACCAGCCACTGTTATGCACACTAACGTTTTTTGGGACGTCATCTGGCCATGGGCGGTGAGGTACCCCCCCTTCCTGTGAAGACCGCCACACAGGTGCAAGTAACTAAATGTCACTTCCCTACCGGGGGGGCCAATCCGGGGCCCAAAATGGAAAAGGGCCCCGGGGCCGGGATTACCGGGGGGAATCAAAAAGAATAGAAAAGAAAGAATGGCCCCCCGATGCCCTGCCTAACCCTTTTTTTATAGGGTAGGGGGCCCGAGCCCCGAGCCTTAGCTCACAAGACTGCATTCCCCTTTTCCCCTTTGTGGGGGGGAGGCAAGACCAAGAGGCATAGCCTGTGGCAGGCCTGGGGACGTTGGTCCAAAGAGAGGAGGGCTTGTCCTCCTCCCAAAAGGAGATTAGTCTCAACCTCCCAAAAGGGAGCCAAAGCCGGGCACCACTTGGAAAAAAACCCGGCCGGGGGGGGGAATACCGGCGAATTTAAAAAAAAAAAAAAAAAAAAATCGAACTTGCCTAAAACCCTTCTGGTGGGGGCCTGAGTCCCACCCAAATTTTCCATTGGGGCGGGGATGGCAGACCCGGAGGCCAATTTGTGGCTAGGCCTGGGGGGCAGTTGAATCCCAAAAGATAGGAGGTCCCTTTTGCCTTTCCCCCCCATGGGAGATTAGGAGACACTCCCTAAAGGGGAATGCGGGACCATTGGAAAAGGCCCCGGGGGGGAGAAAATTGGCTTTTTAATAATAAAAAAGGGAATACCCCCGGCCGGGCCCAAATTCCCCCGGCCCGGGGCCAAAACCCGAAACCATAGAAAGAAAACCAATCCTTCTCATTGGAACCCACCAGCCTTTCACCGTACCCTTTCCTCCTCGTTTCCGGGACATGGTCTCACCTTTTCCCCCTCACCCCGGGGCCCCCAAAGGGTTCAAAATCAGTCCCAAAACTTTTAGACCCCCGGAGGGCCCCACTTCTGTGACATATTGGGTTTGGTACCTTGACACCCCAATTTTACGGAAATTTGTGTTTCTGAATGTAACTTTTTTCCCCAAAGACGAAGTTTAAAAGGGTGCTTTAATTACCTTCCTCCCTGGACCCCTTTTAACCACTTCAGCACTCTCAATCAACATTTTTTAAAACCCTCCATGATCCCCCGCCCCAACCGATTGTCTTTTAAATGAAACTTCGCCCTTCTTTTAAATGGGGAGGGGAAATATTGGAAAAGGGGGGGGGGGGAGGAGGTAGGATATTAAAATAATAACAACCACTTTTGGGAACCCTTAAAAAGTGTAGTAAAAGAAAATCGAAGGGGGGTTTTAAAATTAACCCCTAGGCACATAGTAAACGAAATAGGAAGCCTATTTTTTGGTTGAGAAACAGTTGCAAAAGTCTTTTTTTCGATTGCATAACAAAATTTCACGCAAACGGTAATCGGACATTTGAAAAAAAAAAACTTTTCCCCGTCTTTTAAAGGGGGGCCGAAAAAGAGAATATTTTAAAATAAAAAAAAAATGAACAGGAATCCCTAATTGGGGAATAATTTTCTTTAAACATAAAAGGGTTCTGGTGTTCCCCAATCATCTTCGTCTGCAGGGGGTTTGCTCAAGGGGGGCTGTGGGGAAAAATTTCCCGCGCGCGCTAAACCAAAATCGAAAAATTTAGGAAATTGGTTATATTACCAAAAAAAGTTTAAAACTCTTTGGAAACCAATAGTCCCAAAATGAATGTTTTTACCCACTTTTCTACAAGAATTTAGTCATTTTTATCAGGTATGGTGACGGCGATATGGGTAGCGGTCTGGGGTTTTTTCCCGGAGTTTACCCGGAGAGAGTTCCCGGGGGGGCAACGCCCCCCCAGCCCGGTCTGTGACCAGGCCTCCGGTGGGTCAGACCTGATCAACCCGGCTGTTGCTGCTGGCTGCACGCAAAAACCCCGTACGAGCCCCAGCCCCGGGATCAGGAACTGACTTTAGGTGCTTGTCCCGTGCCAGCTTGAAGGGGTGCCAGGGGGCTGTTGGTAATCCCCCTTAGTGTGCTGGGAGGCAGTTGAACAGTCTGGGCCCTGACATTATTGTTGGGTTCTTTAATGCTAGTGACACCCCCGCTTTTCATTGGGGGGTGTTGCTCGTCTGCCAAATCTTTTGCTTTTGGAGTGATTTTTTGGTGCAAGTTCGGGATGCCCTCAGGATTTTCCCGGTGTATATAATATGTATCTCTCCCCTTTCCCGCGTTCCGGGGAAATCGTTTTGGAACCCCAAGCGTCCCCGTAATTGAGGTGTTTACTCCCTTATGCCCCGTGAAGGGGCTCTGTACTTTTTTTTAGGTCAGCAATTTTTACCCGCCTTTAAAGGTGCTGTTTGTGGCAGCAAATTCCCGCCTAATAGAACAAGTGCCTAAGAGTGTCATCAGGGCTTGGCCTCCCTATTTTTTAAGGTTCTCATTACATCCTTCTTTTTTGCAGATGCGATTGATCAAGATGGTCCTTAAAATGAGCCGGTGGCCTGGTGGCTAAAGCTCCCGCTTCAAACACGGAGGGTCCGGTTCGATTCCCGGCGGGTTGGGAACATTTCGACACTTTTCCCCTTACACCTGTTGTCCTGTTCACCTAGCAGCAAATAGGTACCTGGGTGTTAATCGACTGGTGTGGGTCGCATCCTGGGGGACAAGATTAAGGACCCCCAAAGGAAATAAGTTTGACAGTCCTCGATGACGCATGACTTTCTTTTGGGGTTTTCCTGGGTGGCTAACCCTCCGGGGTTAAAAATCCGAACGAAATCTTATCTTATCTTATCTTATCCTCCGACATGGTCACAGCTCATATATATTTTGGAATTTTTTCATTGTTTTATCGCTTTTTCTTGCATTATTCTTTCTAATTAATAACTGACTATTTGGCATCTAAAACAGTAGGGGGAGATTATCCGTAGACTTAGAGCCTACCAGGCCTACCACCGCCCCCAGAGAGTGACAGGAGAAATCACCTTCATTATTACGCTTATATTAGCTTATATATCAACTCTACGGTTTATTTATCTATCAGAATTTACCTAATATGATATAATAAACACTATAAATAACATACAAACATGTTATATACTCTAGACTGAATAAAATAAGCCATAATATGGCGAGAGACCATCGGGAATATTTCGATATAAATCAGTAAATCCTCTCATGTTGTATTCTTTGGTCTCTGAGTAAGAGAAAACGGAGTTTTGAAGAGGATAACTGCATTAGAACATCAGTTTACTAAGATATACACCGAAACAAACGCAATTTTCGCGATTTTTTTTTTTCGAGACGGTGGGCCTGCCGGCCAGCCAATTTAGTCAAAACCTAGGAAGTATGATAACTGATGCACGCATGAACAAAGATCACTTACTACTCTCAGGTGACTTCAATATAAATCTCCTGCAAGACCAGGACCCACACGTTACTGAATTCACAAACACAATGAGTAACTGTATGTTGCTACCAACAGTAACAAAACCTACAAGAGTTACAGAGACTAGTGTTTCCCTACTTGACCACATCTGGACCAACACCATATCCCCTTTAAAATCAGGCATAATTACAGATAATACCACAGACCACTACCCTACTTTCCTCATAACAACTCTGGTAAAATACCCCAAGACACTACTAAAGTCACCTTCAGACTTCACAATGAGGCAGCCATTAATAACTTCACAACAGCAGTAGCAAACATTGACTGGCACACTGAGCTAGAAATCTATACAGATATTGACGAATGTTTAATAATTTTCTAAAAAGACCCAATACCTTTATAACAAGCACTGCCCTAAAAAAACTAAACAGATGACAGCTAAGAGACTGAACAGTCCCTGGTTAACACCCAGCATTCCTCAAATCCATAAATACAAAAACACCAATATGAAAAAAACAGTACAGAATGGGTCACATAACCAGAGACCAAACAAAACGTTACTCGTCAATCCTAACCAGCTGATAAGAAGGGCAAAAAAATTGTATTATGAGAACAGATTATCCAACTTACGAGGTGATATAAAAAAAGACCCTGGAAGACCCTATCAGAAATTCTAGGAACAAAAAAGATATCACGAAATAGCGAAATTAAATTAACAAAATCAGAGAACCCCAACTCCCACCAACAGAAACAGCAAACAGACTCAATGACTTCTTCTCCACTATAGGTCAAAACCTTGCCAATAAAATCCCAAGCTCAGATACCCCACCAAATGACTACCTCACCGGCAACTACCTGAACACTGTCCTAGCTCCGACTAACCCATACGAAGTCTCCCTTATTATCAACGCACTGAAAAACAAGGACAGGAGATTTAAATACCTTACCACCCTTTATATACAAAAAAGCGTCACAAGTACTATCACCAATCATTGCAACACTCTTTAACAAATCCATTGAATCCTCCACCTTCCCTACAGTTCTCAAAATAGCAAGGGTCACCCCGATCCATAAAGGAGGAGACCAAACAGAGTTGAATAACTATAGGCCAATTATCCAATTTACACCCTCTCTCAAAAATCTTCGAAAAAATTAATTCATAAACGAATCTACTCCTACCTCATCTCCAAAACATTCTCAACCCCTGCCAATTTGGATTCAGGCCTAATAAAAATACTAATGATGCTATTATACACATGCTAGAACATATATACACTGGGGATCTTCATTGACTTACGTAAAGCTTTTGATACAGTTGACCATGACTTGCTCCACGTAAAATTGTCACACTATGGTATAAGAGGGCACTCCCTCAACTACCTAAAGTCTTACCTCAGCAACAGAAGCCAATATGTGTACGCAAATGGGGCAAGCTCTTCCGCACAACCAATTACAGTTGGTGTCCCACAGGGAAGTGTCCTGTGGCCCTCTTCTCTTTCTCCTATACATAAATGACCTACAAATGCTTCGCAATTACTCAAACCCACACTTTTTGCAGATGACACTACATACGTCTTCTTCTCTCCCGAGCCCAGTCACGCTAGCCAATACTGGTAAACACCGAATTACAGAAAATATCTACCTGGATGAGGACTAACAAACTTACATAAACATTAACAAAACCTACTTCATTCAGTTTGGTAACAGAGCTACAGATGTACCTCTTAACATAACGATAAACGGATCACCTGTCACAAAGCTAACAGAGGGAAAATTCTTTAGGAATCCACCTCGATAATAGACTCAAATTTCATACACATATACAACAAATTTCTAAGAAAATTTCAAGACTGTAGGCATTACTATCGAGATACGGTACTATGTTCCACAGTCAGCCCTCCTGGCCCTTTATCATTCTCTTTTTACCCCTATCTCACCTATGGAATTTGTGCATGGGGCTCAACAACAATTAACCATCTCAGACCACTAATTACCCAACAAAAGGCTGCAGTTAGAATGATAAACAAATTCTCACTACAGGCAACACACTCCACCAATATTCAAAACACTCAACCTACTCACCATACAAAACATCCATACTTATTATTGCACTTATTACATACATAGAACACTTAACTCTGATATTAACCCTCACCCCTCAAACATCTCCTTGCCAACCTCAACAGAACACATGACCATAATACAAGGCACAGATCACTCTTTGATGTTCCTCGTGTCCATCTCACGCTATGCAAAAACTCAATGCACATAAAAGGCCCTAAAATCTGGAATTCATTACCTGTAAATATAAAAGAAACACTACCTGTTTATAATTCAAGTCTTTTTCTCAAAGATCACTTACTCACTCAAAACCAAATAAATACTGAATTACTGAACCTTACTAAATGTATATCCAAAATGTTAACTCACAATTATATCACACAAATGTTAAACCTAGGACCCAATCTAACTTTATTATTTTTTTAAATACACTACCTAACAGAATACTCCATTCTACTGAATGTACAACAATGCATGCAACCATATGACCTGTCTTTGTAATACTCATTTGTGCTTTATAGTTATCTGTTTAACAATAAATGTTTTATCACTGATTTCATCATTGCTTAGTTAATCTTAAATTAATTTTAAGCCAGCCCGTAATGCTATGCATATAAGTGGCTTTGGCATGCTGCTCTTACCTGTATTTTTTTTTGTACCTCTGTATGTATGCTAAAATTTCTAAATAATAAATAAAAGCAGAGGAATTTTGGAAATATTCCAAATACTTTGGGATTGATGTGGGAGTAAAGGGCAGATTTTTTTCAACATTCCAAGAACTAACAAACTTTATTTTTTTTTGTGAAATAAAGATAAGTTATTTAGAGGAAAGGTCTCGAGGAAAATTTAGTATTAACATTGTTGTCGGGCACCAAGTGTCCAAACAACCTTACGTCGTCCCATGTAGGACTACCTTCCTGCCAAAGGGCATTTTCTGTAAATCAGGTCCTTTTTCAGTCTTTTCTCAGTTGTTGTTTGAGGTATATTTTGGACAAAATTTTTTACACGGTGTGAAAACACTTTGTCTTGTGCACCAAAACTGGAAGAAATCGGACGGTAAAACAAAAGAGCTACAATTTTTTCCCCGACTGCTCCCTCAAGATCATGGTCGATGGTAATCGTCTTTAGGGATGAACGCGACGCAGCCTCTGTGGGAGAGTCATTGTTTGGTCCTGTGAGGAGGAGTGTTAATGATGTAGTCGGTGGTATTTTCAACTTGTAGAGGCTCTTCTCTATCTGGTATGTAGAGTTCTTGCATTGCATAGAGTTGTTTCTTCTTCAGCGTATCAAGGCGTACATTTAAGGCAGTAATATCCTGTCGTACGTGTAAATCTGCCATTTTAACTCTGTCTCTCCTCCTGGTACCCGTAATAAAGTGAAGAGCTCTATTCTGGACCCGTTGCAACTGTATCATGTTGGTCTTTGTTGTTAATGACATTGGGACACATGGGTATTCAAGTATAGGTCTTATTGTCATTTTGTACAGATGTTTTTTGACATGTGGAGGGGCTTGATTAAATCTAAAGAGACTGCTAAGACCGGCTTTGGCTATGTTGATCTTTTTATTGACGTGAGATATTGAGTGGAGCAGCCTGTCTATTTCATATCCCAAGATCTTGTTAGGATTTCTAATGGCTACAGGTGTACCTCTGATGGAGATACCCCCTTTATCTTCGATGGTTGATGCAAAATATCTTATCGTGCTAACCAGAACTTTGTCAGAGTTAGTCGTAATTCTCTATTTCTTTTCCCAATTGGATGTTCGACGAAGGTCAATATTCATTTTTTCTATGACTCTTTCATATTTGTATTTTCCTGTTGCCGGAGTTGATGAGACGATATAGATAACATCATCTGCAAATTGCGTTATAATTGTATCATTAAACTCTGGTTGAGGAAGATCATTCACATAAATGTTGAATAGAATTGGACTAAGACAAGAACCTTGTGGGACACCAGCTGTCGGTATAAAAGGCTCTGTCGACCTGCCGTGAAAGGTGGGAATGATTTTTCTTTGCGTTAAGAAGTTATATATTAATCTGAGAAAGGTCCAGTTATGGTCTGGTAGGTCAATAAGTTTTATATTAAGACCATCCTGGCCATAAGCTATCAAAAGCTTTTAAAA
>NC_069413.1:21613881-21648923 GCF_026875155.1 Cherax quadricarinatus
TCGGGGCCCAACCTTACCTCGAGAACCTCAGATGTTCTTAGTATCCTGATCTAAGGTTCTTTCTAGCCTCAGAATGATGAAGGTTCTTCCGAGGATCCCCTCTTATTTTTTCAGTTAATCTGTCCCTGTCTGCTCTATCATTCCACTATCTTTCACGTTGTTGTCAGGTCCCCTACCTTTGATTTTCTTTCTAGGTCTGCCTAGAACCTGGGTTTTATCCACTTTGCACCTGCTGTCACTCTTCACCAAAGCAGTAATAGGTACCAGGATGTAGTAGACTAGTGTGGGTGGCATCCTGGGGGACAAAATTAACATAAGTTGGGGGAAATGCTCCACATACTAGGGATTTTAATGTAGTATGTCATTGGTGTCAGCTATGATCTGTATAAGTTGTATCATGTACTGGTAGAAATAAAGATTATTATTATTATTATTTTTAAATATTATTATTATTATTATTATTATTATTATTTTTAAATTATTATTATTATTATTATTATTATTATTATTATTATATTATTATTTATTTTTATTGTTGGTTTTGTTGTTGCTGTTGTTGTTCTTGTTTTTTTCGTTGTTATTGTAAATGATTCATCCTACTGTTGGTTGTAGTAGCGAGGTGTGAGGGGAAAACTGTTAATGTCCTTTGTGAGTGGTCGTCTTATCTGTGTGTATTGTGTTAGTGGTCAACTCTCCCAGCGGTCAAATGTCTGGGAATTAGTAAGGTGAGAGGTTCCTGTGGATAGAAGAAGAAGAAGAAGAAGAAGAAGAAGAAGAAGAAGAAGAAGAAAAAGAAGAAGAAGAAGAAGAAGAAGAAGAAGAAGAAGAAGAGAAGGAGGAGGAGGAGGAGGAGGAGGAGGAGGAGGAAAATGAACAGTAATTAATCCAAAGAATTGGAATCACCCTCATCCTCTTTTCTGGTCAAACCTGGCGACCTGTCAGTCCCCAGGCACTGACATGACCCTCCCAAACGTATTTAGCGCTTCTCGGATCGACACCACGCCTAACCCTTCTAGGGTAGGGTAGGTGCCTGAGCCCGAGCCTTTAGCTCATAAGACTGTCATTCCCATTAGCCCCCTTGTGGCGGGGATGGCAGACCAGAGAGGCCTAGCTTGTGGCTAGGCCTGGGGACAGTTGGTCCCAAAGATGAGGAGGTACTTGTGCCTCCTCCCATGGGAGACTTAGGTCTCAGACACTCCCTAAAGAGGGAGCCAAGGTCGGGCCACCACTTGGAAAAGGCCCGGGCCGGGAGAATACCCGCGAAGCTTTAATAATAATAATAGCGCTTCTCCATGACCGTAATACTAGTCAAACTAGACCATCTCTAGTGCCTAGTGCATTAGAAGTAAGCTGTAACCACACAGCCTAGATGTTAGAAGTTAGTTATACCGCAGTCTAAAAAATAAATGTCTAACTTTGATCAGTATACCTGGAGGGTGTTCCGGGGGTCAGCGCCCCCGCGGCCCGGGCCATAACCAGGCCTGGTGGTGCATCAGAGATTGATCAAACAGGCTGTTACTGTTGGCCACACATAAACCAACGTAGGAACCACAGCCTGGCTTGTCAAGTACTGACTTTATGTGTCTGTTCAGTTCTCTCCTGAAGAAGGGGTCTTGAAGACAGCCAGGGGTCTTGAAGACAGCCAGGGGTCTTGAAGACAGCCAGGGGTCTTGAAGACAGCCAGGGGTCTTGAAGACAGCCAGGGGTCTTGAAGACAGCCAGGGGTCTTGAAGACAGCCAGGGGTCTTGAAGACAGCCAGGAGTCATGAAGACAGCCAGGGGTCTTGAAGACAGCCAGGGGTCTTGAAGACAGCCAGGGTCTTGAAGACAGCCAGGGGTCTTGAAGACAGCCAGGAGTCTTGAAGACAGCCAGGGGTCTTGAAGACAGCCAGGAGTCTTGAAGACAGCCAGGGTCCCGAAGACAGCCAAGGGTCTTGAAGACAGCCAGGGGTCTTGAAGACAGCCAGGGGTCTTGAAGACAGCCAGGGGTCTTGAAGACAGCCAGGGGTCTTGAAGACAGCCAGGGGTCTTGAAACAGCCAGGGGTCTTGAAGACAGCCAGGAGTCTTGAAGACAGCCAGGGTCTTGAAGACAGCCAGGGGTCTTGAAGAACAGCCCGGGGGCTTGAAGACAGCCAGGGGTCTTGAAGACAGCCAGGAGTCTTGAAGACAGCAGGGGTCTTGAAGACAGCCAGGGTCTTGAAGACAGCCAGGGTCTTGAAGACAGCCAGGGGTCCCTTTAAGACAGCCAGGGGTCTTGAAGACAGCCAGGGGGCCTTGAAGAGAGCCAGGGGTCTTGAAGACAGCCAGGGGTCTTGAAGACAGCCAGGGGTCCCTTTAAGACAGCCAGGGGGCTTGAAAGACAGCCAGGGTCTTGAAGACAGCCAGGGGTCTTGAAGACAGCCAGGAGTCCCCCGAAGACAGCCAGGGGTCTTGAAGACAGCCAGGAGTCTTGAAGACAGCCAGGGGTCTTGAAGACAGCCAGGGTCTTGAAGACAGCCAGGAGTCTTGAAGACAGCCAGGGGGCTTGAAAACAAACCAGGGTCTTGAAGACAGCCAGGGGTCTTTAAGACAGCCAGGGGTCTTGAAGACAGCCAGGAGTCTGAAAACAGCCAGAGTCTTGAAGACAGCCAGGGGTCTTGAAGACAGCCAGGGGTCTTGAAGACAGTCAGGGGTCTTGAAGACAGCCAGGAGTCTTGAAGACAGCCAGGAGTCTTGAAGACAGCCAGGAGTCTTGAAGACAGCCAGGGTCTTGAAGACAGCCAGGAGTCCCTTTAAGACAGCCGGGTCTTGAAGACAGCCAGGGTCTTGAAAACAGCCAGGGGTCTTGAAGACAGCCAGGAGTCTTGAAAACAGCCAGGGGGCTTGAAGACAGCCAGGGGTCTTGGGAAAACGCCAGGGTCTTGAAGACAGCCAGGGGTCTTGAAGACAGCCAGGGGTCTTGAAGACAGACAGGGGTCTTGAAGACAGCCAGGGGTCTTGAAGACAGCCAGGGGTCTTGAAGACAGCCAAGGGTCTTGAAGACAGCCAGGAGTCTTGAAGACAGCCAGGAGTCTTGAAGACAGCCAGGAGTCTTTAAGACAGCCAGGAGTCTTTAAGACAGCCAGGAGTCTTGAAGACAGCCAGGAGTCTTGAAGACAGCCAGGAGTCTTGAAGACAGCCCGGGGTCTTTTAAGACAGCCAGGGTCCCTTGAAGACAGCCAGGGGTCTTGAAGACAGCCAGGGGTCCTTTAAAAACACCAGGGGGCTTGAAGACAGCCAGGGTCCTTGAAGACAGCCAGAGTCTTTAAGACAGCCAGGAGTCTTGAAGACAGCCAGGAGTCTTGAAGACAGCCAGGGGTCTTGAAGACAGCCAGGGGTCTTGAAGACAGCCAGGAGTCTTGAAGACAGCCAGGGGTCTTGAAGACAGCCAGGGGTCTTGAAGACAGCCAGGGGGCCCTTTAAGACAGCCAGGAGTCTTGAAGACAGCCAGGGGTCCTTTAAGACAAACCAGGGGCTTGAAGACAGCCAGGGGTCTTGAAGACAGCCATGGGTCTTGAAGACAGCCATGGGTCTTGAAGACAGCCATGGGTCCTGAAGACAGCCAGGGGTCTTGAAGACAGCCATGGGTCTTGAAGACAGCCAGGGTCCCTTTAAGACAGCCAGGGGTCCTTGAAGACAGCCAGGGGTCTTGAAGACAGCCAGAGTCTGGGAAAACAGCCAGGGGTCTTGAAGACAGCCAGGGGTCTTGAAGACAGCCAGGGGTCTTGAAGACAGCCAGGGTCTTGAAGACAGCCAGGGGGTCTTGAAAACAGCCAGGGGTCTTGAAGACACCAGGGTCTTGAAGACAGCCAGGGGTCTTGAAGACAGCCAGGGGTCTTGAAGACAGCCAGGAGTCCTTGAAGACAGCCAGGGTCTTGAAGACAGCCAGGATCTTGAAGACAGCCAGGGTCTTGAAGACAGCCGGGTCTTGAAGACAGCCAGGGGGGTCTTGAAGACAGCCAGGGCTTGAAGACAGCCAGGAGCTTGAAGACAGCCAGGGGTCTGAAGACAGCCAGGGTCTGAAGACAGCCAGGGGTCTTGAAGACAGCCAGGGGGCTTGAAGACAGCCAGGGTCTTGAAGACAGCCAGGGGTCTTGAAGACAGCCAGGGGTCTTGAAGACAGCCAGGGGTCTTGAAGACAGCCAGGGGTCTTGAAGACAGCCAGGGGTCTTGAAGACAGCCAGGGGTCTTGAAGACAGCCAGGGGTCTTGAAGACAGCCAGGGGTCTTGAAGACAGCCAGGAGTCTTGAAGACAGCCAGGGGTCTTGATGACAGATAGGGGTCTTGAAGACAGCCAGGGGTCTTGAAGACAGCCAGGGGTCTTGATGACAACCAGGGGTATTGATGACAGCCAGGGGTCTTGATGACAGCCAGGGGTCTTGATGACAGCCAGGAGTCCTGAAGACAGCCAGGGGTCTTGATGACAGCCAGGGGTCTTGAAGACAGCCAGAGGTCTTGATGACAGCCAGGGGTCTTGAAGACAGCCAGAGGTCTTGATGACAGCCAGGGGTCTCAGGATTAATAGTGGGTCATGGTAAGATTACTAGGAAAACACAGGTATCCCTCCCAGGCCGGGCTGAGTAACTATCCCTCACGTAACTCCCTCGGTGGGAATATCTCTGGCACCTATAAAGACTTCATTTTTTTTAAATTCCACGAGTCAGCTGGCGTTCGTTAAATTTTAATTATGAAAAACTGTGTGTGTGGGATTTAGACAGAGAAAAAGACAGTGTGAGACAGAACAATATACACACAGACTGACAGACATAGATGGGGCAAAGACTTTATGAGACGCAGACAGACGATTTCCTGTCTTACATCAGCCCTTTACATTAATACTCTCTTTCTCACTCTTTTCCCTCCTCCCACCCGCCCACATACACCCACCCGCCCACATACACCCGCCCACATACACCCACCCACATATACCCACCCGCCCACATACACCCACCCGCCCCACATACACCCACCCGCCCACATACACCCCCCACTACACCCACCCGCCCCCATACACCCACCCCATACACCCACCCGCCCACATACACCCGCCCACATACACCCACCCACATATACCCACCCGCCCACATACACCCACCCGCCCACATACACCCACCCACATACACCCCCCCCGCCCACATACACCCACCCACATATACCCCCCGCCCACATAAAACCCACCCGCCCCCAATACACCCACCCACATACACCCCCCCCGCCCACATACACCCACCCACATACACCCACCCGCCCACATACACCCGCCCACATAAACACCCACCCCACATACACCCACCCGCCCACATAACACCCACCCACATAAAACCCACCCGCCCACATACACCCGCCCACATACACACACCCACATACACCCACCCACATACACCCACCCGCCCACATACACCCACCCACAATCACCCGCCCTCCAGACACCTATAAGAACAATTGAGTGTTAAGTGGTCGTTAAAATGGTTAATTGTTAAGCACTTCCACTCCACTTGATACTCAGCCAGAGGTAAGTGAGGCAACTGAAGGTTGAACAGGCGTCGGGGAACCTCCAGTTGTGGAGCCTCCACTCATGTGGAGCCTCCACTCATGTGGAGCCTCCACTCATATGTCCAAACATACCAATTTCACAATAGAGAAAAATTGTGTTACTACTACTACTACTACTACTACTACTACTACTACTACTACTACTAAATCTTCTACTAGTGCTACTGTAACTACTAATATTACTACTACTAATATCACTACAACTATTACTATTACTACTACAACTACTACTATTATTATTACTACTACTACTACTACCACTACTACTACTATTATTTCTACTACTATTACTACTACTATTACTACTATTACTACTACTATTACTGCTACTACTATTACTACTATTACTACTACTATTACTGCCACTACTGTTACTACTATTGCTACTACTACTATTACTATCTCCTGAGAGGTTGATAGTTCCCAGGAGATAGTCTCAGTGTGGACTCATGGGTCCTCTGATATCTCTCTCTTTCCCATGTACCCCATTCAGAAGATGGGGAAGAAGAAGAAGAAGAAGAAGAAGAAGAGTGAAAGGCACACTCAACACAGATAATCGCCGCTCAGATTGCTCAGATAACATCTTTCCACAAACCGTTAATGTAAGAACTCCTTGAGACAGACTGAGATGAGTCCAAGGGATGAGACGAGCCAAAGATGATGCAACATACGTCTTGCATCTCTTGCTGCTGCCTCCCTTAACCACCCTCGTGTAGTAGATAGACTTGAAACCCCATATACCAATCTTTCCAACCAATAATAACAGTAATAATAATAATAATAATAATAATAATAATAATAATAATAATAATAATAATAATAATAATAATAATAATAATAATTTTTGCAGTATAATATAACATAGTTTGTACTAAATTAAAGAATAAGACACTTGTAAAACATTTGGTTATATTTACTGAGGAAATGTTGTGCCAACCAGTGGCTTCATCAGTCCAGTACAGAGAAGGATGGTGGAAGATGAGGAGTTTGAGGTTATCAGTCCCTCAGTCTATCAAAACTTTTTTCCAAAAATTAATGGACTGAAAAATTTTCGACTCCAGGCTGAGGGGCTGATTCCTTCAAATTCCCCTCGTCTTCCACTGTTTCTTCTCGGGCTGGACTGAAGAAAAATAACTGGGGTAAAGGTTCCCTTCCCTTCCTTGTCCCTTTCTCAACTTTTTAAAAATCAATATATAAAACCCAAAAGGCTTTTGAAATAATTTATCAATTCCAGGAATCCCAAATCGTGGAGGAGGGAAAAAGGCTGATACAAAAACAGAACAGTCCCAAATGGGAACCCCCCCTAGTCCAGCCGGGGGTGTGCTACAATTTCCAAAACATTTGACGTTTTCCGAGAAGCAAAAAAATTAATATTTTTGGGCGGGTCTTGAGTTTCATTATTTTTGTTTAAATCTACGACGGGTTTAAACGGTCAGGTTGGGGGAAACTCGTTTAGGAAACAGGGAATGTTTCCCGGGGTGGTCTTTTAAGGGTTTGGTTAGGTTAAAAGGTTTTTTTCAGGAAAAAGGACAAGTGTTTCCTGACCTGGTTCCCTTAGGTTAGGTTGGTTTAAAGGTTTTTCAGGAAAAAAGGGGGGAAGTGTTTTTCCCCCAAAAGGGTGGTCTTTTAGGTTAGGTTTGGGAAGGTTTTTCAGGAAACCGAACAAAATGTTTTCCCGAAAGCTGGTCTTTTAGGTTTTGGTTTTGGTTTAAGGGTTTTTCAGGAAACAGAACAAGTGTTCCCTGCCGCTGGTCTTCAGGTTAGGGTTGGTAAGGTTTGCAGGAAACCGGAAAAAGTGTTTCCGGGCGGGCCCCTTCCCTTTAGGTTTGGTTTGGGGAAGGTTTTTTTCAGGAAAACAGGACAAAGTTTTCCTTACGTGGTTTAAAGGGTTTGGTTAGGTAAACGTTTGTCAGGAAACCCGAACAAGTGTTTTGGGCGCTGGTTCCAGGGTTTGCTTAGGTAAGGGTTTTTCAGGAAAAAAGGACAAGTGTTTCCTGACGCTGGGCTTCAGGGTTTGGGTTTGGTAAAAAGGGTCTTTTTCGAAACAGAAACCCAAATGTTTTCCGAAAGCTGGTCTTTTAGGTTAGGGTTAGGTTTAAAGGTTTTTCAGGAAAAAAAAAAGGTTCCCTGACGGGTGGGCTTTAGGGTTTGGTTTTGGTAAGGATTTTTCAGGAAAAGGGGGCAAGTGTTTCCCCGACCTGGTCTTCAGGTTTTGGTTTGGTAAGGGTTTTTTAGGAAAAAAGGACAAGTGTTTCCTTTCGCTGGTCTTGTCATAAGATGACCACCAAACTTTTGGAATCATCTGACCGAGGCCTTTCCCCCTGGCTTTCCACTCAAAAATTTTTAAAAAAAATAGTTAGATTATAACCATTTTATTTTGGGATATTTTGTTGAGTTTTATTGGGGGAAAATGCTGAAAAAAGGGCAAAAATGTGTTTAAAAATTTTTTGTTAAAAACCCCAAAATAAATTAACCTAACCTAACCCTTTAATAACCCAACCCCAACTGACCTAACCTAACCTAACCTAAACCCAACCTTAAACCCAACCAACCTAACCTAACCTAACCTAAAAGTACCTAAACCTAACCTAACCTAATCCTAACCTAACCTAACCCAACCTAACCTAAGTTTAAACCCAACCTAAAAACCCAACCTAAATAACCCAACCCAAACCTAACCCTAACCCAAACCTAACCTAAACCCTAAACCTAACCTAAACCTCCCCCCCAACCTAACCTAACCTAACGTGACCCCAACCAAAACCCAAACCCAAAAACCCAACCTAACCTAACCTAACCTAACCCAACCTAACCTAACCTAACGTTACCTTAAACCCAAAACCCAAACCCAACGTTACCTAAACCCAACCCCAACCTAACCTAACCTAAACCCAAACCTAACCTAAACCCAAAAACCCAACGTGGGCCCAAAACCTAACCCCTAACCTAACCTAATTTAAACCCAATTCCCAAACCTTTTAAACCCAAAACCCAACCTAACCTAAAAGTGACCTAACCTAACCCAAACCTAACCTAAACCCAACCTAACCCCAAAACCCAACCTAAACCCAACCAAAACCCAAATAAACCCAACCTAACCTAAAACCTTTAAAGTGACCTAACCCAACCTAAACCCAACCCAAACCCAACCTAAAAATAACCCCAACCTAACCTAAACCCAACTAACCTTTAAACCAACCTAACCTAAACCCAAACCCAACAAACCTAACCTAACCTAACCTAACCTAACCAAAACCCAAACCAAAAAACCCCAACCTAACCTAAACCCAACTAAAACCAAAAATAACCTAACCTAAAAAACCCAACCCAAAACCTAACCTAACCTAACCTACCTTTTAAAAAACCAACCTAACCTAACCGGGGGGAAACCCAACCCTAAACCTAACCTAACCCCCAAACCCAACCTAAAACCCAAACCCCAACCTAACGTGAAACCCCAACCCAACCCTTTAAACCCCAACCTAACCTAAAACCCAACCTAAACCTAACCTAACCTAACTAAACCCAACCTAACCTAACCTTTAAACCAAACCCTTAAACCCAACCTAACCTAACCTAACCTTTAAAGTACCTAACCTAAAACCCAAAACCCAAAAAAACCAAACCTAACCTAACCTAACCCAACCTAAAACCCAACCCAAATAAACCTAACCACCCTTTAAAGTTACCTTAACCTAACCTAAAAACCCAAACCCAAACCCAACCAAAACCCCACCTAAACCCAACCTTAAAACCTAAAAGTGACCTAACCTAACCTAACCCAACGTGAAACCCAACCTAACCCCAAAAACCCAAACCCAAAACCCAACCCCCAACCTAACCCTTAACCAATAACCAAGTGACCCCAACCTAACCCCCAACCTAAAACCTAAACCCAACCTAACCTAAACCCAAACGTGGGCCCCAATAACATAACCTAACCTAAACCCAACCCCAACCTAAAACCCAAAACCCAACCCCAACCCAACGTCCCAACCTAACCTAACCCCAAAAGTGAAACCTAACCTAAAACCCAACCCTAAAACCTAAACCTAACCTTAACCTAATTCCTCCAACCCAACCTAAAACCCAAACGTGACCCAAACCTAAAACCCAACCTAAAGTGACCCCAAACCTTAAACCTAACCTAACCTAACCTAAAACCAAAAACCCAACCCAACCCTGGGGCCAAAACCCAACCCTTAAACCCAAAATAAACCCAAAACCCAACCTAAAAAACCCAACCCAAAACCCAACCTAACCTAACCTAACATTTTCCTAACCTAACCTAACCTAACCTAACCTAAACCCAACCTTAAAACCCAAAAATAAACCAAAATTTAACCCTAAACCCAAAATACCCCAACCTAACCTAAACCCAACCCCAAAACCCAACCTAACCTAACCTAACCCAACCTAACCTAACCTAACCTTCCCTAAACCTAAACCCAACCTAACCTAACGTGACCCAACCTAAAACCTAAGGAAACCCAACCTAACCTTTAAACCCAACCTAACCTAACCTAACCAACGTGACCTAACCAAACCTAACCTAACCTAACTTTAAACCCAACCCAACCTAACCCAAAAATAACGTGAAATAACCTAACCTAACCTAACCTAACCAAAACCTAACCTAACAAAACCTAACCTAACCTAACGTGGGCCTTAAAACCCAAAAACCCAACCAAAAGTGACCTAACCTAAAATAACCCAACCTAAACCCAACCTAACCTAACCTAACCCAAACCAAAACCCAACCTAAACGTGAAAACCCAACCTAACCTAACCTAAAACTAAACCCAAACCCAACCAACCTAAACCTAAACCAAAACCCAACCTAACAAAACCCAACCCACCTAACCTAAATAAACCCAACCTAAACCCAAACCAAACCCAACCTAAACCTAAAACCTAACCTAACCTAAAGTTTACCTAACCTAACCCTAACCTAACTTAACCCTAAAACCCAAACCCAAGGCCTAACCTAAACCTAAAACCTTTAAAACCAAACCCAAACCCCAACCCAACCTAAAACCTTTAAATAACCTTACCTAACCTAACCAACCAAACCCAACCTAACCCTAACCTAACCTAAAAAACCCAACCTAAATAAACCCAACCTAAACCCAAAACCTTTAAAACCTAACCTAACCAAAACCTAACCTAAAACCTAAAGGACCTAACCAAAACCCAATAACCGTAACCCAACTAAACCCAACCTAACCTAAACCTAAAACCCAACCCAAACCCAACGGACCACCTAACCAAAACCCAATTAAAACCTTTAAACCCAACCAACCCTAACCCAACGTGACCTAACCAACCTAACCTAACCTAAAAAAACCCAAACCTAACCAAACCTAACCTAAAATGAAACCCAAATCAAAACCCAACCAAAAACGTGACCTAAAACCCCAACCTAACCTAAACCTAAACCCAACCTAAACCCAACCTAAACCTAACCCCAAAACCCAACCTAAAGTGACCTAAAACCCAAACCTTAAACCCAACCCCAACCTAACCTTTAAACCCAACCTAACCAAACCCAACCCTGGAAAACCCAACCTAAAACCCAACCTAACCTAAACCAAAACCCCCCCTAACCAACCTAAACCCAACCAAACCTAAACCCAACTAAACCCAACCTAACCAAAACCTAACCCAACGTGACCTAAACCAAAACCAACCTAAACCCAACCAAACCTAACCTTTAACCCCCAACCAAAAACCCAATAACCTAACCTAACCTAACCTAACCAACCCCAACCTAACCTAACCCAACCTAACCTCCCCAAAACCCAACCAACCTAACTAAACCCAACCCTAACCTAAACCTAAAAACCCAAACCCAACCCCAACCTAAACCCAACCTAAACCAACGTGACCTAACCTAACCCCAAAACCCAACCTAAATTTAAACCCTTAAAAAACCCTAAAACCAAAAAAACCCAAAACCCAACCTAACCTAACCTAAAACCTAAACCTAACCTAACCTAACGTGACCTAAAAACCCCCCCTAACCCCAACCAAAAACCCAACCTAAACCCCAAAACCCAAAACCTAACCTAACCTAAACAAAACCCAACCTAACCCCAACCTAAAACCTAACCTAAAACCCAACCTAAACCCAACCTAACCAACTTACCCCCAACCCAAAGGGAAACCCAACCTAAAACCCAAACCCAACTTAACCTAACCTAACCTAAACCCAAACCCAAACCCAAAACCAACCCAACCTAACCAACCTAACCTAAACCCAACCCAAAAATAAACCCAACCTTTAAAATAACCTAAACCAAAACCCAACTAAACCAAACCTAACCCCAAAAGGGCCTAACCTAAAACCAAAACCCAACCTACCCTAACCTAACCTAAAAAAGTGACCTAACCCCTAACCTAACCCTAACCTAACCCCCTTTAAAATAACCTAAACCAAAACCAAAAACCTAAAAAGGACCTAAAACCCAACCAACCTAAAACCCAACCTTTAAACCCAACAACCTAAAAAAAAAATTAAAAAACCCAAAATAAACCCAAACCCTTCCCCAACCTAACCTAACCCCAAACCTAACCTAACCAACCCCAACCTAACCCAACCCTTTAAACCCAACCAAAAGTGAAACCCAACCTAAAAAACCCAACCTAACCCAAACCAAACCTAACCCAACCTAACCTAACCTAACTAAAACCCAACCTAACCTAACCTTTAAATAAACCAAAACCAACCTAACCTAAAATGCCCCAACCAAACCTAAACCAAAACCTTTAAACCCTAACCTAAAACCCAATCAAAACCCAACCTAAGAAAACCTAACCCCAACCAACCCAGGGCCCCCAACCCCAAAACCCTAACCTAACCTAACCTTTAAAACCTAACCTAACCTAACCTAACGTGATAACCCCAACCTAACCTAACTTAACCCAACCTAAAAACCAACCCAACCTACCCCTAACCAAACCTAACCTAAACCCTTTAAAGTGAACCCCAACCTAACCTAACCTAACCAAAAACCCAACCTAAACCAAAACCTAACCTAACCTAACAAACCAACCTAACCTAACCAACCTAACCTAACCTAACCTAACCTAACCTAACCTAACCTAACCTAACCTAACCTAACCTAACCTAACCTAACCTAACCTAACCTACATAACCTAACCTAACCTAACCTAACCTAACCTAACCTAACCTAACCTAACCTAACCTAACCTAACCAACCTAACCTAACCTATCCTAACCTAACCTAACCTAACCTAACCTAACCTAATCTAGCCTGGTCTAACCTAACCTAACCTAACCTAATCTAGCCTGACCTAACCTAACCTAACCTAACCTAACCTAACTTAACCTAATCTAGCCTGACCTAACATAACCTAACCTAACCTAACCTAACCTAACCTAACCTAGGGGGTGTTAGCCACCCAGGATAACCCAGGGTAGGGGGTGTTAGCCACCCAGGATAACCCGGGGTAGGGAGTGTTAGCCATCCAGGATAACCCAGGGTAGAGAGTGTTAGCCACCCAGGATAACCCGGGGTAGGGAGTGTTAGCCACCCAGGATAACCCAGGGTAGGGAGTGTTAGCCACCCAGGATAACCCGGGGTAGGGAGTGTTAGCCACCCAGGATAACCCAGGGTAGGGGGTGTTAGCCACCCAGGATAACCCAGGGTAGGGAGTGTTAGCCACCCAGGATAACCCAGGGGAGGGAGTGTTAGCCACCCAGGATAACCCAGGGTAGGGGGTGTTAGCCACCCAGGATAACCCAGGGTAGGGGGTGTTAGCCACCCAGGATAACCCGGGGTAGGGAGTGTTAGCCACCCAGGATAACCCAGGGTAGGGAGTGTTAGCCACCCAGGATAACCCAGGGTAGGGTGTTAGCCACCCAGGATAACCCAGGGTAGGGAGTGTTAGCCCCCCAGGATAACCCAGGTAGGGAGTGTTAGCCCACCCGGGATAACCCAGGGTAGGGAGTGTTAGCCACCCAGGATTATCCCGGGTAGGGAGCGTTAGCCACCCAGGATAACCCGGGGAAGGGAGTGTTAGCCACCCAGGATAACCCAGGGTAGGGAGTGTTAGCCACCCAGGATAAGCCGGGGTAGGGAGTGTTAGCCACCCAGGATAACCCTTGGTAGGGAGGGTTAGCAACCCAGGATAACCCAGGGGGGAGGGAGGGTTAGTCACCCAGGATAACAATTGGTAGGGAGGGTTAGTCCCCCAGGATAAACCCGGGTAGGGAGGGTTAGTCACCAAGGATAACCCTTGGTTGGGAGGGTTAGTCACCGAGGATTACCTAGGGTAGGGAGGGTTAGTCACCCAGGATAACCCTTGGTAGGGAGGGTTAGTCACCCAGGATAACCCTTGGTAGGGAGGGTTAGTCACCCAGGATAACCCAGGGTAGGGAGGGTTAGTCACCCAGGATAACCCGTGGTAGGGAGGGTTAGTCACCCAGGATAACCCAGGGTAGGGAGGGTTAGTCACCCAGGATAACCCTTGGTAGGGAGGGTTAGTCACCGAGGATAACCTAGGGTAGGGAGGGTTAGTCACCCAGGATAACCCTTGGTAGGGAGGATTAGTCACCCAGGATAACCCTTGGTAGGGAGGGTTAGTCACCCAGGATAACCTTTGGTAGGGAGGGTTAGTCATCGAGGATAACCCTTGGTAGGGAGGGTTAGTCACCAAGGATTACCCAGGGTAGGGAGGGTTAGTCACCCAGGATAACCCAGGGTAGGGAGGGTTAGTCACCCAGGATAACCCAGGGTAAGCAGGGTTAGTCACCCAGGATAACCCTTGGTTGGGAGGGTTAGTCACCCAGGATAACCCTTGGTAGGGGGGGTTTTAGTCACCCGGGTTTAAACCCCAGGGTTAGGGAGGGTTAGTCACCCAGGATAACCCTTGGTAGGGAGGGTTAGTCACCCAAGATAACCCTTGGTATGGAAGGTTTGTCACCCAGGATAACTCTTGTTAGGGAGAGTTAGTCGCCCAGGATAACCCAGGATAGGGAGGGTTAGTCACCCAGGTTAACCCTTGGTAGAGAGGGTTAGTCAGCCAGGATAACCCAAGGTAGGGAGGGTTAGTCACCCAGGATATCCCTTGGTAATGAGGGTTAGTCACCTAGGATAACCAAGGTTAGGGAGGGTTAGTCACCCAGGATAACCTTTGGTAGGGAGGGTTAATCACCCAGGAAAACCCTTGGTAGGGAGGGTTAGTCACCCAGGATAACCCTTGGTAGGGAGGGTTAGTCACCGAGGATAACCCTTGGTAGGGAGGGTTAGTCACCCAGGATAACCCTTGGTAGGGAGGGTTAGTCACCGAGGATAACCCTTGGTAGGGAGGGTTAGTCACCTAGGATAACCCAGGGTAGGGAGGGTTAGTCACCCAGGATAACCCTTGGTAGGGAGGGTTAGTCACCCAGGATAACCCAGGGTAGGGAGGGTTAGTCACCCAGGATAACCCAGGGTAAGGAGGGTTAGTCACCCAGGATAACCCAGGGTAGGGAGGGTTAGTCACCCAGGATAACCCTTGGTAGGGAGGGTTAGTCACCCAGGTTAACCCAAGGTAGGGAGGGTTAGTCACCCAGGATAACCCTTGGTAGGGAGGGTTAGTCACCCAAGATAACCCTTGGTATGGAAGGTTAGTCACCCAGGATAACTCTTCTTAGGGAGAGTTAGTCACCCAGGAAAACCCAGGATAGGGAGGGTTAGTCACCCAGGATAACCCTTGGTAGAGAGGGTTTGTCAGCCAGGATAACCCAAGGTAGGGAGGGTTAGTCACCCAGGATAACCCTTGGTATGAGGGTTAGTCACCTAGGATAACCAAGGGTAGGGAGGGTTAGTCACCCAGGATAACCCTTGGTAGGGAGGGTTAATCACCCATGATAACCCTTGGTAGGGAGGGTTAGTCACCAGGAAAACCCCTTTGGGTAGGGAGGGTTAGTCACCGAGGATAACCCTTGGTAGGGAGGGTTAGTCACCCAGGATAACCCTTGGTAGGGAGGGTTAGTCACCGAGGATAACCCTTGGTAGGGAGGGTTAGTCACCCAGGATAACCCAGGGTAGGGAGGGTTAGTCACCCAGGATAACCCTTGGTAGGGAGGGTTAGTCACCCAGGATAACCCTTGGTAGGGAGGGTTAGTCACCCAGGATAACCCTTGGTAGGGAGGGTTAGTCACCGAGGATAACCATTGGTAAGGAGGGTTAGTCACCCAGGATAACCCTTGGTAGGGAGGGTTAGTCACCCAGGATAACCCTTGGTAGGAAGGGTTAGTCACCCAGGGTAACCCTTGGTGGGGAAGGTTAGTCACCCAGGATAACTCTTCGTAGGAAGGGTTAGTCACCCAGGATAACCCTTGGTAGGGAGGGTTAGTCACCCAGGATAACCCTTGGTAGGGAGGGTTAGTCACCCAGGATAACACAAGGTAGGGAGGGTTAGTCACCCAGGATAACCCTTGGTAGGGAGGGTTAGTCACCCAGGATAACCCAGGGTAGGGAGGGTTAGTCACCCAGGATAACCCTTGGTAGGGAGGGTTAGTCACCGAGGATAACCATTGGTAAGGAGGGTTAGTCACCCAGGATAACCCAGGGTAGGGAGGGTTAGTCACCCAGGATAACTCTTCGTAGGGAGGGTTAGTCACCCAGGATAACCCTTGGTAAGGGGGGTTTAGTCACCCAGGATAACCCTTGGTAGGGAGGGTTAGTCACCCAGGATAACACAAGGTAGGGAGGGTTAGTCATCCAAGATAACCCTTGGTAGGGAGGGTTAGTCACCCAGGATAACCCTTGGTAGGGAGGGTTAGTCACCCAGGATAACATTTGGTAGGGAGGGTTAGTCACCCAGGATAACCATTGGTAGGGAGGGTTAGTCACCGAGGATAACCCTTGGTAGGGAGGGTTAGTCACCCAGGATAACCCTTGGTAGGGAGGGTTAGTCACTAAGGATAGCCCTTGGTAGGGAGGGTTAGTCACCCAGGATAACCCTTGGTAGGGAGGGTTAGTCACCCAGGATAACTCTTTAGGGGGGTTAGTAAACCCAGGATAACCCCCTTTTTGGTAGGAGGGTAATCACGTGGAAAACCCCTTGGGTTTAGGGTGGGTTAGTCACCCAGGATAACCCTTGGTAGGGAGGGTTAGTCACCCAGGATAACCCTTTGTAGGGAGGGTTAGTCACCCAGGATAACCCTTGGTAGGGAGGGTTAGTCACCCAGGATAACTCTTTGTAGGGAGGGTTAGTCACCCAGGATAACCCTTGGTAGGGAGGGTTAATCACCGTGGATAACCCTTGGTAGGGTGGGTTAGTCACCCAGGATAACCCTTGGTAGGGAGGGTTAGTCACCCAGGATAACCCTTTGTAGGGAGGGTTAGTCACCCAGGATAACCCTTGGTAGGGAGGGTTAGTCACCCAGGATAACCCAGGGTAGGGAGGGTTAGTCACCCAGGATAACCCAGGGTAGGGAGGGTTAGTCACCCAGGATAACCCAGGGTAGGGATGGTTAGTCACCCAGGATAACCTAGGGTAGGGAGGGTTAGTCACCCAGGATAACCCAGGGTAGGGAGGGTTAGTCACCCAGATAACCAGGGTAGGTAGGGTTAGTCACCCAGGATAACCCATGGTAGGGAGGGTTAGTCACCCAGGATAACCCAGGGTAGGGAGGGTTAGTCACCCAGGATAACCCAGGGTAGGGAGGGTTAGTCACCCAGGATAACCCAGGGTAGGGAGGGTTAGTCACCCAGGATAACCCAGGGTAGGGAGGGTTAGTCACCCAGGATAACCCAGGGTAGGGAGGGTTAGTCACCCAGGATAACCCTTGGTACGGAGGGTTAGTCACCCAGGATAACCCAGGGTAGGGAGGGTTAGTCACCCAGGATAACCCATGGTAGAGAGGGTTAGTCACCCAGGATAACCCTTGGTAGGGTGGGTTAGTCACCCAGGATAACCCTTGGTAGGGAGGGTTAGTCACCCAGGATAACCCTTGGTATCGAGGGTTAGTAACCCAGGATAACCCTTGGTAGGGAGTGTTAGTCACCCTGGATAACCCTTGGTAGTGAGGGTTAGTCACCCAGGATAACCCAGGGTAGAGAGGGTTAGTCACCCAGGATAACCCTTGGTAGAGAGGGTAAGTCACCCAGGATAACCCTTGGTAGGGAGGGTTAGTCACCCAGGATAACCCTTGGTAGTGAGGGTTAGTCACCCAGGATAACCCAGGGTAGAGAGGGTTAGTCACCCAGGATAACCCAAGAAAGTCAGTGTGTTATCCTTCCATTGTGGTTCTTCAGTCTTGTCCCCCAGGATGCCACCTACACAAATCACCTAACACCCAGGCACCTACTTTTTGCTAGGTGAACAGTAACAGCAGGTGTAAGGTAACTAAAACCCAGGTACCTACTTACTGCTAGGTGAGCAGGGACAATAGGTGTCTTAATGAAAAACGTTCTAGTGTCTCCATCAGTACCGGGGATCGAACCACGAACCTCACTGTGTGAGCTGAGTGCGCTACCAACACAGCTCATTGTGACGTCTCTAATATAAGTCTCCCCTGGAGAGAGATAAAGGAATGAGGATATGGTGTGGGTATATATGTGCTGGTATACATAGAGGTTCTGTCGGTCTGGGAGACTGAATGGGGTTAATGTCACTTCGTCAGAGACTGCAGACGGCGGGCATTAAACATCTTCAACACACCCAGAGAAGACACTGCCGAGAAGAGATACATAGTCCTCCCCACCAACTCCATTGCCAAACATGTTTCCAACATCTTTTCCAATACCTCATTTCAAGTATCTACCTCCACAACCACGACCATCAAGGACATTACCAGTGATAGACAGGACAAGCTTCCACCCTCTGCAGGGGTATACATAATCCCTTGTAATGACTGCAACAAGTTATACGTGGGCAAAACTCCCAAGGGACCTCCAACACGTATTTCAGAACACCAATTTCGCAAGAGGGCTGACGACACAAGGAATGCTGCGTACAACACCGTAATTCACAAACCACTTGATAAACTACAGAAACTTTAAGATTATCGCCAAGAAGACAACACTCAATACCGAAGAATCCTGGAATTATCGCTTATCTCTATAAAACCCAAATATTTAACCAGAAAAAACGGCTTCTATAACATAGCTGAAAACTTGCAAGAAAAATTCTTCATCGTATCCCACATAAGAACATAGGAATGGAAGAACACTGCAGAAGGTCTGCTCACAACTTATCCAATCTCCCTTCCAAGTACCCAAGATTCTAGACTCTATAACCCCACTCGGTACATCATCAGATGCAGCATTCTCCACCTGACCTCAGCATTCTGAACCTGACTATAAATACTCGCGTACCTTCCACCCCAGGTAGATCTGTTTGTGACTTGAAAAAGCCCACTGGTGGGCGAAACGTTGTCAATAAAGGATCACATTATACTGCGTATGTGTTTATATTTCCAACCATGGACTTGCTTGATACAACTTTCTCAACTTTTTGAAAATCAATTGGATGGTTAAAATCTCTCACATGAATAAATAGAGCATTGGAATCTTGTCCAGTTCTAATGCTATATTTATGTTGTTTTAATCTAAGTTCGAGACTTTTACCAGTTTGACCGTAATAAACTTTATCGCAAATTTTACAAGGAATCTTATAGACACATCCATCAGCATTTTGGGGGGAATTCTTTATCAAAAGTTTTTTTTTACTGTATCAAGATTTTTAAATACAACTTTAATAATAAAAGTCTTAGGAATGATTTATGTAACTGATAAATCATTTAAAATTGCTAGAAATACTTTTTACATCCCAAAAAAGGGACAACCAGCCTTATTCAACTAAAAATGTGTTGGTTCTCCCATACCATGAAAACTTGGTTGATATGCCTTCTCTTCTTAAGACTTTTAATATTAAAGTTGTATTTAAAAATCTTGATACAGTAAAAAAACTTTTGATAAAGAATTCCCCCCAAAATGCTGATGGATGTGTCTATAAGATTCCTTGTAAAATTTGCGATAAAGTTTATTACGGTCAAACTGGTAAAAATCTCGAACTTAGAAGATTAAAACAACATAAATATAGCATTAGAACTGGACAAGATTCCAATGCTCTATTTATTCATGTGAGAGATTTTAACCATCCAATTGATTTTCAAAAAGTTGAGAAAGTTGTATCAAGCAAGTCCATGGTTGACAGAAATATAATTGAATCTTGTTTCATAAAAAGCAGTTTTTAAAATAATATGAATATTTCCTTTGGTTTATGTAAATTAGATTCATTTATAATTAATAAAATTTGCGAAGAATTTAATAATACATTGGACAAATAATAAACCTTATTTCTGGGGTAGAATATTTTGTTAGTGGGATGTGAGGACCTGTCTAGTTGGGCCAGCGGACCTACTGCAGTGTTCCTTTTTTCTTATGAGTCGGGTATCGTCGCACGTCAGGTGTTCTTTGTTGTGGGTGTTGACTGTGAGGTGTGGTCTAAACCCTTTATATGCCTTCCTTTAATGTATTACTTCCATTAGTTCCCTGACAATGTGAGTAGTCACGAAAGCACTTGGAATTTCACTACTCTTTCACAGTGGTTGTTTTGCATATTCTGAAATCACCTGTTTACTGTGATCTTATTGCATATATAATTATATATATATAATATATATATATATATATATTAATATATATATATATATATATATTATATAATATATATATATATATATATAATATATATATATATATATATATATATATATATATATACATATATAATGATGAAAGTTCACTTTATACATTAGCGATTAGAATTTTCTTGAGTGGTGGTTGTGGAAAATATACTGTATATTTTCCAAAAAATACAGTGTATTTTGTATGTAAATTGATGGCATATATTGTAGTAATAAAAATTAATTTGTAAATAAATAAAGAACCAGCGATGGGTAAGCGTCGCTGGGGGGGGAGAGACGCCATTGTTGTGAATGTGGTACCGGCACGTGAGTGAAATGTGCATAAATTTTCGTCGATCTAGGGGTTATATTGGGCTTAAAACCTCTCAACTAGGAGCCGAAATTGTTGGAATTGCAGTCCTGCATAATGTGAGCATTAAGCAAATGGACAGGACAGCTCCAGGAACCCCAGCTAAGTCGATGTCTATTTATGTTGGAATTCTGGCCAGTATTTTCTTCATATTTAGGCAGGGGGTTTGTGTTTATTTATGTATATATTTATTTATTTATTTGAACATGATACAGAGAAGCACAAAAGAATACAGTTAAATGCAGCATGCCAAAGCCACTTTAATGCATAGCATTACTGGCAGGTTTAAAATTAACTTAAGATTAACTAAGCAATGAAGTATTCAGTGGTAAAACATTATTGTAAACAGATAACAATTAAGCACAAATGAGTATTACAAAAACAGGTCATATGGTTGCTTGCATTGCTGTACAATCAGTAGAATGGAGTATTCTGTTTGGTAATGTAATTAAAAAATAACAAAGTTTGATTGGGTCTCAGGTTAAACATTTATGTGATACAATTATGAGAAACATTTAAGATATACAATTTATAAGGTTCAGTTATTCAGTATTTATTTGGTTTTGGGTGAGTAAGTGATCTTTGAGAAGAGACTTGAATTTATAAACAGACAGTGTTTCTTTTATATTTACGGGTAATGAATTCCAGATTTTAGGGCCTTTTATGCACATTGAGTTTTTGCATAGCGTGAGATGGACACGAGGAACATCAAAGAGTGATCTGTGCCTTGTGTTATGGTCATGTGTTCTGTTGAGGTTGGTAAGGAGACGTTTGAGGGGAGGGTTTATATCCGAGTTAAGTGTTCTATGTATGTAATAGGTGCAGTAATAAGTATGGATGTTTTGTATGGTGAGTAGGTTTAGAGTTTTGAATATTGGTGGAGTGTACTGTCTGTAGTGGGAATTTGTTATCATTCTAACTGCAGCCTTTTGTTGGGTAATTAGTGGTCTGAGATGGTTAATTGTTGTTGAGCCCCATGCGCAAATTCCATAGGTGAGATAGGGGTAAATAAGTGAGTGATATAGGGCCAGGAGGGCTGACTGTGGAACATAGTACCGTATCTTCGATAGTATGCCTACGGTCTTGGAAATTTTCTTGGAAATTTGTTGTATATGTGTTTGAAATTTGAGTCTATTATCAAGGTGGATTCCTAAGAATTTTCCCTCTGTTAGCTTTGTGATAGGTGATCCGTTTATCATTATGTTAAGAGGGACATCTGTAGCTCTGTTACCAAACTGAATGTAGTAGGTTTTGTCAATGTTTAGAGTAAGTTTGTTAGTACTCATCCAGGTTGATATTTTCTGTAATTCGGTATTTACAGTATTGGCTAGCATGACTGGGCTCGGGTGAGAGAAGACGTATGTAGTGTCATCTGCAAATAGTGTGGGTTTGAGTAGTTGCGAAGCATTTGGTAGGTCATTTATGTATATGAGAAAGAGAAGATGGCCAAGACACTTCTGTGGGACTCCAACTGTAATTGGCTGTGCGGAAGAGTTTGCCCCATTTATGTACACATATTGGCTTCTGTTGCTGAGGTAAGACTTGAGGTAGTTGAGGGAGTGCCCTCTAATACCATAGTGTGACAATTTTACGTGGAGCAAGTCATGGTCAGCTGTATCAAAAGCTTTACATAAGTCAATGAAGATCCCCATTGGGACTCCTTTTTTCTCTATTGCAGTGTATATATGTTCTAGCATGTGTATAATAGCATCATTAGTATTTTTATTAGGACTGAACCCAAATTGGCAGGGGTTGAGAATGTTTTGGGAGATGAGGTAGGAGTAGATTCGTTTATGTATTAATTTTTCGAAGATTTTAGAGAAAGGGTTTAAGTTGGATATTGGCCTATAGTTATTCAAGTCTGTTTGGGCTCCTCCTTTATGGATCGGGGTGACCCTTGCTATTTTGAGAACTGTAGGGAAGGTAGAGGATTCAATGGATTTGTTAAAGAGTGTTGCAATGATTGGTGATAGCAGTTGTGACGCTTTTTTGTATATAAAGGGTGGTAAGGTATTTAAATCTCCTGTCTTGTTTTTAAGTGTGTTGATAATAAGGGAGACTTCGTATGGGTTAGTCGGAGCTAGGAACAGTGTGTTCGGGTAGTTGCCGGTGAGGTAGTCATTGGGTAGGGTATCTGAGCTTGGGATTTTATTGGCAAGGTTTTGACCTATAGTGGAGAAGAAATCATTGAGTCTGTTTGCTGTTTCTGTTGGTGGGAGTTGGGGTTCGTCTGATTTTGTTAATTTAATTTCGCTATTTCGTGATATCTTTTTTGTTCCCAGAATTTCTGATAGGGTCTTCCAGGTCTTTTTTATATCACCTCGTAAGTTGGATAATCTGTTCTCATAATACAATTTTTTTTGCCCTTCTTATCAGGCTGGTTAGGATTGACGAGTAACGTTTTGTTTGGTCTCTGGTTATGTGACCCATTCTGTACTGTTTTTCATATCGGTGTTTTGTATTTATGGATTTGAGAATGCTGGGTGTTAGCCAGGCACTGTTCAGTCTCTTAGCTGTCATCTGTTTAGATTTTTATAGGGCAGTGCTTGTTTATAGAGGTATTGGGTCTTTTTTAGAAATTATTAAAACATTCGTCAATATCTGTATAGATTTCTAGCTCAGTGTGCCAGTCAATGTTTGTTACTGCTGTTGTGAAGTTATTAATGGCTGCCTCATTGTGAAGTCTGAAGGTGACTTTAGTAGTGTCTTGGGGTAATTTGCCAAGATTTGTTATGAGGAAAGTAGGGTAGTGGTCTGTGGTATTATCTGTAATTATGCCTGATTTTAAAGGGGATATGGTGTTGGTCCAGATGTGGTCAAGTAGGGAAACACTAGTCTCTGTAACTCTTGTAGGTTTTGTTACTGTTGGTAGCAACATGCAGTTACTCATTGTGTTTGTGAATTCAGTAACATGTGGGTCCTGGTCTTGCAGGAGATTTATATTGAAGTCACCTGAGAGTAGTAAGTGATCTTTGTTCATGCGTGCATCAGTTATCATACTTCCTAGGTTTTGACTAAAACGACTAATGTTTGACTGTGGAACTCTGTAGATGTTTATCACTGTGAGAGGTTTTTGTAGGTATTTGAATTTGAATTTAGCTATTATATATTCCCCATGTTCATCCCTTGTGCAAGTATTAGTGATACATTCTAGTTGGTCTGAGTAGTATATAGCTGTGCCACCCCTTGTTGGTCTGGCCTACAGTTGTGTATGGCTGTGTAACCAGGAATGGCATAGACATCTGTAGTATCAGGCTTTAGCCAGGTTTCGGTGAGAGTAATGATGAACATACTGGCATGCAGGGAATTTAGTAATGTTATGAGGTCATCGTAATGTTTGCTTAAAGATCTGATATTGTAGTTAAAGATAGTTATGTTGTTGTTGGCTCTGAGAAGTGCCTTTGATTGTTCTGCTGTGTAGTAATTACAGTAACTGTTTGATTCATTTAAGTCATTAAATAAGAGGTTGGTATCAGGATCAATGCTTGTAATCATAAGATTTATAGTGAATCTATAGTAAGAATAAAGTATAGGACAAAGTAAATATTCTAAAGCTAAAAAATAGCACCTGAATTATTTTAACAAATGTTAAAAAAAATGAGCTAAGGTAGTTTTTTAAAGCTAAAATAAAGGACACAATATAAAACGTACTAAATTAATTTGTGGTGAACAAATAAAGTGATGATCAAATAATGGAGCTTGGGAATATGATAGTAGGTAGTACTTTAAAAGTAATTCTTTAAAGTTAAAATTAGAGAAACAATATAAAAGGGACTAATGTAAGTTGTGGTGAACAATAAAGTGGTAATCAAATAAATGAGTTTTGGAATATAATGGCAAAATAGTGAACTTATTACACTTTAGCACCTGAGAATAGCACCTTGATTATTTTAACAATTGTGAATATATGAACTGAGGTAGTTATATAAGGCTAAAATAAAGGAGAAAATACATAAGGGACTAAATTAAGTAATGATAAACAAAGTTAAATGGACAGATAGTCACTATGATATAATATTGATTTAGGAGTAAGATCAGATTTGTAATATATAAGTTGAGTAACTTATTGCACAATAAAAAGTAAAAAAAAATATGAGGTAGTTGGTACTAGCTAGCAAAAGATAGTTTTGGGACTTGCACAAAAAAGTAATTGGGATAAACACTAATTGCACACACAATATAAAAGAAATTAAAACAAGTATATTGGTAAACAAAATTAAATGGACAGGTAAGAACCATGAATAATATTAATTTGGAGTAAGATTTGACTTGCAACACAAAATTATGAGCAATTAATAGCTATTAGAAAGAAGTATGAAGTATTTGAGGTAGTTGGTATTAGCTAGTGAAGAAAAAAATAAAAAAAAGTAAGGGAAAATAATATAATAGTAAGGTACACTATATGCACCACACGTATATATGTGTTAAGGACACTTATCTAAACTGTTACAGAAATGTTAGCTTTTCTAAGGAAGGTAGAGAAATCATGTTCATTTGAGATGGTATATTGTTGTCCTGTTGATGTTTTCCTAACTAGTATTTTCCCATCTCGCGTGAAACACTGATATATTTTTTTTTCCTGTTTAAGTTTTCTCAGCCTGAACACAAGGTTTTGACGTTTTCTCGTTAGACACTCGTTGATGTACACTCCATTATTCATTGTAATTTCTGATTAAATTAAGTCCTTTCTTTTATTATATGAATGAATTGTCATAACACTGTTTTACTATGGTTATCTAGCAAACCTTTTTCTTTGTTTTCACTTTTTGCACAATAACTTTTAGTTTGAAGTAATCTCCAACAAATTGGTGAATTTATCATTAAAATTTCCTTCTTTACCTAAAGTGAAATTTTAAATCATTATTAAATTTTAATGTACAGTCCAAAATTTTATTTTTAATGTTTTTTCCAAATTTCCGGTGAGTATTTTTTTTGAAATTAATATGGGGTCCAAGTGACTTGGGGGAAGATAGATTTATAGGTATCGAAGGGGACTTTTTTTGCGACCTGGGTGTCCTAAAATTCCTACTTTCTCTGTAAGCGATAAATAATAATTATCTTGTTACCATTTACTGGTATTATCTTGGTTACACCCAGGTAAATTTTAATTTTTCCACAGTGGTGAAGAGATCACATGAAGCTTAAATGACCCGGTAGAAGCAACATTTCAGTATTCTTCACCCCTAAGAAAATGAAAGCATGTATATCTCTCAGTGTTGTGCACTGAGAGATTTTTTTCCTGGTCACCCTAAACAAGACCCTCCCAAAAAACACTTGCCCTTTTTCCCCTGACAAATCTTATCTAACCAAACCTAACCTAACCAAACCTAACCTAACCAAAACCTAACCTTACCTAACCTACCGAAACCCAACCACCCAAAACCTAGCCTAACCAAACTAACCAGCCTAACCTAACCTAACCTAACCTAGCCTAACCTAACCAACCAACCCTAACCAAACCAAACCCTAACCAAACCCTAACCTAGCCTAACCAAACCCAACCAAACCCTAACCAACCCAAAAACCAAACTAACCTACCAAACCCAACCAAACCAACCTAACCTAACCAAACCTAACCTAACCAAAACCAACTGCCTAAACCAACCCCAAACCTAACCCAACCAAACCTAACCAAACCTAACCAAAAACCAACCTAACCTAACCTAACCTAACCTACCTACCCAACCTAACCTACCCCAACCCCCAACCTCCAAACCTAACCTAGCCTAACCTAACTAACCTAACCAACCAACCTCCCCTTACCTAACCTACCTTTAAACCCAAAACCTCCCCTAACCTACCAACCAACCTACCAAACCACCCTCCGTCCCCAAACCTCCCCAAACCCAAACCAAACCCTACCAACCTAACCAACCTAACCTACCCTACCGTCCCCAACCAAAAACCTAACCAACCCAATCAGCCTGCCTAACTTACCTGAGGTTACCTGGGGGGTTTTTCCCGGGATCAACGCCCCCGGGGCCCGGCCCATGACCGGGCCTCCCATGGTGGGGGCCCTTTATCAACTGGGGCTGTTAGGGGGCCCGCACGCAGTCCGACGTACGAGCCCAGCCCCTATCCGGCCTGACTTTAGGGATCTGTCCATCTCTCCTTTGAAGGCAGCCAGGGTTTTTTTTTGGCAATTCCCCCCAATTTGAGGGGGCTGTTGAAAAAGTCTTGGGCCCCCGGGCATTTTGGTGTTTTTTCCCTTGTGACCAAAGGCGCCCCCACTTTTTATTGGGGGGGTTTTGCATCGCCTCCCCGTCTTTTACTTTCTGGGGAGGATTTCTGTTGCGATTTGGGACCCTTCCTTCCCGGTTTTCCCCAATGTAATTATGTAATCTCTCCCCCCTGCGCTCCAACAGTACAAGTCAAGTTTCCAACGTTCCCATAGTTTTAAGTGCTTGACAGAATTGTACTGCAGTAAAGGATCTCTGTAAATCTCTAATCTCGATTTCCCTGCTTTGAAAGGAGAGTTAAAGTACAGCATATTCAGCCTAGAGGAACAATGATTGAAAAGGATCATCATGGGCTTGGCATCTCCGTTTTTGAAAGTTCTTTATCCATCCTATCATTTTTTTTTCCTGCGATCGTGGCCTTTTTGTGATCCTGAAAGTGAATCCCAGACATTAAACCCCCCAGGGCCCTTCATTATTTTTTTCCCCCTATTGAGGCCAAATCTGTAGTTACTCGTTTTAGTTTTTATCTCCTCCAGTTTTTCCATAAAGGAGTATTGGAATTTGTCCTCATTGAACATCATATTGTTTACCGTTTCCCACTGGAAAACTTTGTTTATTATCTTCTGGAGGTTAACCCGCGCCTCAGCAGACGACCAGCCTCATGCAGATCCTAGTATCATCCGCAAAGAATGATACGAGCTGTGATGTAATCTGTGTCTATGTGTCTGATAAGAGGATAAGGAAGAAGATGGGGTGTGAGTACTGTGCCATTGTGGGAAACAGACTCTTCACTATGGCCGCCTCCGATTTAACTCTGTTACCACTACTCTTTGGTCGATTTGTTAGGAAGTTGAAGATCCATCCCCCCACTTTCCGCAGTATTCCATTAGCACGTATTTTATGGCATTACGCCATGATCGCATTTGTCAAAATGCTTTTGCAAAGTCTAGTGAATATTACATTCTCATTCTGATTTTCCTTCCAGTGTCATCCAAGCCATATCATTAGTGATCCATTATTTGTGAGAGGCAGGAGCGTACCTGCCCTGAACCCATTTTGCCCTGGATTGTGCAGATTTGGGAATCAAGGTGAATTTGCAATCCTGCTCCTTAGCACTCGTTTCAAAGATTTTTATGATGTGTGGACGTAATAGCTTATGTCTAAGTTCTTAGGCTAATGCTTTTGCTGCCACTTTTATTGGAGTGGGGCATAGTCCGTTGTTTTAAAAGTGACGTGGAATTTCACACTTGTCCAAAGCTCCTCCACCATAGTGTGTACTTAGGGCACGCGAGATGGGTTTCTTTGCAGTTCTTAATGACAACAGAGTTCCACGAGTCTGGGCCCGGGGCTGAGTGCATTGGCATGGTTGCCCTAACCTAACCTCTCCTAATCTAGCTAACCTACCTTACCGCTAACCTCCCTAACCTAACCTAACCTACCCTACCCTACCCTACCCTAACCTAACCTAACCTAACATAACCTAGCCTAACCTCACCTAACGTAAACGTACGAAAGAAACGTAACTGTAACTTAACGTGTAACGTACCCTAAAACCTAACCAAACCTAACCTAGACCAAACCTACCCTACCCTACCCTAACCCTAACCTAACCAACCTAACATAACCTAGCCTACCCCTAACCTAAAACCTAAACCTAACGTAACGTAACGTAACGTAACGAACGTAAACGTAAAAAACGTAACCTAAAACCTAACCTAACTAACCAACCTAGCCCTACCCTACCCTACCCTAACCTAACCTAACCTAACCTAACCTAACCTAACCTAACCTAAAAGACCTACCTACCCTAGTACCTACCCTACCCTAGCACCCTACCCTAAGACTTAACCTAACCTAACATAACCGAACCTAACCTAACCTAATAGGCTTTTAAACCTTAAAAACCCCAGGCGGTAATGGTCCTGTTTCTGGTTGCATAAATATTTTCATCCAAGATATATTGTAACTATTGACTTTTGGGGTATTAATTGAGTGTTTTATAGTCTAGTGTGGATATGGATTTCTTATTAACTCCCTGCAATATATTGAACTTCAGTTGTGTGGCCACTACCTGAAGTTGTCCTGGGCCAGGACCGCCGTGTGAACTATTGAACTATCAGTTGAGTGTCCACTACTGAAGTTTTGTTCCGGGGCCAGGACGCCGGGTTACTATTGAACTTCGTTGTGTGCCACTACCTGAAGTTTGTCTGGGCCAGACGGCCGGGGTGACTATAGATAATAATAATCTTTATATTTTCTACAAGTACATTGTCATATACAAGCCTAGCTAACGTTAATTACATACCACTAGAAAGCTATTGTTAGCGGTGCCAACTGTCTAGTAGTAATTTATACATACATGAAAGACAACTACATATTTTTCCCAAACATTCCATTGTTTAAGTGTCTATTTACTTAGTAATACTTGAAGCAAACTATATATTCTGGTTGAAATTTTAAACATCAGATTTTTACTATAAATCAATGATAATCTAATGCACTAGATAACTTGAAAAAATATTAAACTTCCATTTGTAATGCAGATTAAAAAAAAAGTATATAAATCCCTTTAATTAAGTCCGTTCAGCCTTCCATAACGTCAACGCCCACAAGCATCCAAATTATAGCGTCGTAAAGTTGTATACAGCTTTTGAGCGGTCACCCTACATGATGACGGAGCAACCAGACATCCTCTCCCCTCCTCCAGCATAAGCTGCAGAATCTATGGGGCAGATGAAGGGTCGACAACGGCCCACGAAGGCTCAAATAGGCCTGGTGGAAGGGCCATTGTTTTTACCGACCGGCTGCTTCCAGTGGCTGGATACTGATCAGAAGGGGGACTGAGATAGCTCACGCATGAGGACAACTGAGACAAGCCAAATCAATGATCAAAGCTTTCGATGGTGGGTGTTGATGCTGCATCTACGCCACTCTACACCACATCTCATTTGCGCCACCATTTCCTGATTTTTTGTTTTTCTGAAATAGAAAACAGGAGAATGCTTGTTTATTGAGTGTTAATGAAGTTCAACAGGAAACAGGACGGAGTGTCACCTACGCGGTCTTAGTTTATATGATGAACCCACAACTTGAGCTTAGTCCATCTCTTCGATGCCTTCCACAGTTTACCAGTCCATCACTTTAAAAGTTTATGTTATGATTAAAACTATTCTTTGTTTATTGGAGCTTACTCCTCGGTCCCTGAACAATATTGTTCCGAGCGAGGTGAAGGTCTTGAACTCATCTCCAGGGCTGAGGGTACTGAACTACTTCAAACTAATTTCTCCAAAGTTGATGACTGATTACACCATCTTTACCTCGCCACTTCACTTCTGCTGCCGGCAATCATTCACTGCATTTGACTGAAGAAGTCTACTATAACCGATAGCGAAACATCACAACCATAAAGAAACCCGTTTTATTGCGTATGTGTCTTATAATCAGCATTGTCTTATTTTTTGTAACATATTCAAAACACACACACACACACAACACACACACACACACACACACAGCACACACACACCACACCACACACACACATATATATATATATATATATATATATAATAATATCCTAATTGGTTATAAACATCATCATAACCATAATTTTTAAAGTGAGGGTGGTAAGCCTGTGGAAGGCTCGGCAGAATGACCAAAAGCCTCCCAGCTTGGGACTTCATATAACTAAGACCAGCGTCAGAAAACACTTTTCCTGTTCCTGACAAACCTATACCTAACCTATGGCTCAGACACTGTCCATTAGAAGATTAATCCCACGTCAGGATAAATAGGTAATCATTTTAGGTATTACCCTCACGCCCATTAACACAGTAATCACCTCAGTCTAAGTTGTTCCTATTAATCTGTATACTCACCCTCGCCAAAGGCCTCCTTCAATCATCCGGCTAGAATTACACGAACTGATTTTCCCCCTGACGTCATGAATCCGATCCTCGCTACGCGAAGGCGAAGCGCCGCCGCCATCTTGGAATGGCCAGAAGAAAAACAAAGACGCGTGTGTGTGTAAACGCTCAGTGTTCTGCAAATTTGTGCTTGGGGGCCTCGCAAGAGGAGAATTTATTGTCTGAATGGTGGGATATAAGAGTTTTCACTTCAAAAACTCCACGACACACACACACACACGAAGAGGGCGTGGCGAGGAGCTGTGACACGACCCCAGTTACTATACCACGTACCCACCTCATCTCCAAACCCAGCAAAGTGGAGACGTGGATACAAACTGGATGAGTAAAAAGCCATAGTAGAAGTAAAAAAAAAAGAGATAGTTGGATCCGATGTGCAGGAAACAGTGAACATGCTGTGATTAATAATGAAAAGGATAACCACCACCAAAGTCCTCACCCTCCGACATCCCAACCAGCGGGATAGGGTACCCCCTCCCTGGCACCCATACACCTGGACCACCGCCCCAAAACCCCTTTCATCACCAAACCACAGCCACCCGCCACTACATATAACTAACTGCCCAGAAAAGATAAACAGCATGATCATGAACAGAAATAGAGATGATTAATTAAGTCCCCATATTAATAACATCCCACATACCCATCAATTGTCCTATAACACACCCACACCCTGTGGGCAGAGCTGAAAAGGAAAGAGAAGAACAGGATTCTTGTTGTACCCCAGTTGCAAATAGGAATACATGCAGGTAAGGCAGTACAATCTACCTGTGGGACATGTGAAAGAAGCTCTTGGGAAAAAGTCTATGAATCACATGCAACCTTTGCTTTTTCAAAACATCATGTTAACAGTGCAAGAATAAACATTACAACCAAAAATGACATCTATCTAGAAGGTGTTTCTGATCTGCAACAGAGATATGAAGCTATGGACAAATTATCAGGAAAGCACTCAGGAGGTTTAATAAACAATAAACACGAAAAAAAGAAGGAACTATTGAATAGTCTACCTGGAATAAATAGAGCATGGGAAGATAGGAGAGATTAAAGTCTAACTCATGACACAATGCCCAGTCTACACCAACCTTACCCCCAAAATAAACAGATACCCACGGAAAAAAAAAAACACAAAAAAAAAAAAATAAAAAAAAAAAAAAACTAGCTCAGTACCCAACCATTGTGAAAATCTGGATTCTGTTAGACTCCTCCACAGCCACCAACACCATAGCCCCTAGTACAGATGTAGTAAAGGAGTACTCTTCTGGTAGACTCTTCGCAGCCAAACAGTCATAGCCCCTAGTACAGAGGTAGTAGAGGAGTACTACCTCTGGGGTAGACTCTTCTGCAGCCATCACAGTCATAGCCCCTAGTACAGATGTAGTAGAGGAGTACTCCTCTGGGGTAGACTCTTCTGCAGCCATCACAGTCATAGCCCCTAGTACAGATGTAGTAGAGGAGTACTCCTCTGGGGTAGACTCTTCAGCAAGCCATCACAGACATTGCCCCTAGTACAGATGATTAAGGTGAGTACTCCCTCCGGGGTAGACTCTTCTGCAGGCCATCACAGTCCAAAGCCTCTAGTACAGAAGTAGTAGAGGAGTACAATCCTCTGGTGGTAGAACCTCTCTGCAGCCCATGAACAGTCATAGCCCCTAGTACAGATGTAGTAGAGGGGTACTCCACTTGGGGTAACCCTCTTCTACATGGCCATCACAGTCATAGCACTAGTACAGATTGTAAAAGTAGAGGCTTACTCTCTGGGGTAGACTCTTCTGCAGCCATCACAGTCATAGCCCCTAGTACAGATGTAGTAGAGGGGTATTCCTCTGGGGTAGACTCTTCTGCAGCCATCACAGTCATTAGCCCCTAGTAACAAATGATAGTGACGGAGTATACTCCTCCGGTAGACTCTTCTGCAGCCATCACAGTCATAGCCTCTAGTACAATTAGTAGAGGAGTACTTCCTCTGGTGTATCTTCTGGCAGCCATAACAGTCATAGCCCTAGTACAAGATGTAGTAAGGATACTCCTCCGGGGTAGACTCTCTGCAACCAACACAGTCACAGCCCATAGTACAGATTTAGTAGAGGAGTAACTTCTCCTCTGGGGTAGACACCCTGCGAGCCATCAAACAGTCATAGCCCCTAGTACAGATGTTAGTAGAGAGTACTCCACTGGGGTAGACGCTACTGCAGCCATTCACCGTCATAGCCCCTTGGACAGATGTAGTAGAATGAGTACCCTAGGGGTATACACTTCTGCAGCCATCACAGTCATAGCCCCTAGTACAGATGTAGTAGGGAGTAAATCCCCCTTTGGGGGAGTCTTCGCACCCCTCACGTCATTGCCCCTTGTACAGATGTAGTAGGGGAGTTTTTTCTGGGGTAAATCTCTGCAGCCATCACATCATTGCCCCCCCGTACAAGGGTGTAGAGAGGGGTATTTCCCCTTGGGGGCTCTTCTCAGCCATCACAATCATAGCCCCTTTAAAAAATGTAGTAAGGGGTTACTTCCCCTGGGGGAGACCCTCTTTCTGCAGCCATCACCCCCCAAAAGCCCCGGACAAATGTAGTAGGGGGAACTCCCCGGGTTTGGGCCCTTTTGCAGCCAAAAACAGTCATAGCCCTAGTCAGAAGCATTGATTAAATTTCCCCTGGGGGAGGCTCTTCCCGCGCAATCACCGGCATAGCCCCCGGACAAAATGTTTGTTTAAGGGGGGTTTCCCTGGGGTAGCCCCTTCTGCAGCCCATTTAAGGGGCATAGGCCCCCAGTAAAATGTAATTAAAAGGGGTACCCCTCTGGGGTTACTTTCTCAGCCATCCAATCATAGCCCCCCAGGACAGATGTAGTTAGGAGAATTCCCCTGGGGGAGACTCTTTGCAGGGCCCTAAAAGTCCCTAGCCCCTAATACAGATGTTGTAGAGGAAATACTCCTCTTGGGGGAACTCTTCTGCAGCCATCAAGTCATAGCCCATAAATACAGATTAGTAAGGAAAATACTCCTCTGGGGGGAGACTCTTCGCAGCCCCTCAAGTCATAGCCCCTATACAAAATGTTGTAGAAAAAGGGGAACCCCCTGGGTTGACTCCCTTTTTTCAGCCATCAAAAGTCATTTGCCCTTTTACAGATTAGTAGAGGAAATACTTTCTGGGGTAGACTTTTGCACCATCACAGTTTTGCCCCCAGTACAGATGTAGTAAAAGGAGTACTCCTTTTGGGTAGCTCTTCTCCCGCCATCACAGTCATTTGCCCCCTAATTTCAGAAGTAGTAGAGGAAAAACTCTCTGGGGTTTAAATCTTTTTGCAGCCTCACAGTCCTGCCCCCCAGTACAGAAGTAGTAAGGGAGTACTCCTCTTGGGGTAGACTCTTCTGCAGCCCTCAACCCGTCATAGCCCCCCGTTCAGATGAGTGGGGGAAATTCTCCCCGGGGGAACTCTTTTGAAACCATCACAGTCATTAAACCCCTAGTAAGAAAGTAGTAGGGAATCTCCTCTGGGGTAAATTTCTGAAAACCCCACGGTTTATACCCCTAGTACAGATGTAGTAGAGGGTTATCTCCTCTGGGGTAGACTCTTCGCAGGCCCTACAGTCATACCCTTTACAGATGTATAGAAGGGGTATTTTTTTTGGGGGAACCCTTTTTTCTGCAGGGCCCTCACAGTCATGGGCCCCCAGTAAAAGTTTAGAAAAGGGGGAAAAAACTCTTGGGAAAACTCCCTTTCACCATCACAAAATAGCCCCTAGGGCCCGATGAGTAAAGGAGTACTTTCTGGGGGAGACTCTTTTGGGAGCCATCACAGTCATAGCCCCAGTACAGAAAGGGAGTAAAGGGGTACTCCTCTGGGGTTTAAACCCTTCCCGCACCCCCAAACAGTCATAGCCCCTAGTCAAAAGGTAGAGGATTACTTCCCCTGGGGTAGACTTTTTCTGCAGCCAAACCAGTCATTTGCCCAGTACAGAAGGGAGTAGGGGGTAATTTTCTGGGGGGAGGAATTTCTGCAGCCCTCACAGTCATTCCCATAATATATAAGTTAGAGGGGGACCCCTTCGGGGGTTTTGATCTTTTGCAGCAAACACAGTCATAGCCCTAAAAGATGTAGTAGAGGAGCTCCTCTGGGGGGGAGACTCCCCCCCCTGCAGCCCCCTCACAGTCATGCCCCCTAGTAAAAGATGTAAATAGAGAAGTACTTCCCCTCTGGGGGGGACTCTTTGCACCATCAAGTCCCTAGCCCCCAGTACAGATGTTTTGTAGAGGAGTCCTTTTTCCCCGGGGTTTGACTTTTCCCGCAGCCCTCACAGTCCCTAGCCCTTTACAGATGTAGTAGAGGGGGTATTTTCCCCGGGGGA
>NC_069413.1:21649423-21759423 GCF_026875155.1 Cherax quadricarinatus
TTTTTTTCGTGTTTATTGTTTATTAACCTCCTGAGTGCTTTCCTGATATTTGTCCATAGCTTCATATCTCTGTTGCAGATCCAGAAACACCTATCTAGATAGATGTCATTTTTGGTTGTAATGTTTATTCTTGCACAGGTAACATGATGTTTTGAAAAGCAAAGGTTGCATGTGATTCTAGACTTTTTCCCAAGAGCCTTTTCACATGTCCCACAGGTATATTGTACTGCCATCCTGCCTGTATCCTATTTGCAACTGGGTACCACAAGAACCTGATCTTCACTTTCCTTTTCAGCTCTGCCCACAGGTGTGGGTGTTATAGGACAATTGATGGGTATGTGGGATGTAATTAATATGGGGACTTATTACTCATCTTATTTCTGTCATGATCACTGCTGTTTATCTTTTCCTGGGCAGTTATATGTAGTGGCGGTGGCTGGGTTTCGGTGATGAAAGGTTGGTCGGTGGTCAGGTGTATGGGTGCCAGGAGGGGGTCCCCATCCCCGCTGGTTGGGATGTCGGAGGGTGAGGATTTGGTGGTGGTTTATCCTTTTCCATTATCTAATCACTGCATGTTCACTGTTTCCCTGCACATCGATCCACTATCTCTTATTTTATTACTTCTACTATGGCTTAATACTCATCCAGTTTGTATCCCCACGTCTCCACTTTGCTGGGTTTGGTGATGAGGTGGGTACGTGGTATAGTAACTGGGGTCGAGTCACAGCTCCTCGCCCCGCCTCTTCGTGTGTGTGTGTGTGTGTGAGTTTTTGAAGTGAAACTCTTATCCCACCTCTTCAGACAATAAATTCTCCTCTTGCAAGGCCCCAAGCAACAATTTGCAGAATCACTGAGCGTTTCCACACACCCACGCGTCTTTGTTTTCTTCTGGCCATTCCAAGATGGCGGCGGCGCTTCGTTCGCGTAGACGAGGATCGGATTCATGACGTCAGGGGGAAAATCAGTTCGTGTAATTTCTAGCCGGATTGAATGAGGCCTTTGGCGAGGGTGAGTAAACAATTTAATAGCAACCACCCATAGACTGGGTGATTACCTGTGTTAATGGGGCGTGAGGGTAATTACCTAACTGATTACCTATTTATCCTGACGTGGGATTAATCTCTAATGGACAGTGTCTGAGCCATAGGTTAGGTAAGGTTTGTCAGGAAACAGGAAAAGTGTTTTCTGACGCTGGTCTTAGTTATATGAAGTCCCACAGCTGGAGCTTTTGGTCATCTGACCGAGGCCTTCCACTGGCTTACCACCCTCACTTTAAAAATTATGGTTATGATTATGATTATAACCATTAGGATATATATATATATATATATATATATATATATATATTGTTGTTGTGTTTTGATGTGTGTGTGTTGTGATGTGTGTGTAGTTGTTGTGTTTTTTTAAAATGTTACAAAATACAGAATAGCTGATTATTAAGACACATACGCAATAAACGGGTATCTTTATGGTTGAGATGTTTCGCCTATGCGGTAGACTTCTTCAGTCAAATGCAGAGAATGATTGCCGGCAGCAGAAGTGGCGAGGTAAAGATGGTGTAATCAGTCCATCAACTTTGGAGAAATAGTTTGAAGTAGTCAGTCCCTCAGCCTGGAGAAGAGTTCAGCTTCACCTCGCTCTGGAACAATATTGTTCCAGACCGAGGAGCTAAGCTCCAATAAACAAAGAAATAGTTTTAATCATAAACATAACTTTTAAAGTGATGGACTGGTAAACCAGTGGAAGGCATCGAGCAGATGACTAAGCTCAAGTTGTGGGTCATCATATAACTAAGACCAGCGTCAGGAGACACTCGTCCTGTTTCCTGATGAACTTCACTTAACCTCCAATAAACAATCATTCTCCTGTTTCAATTTCAAAAACAAAAAATCAGGAAATGGTGGCGCCAATGAGATGTGGTGTGAGTGGCGTCAGATGCAGCATCAACACCACCATCAGAAAGCTTTGATCATTGACTTTGCTTGTATCAGTGTCCTCATGCGTGAGCTATCTCAGTCCCCCTTCAATCAGTAGCCAGCCACTGGAAGCAGCCGGTCGGTAAACATGGCCCTTCCACCAGCCTATTTGAGCTTCGTGGGCCGTGTCGCCGCTTCTCTGCCCATAGATTCTGCAGTGCTGGAGAGGGGAGAGATGTCTGGTGCTCCGTCATCATGTAGGGTGAACGCTCAAAAGCTGTAACAACTTACAACGCTATAATTTGGATGCTTGTGGTCGACTGACTTTATGAAGGCATGACCGACTTATTAAAGGGATTTATATACTTTTTTTTTAATCTGCATTACAATATGGAAGTTTAATATTTTTTCAAGTTATCTAGTGCATTGATATCAATGATTTATAGTAAAAATCTGATGTTTAAAATTTTCAACCAGAATATATAGTTTGCTTCAAGTAATACTAAGTAACTAGACTTAAACAAGGTAATGTTTGGGAAAAATAGTAAGTTGGTCTTTCATGTCATCGTAAAATACTACTAGACAGTTGTGCACCGCATAACAATAGGCTTTCTAGTGGTATGTAATTAACGTTAGCTAGGCTTGTATATGCACATGTACTTGTAGAAATAAAGATTATTATTATCTATAGTCACCCCGGCGTCCTGGCCCAGGACAAACTTCAGTAGTGGCCACACAACTGAAGTTCAATAGTCACCCCGGCGTCCTGGCCCAGGACAAACTTCAGTAGTGGCCACACAACTGAAGTTCAATAGTCACCCCGGCGTCCTGGCCCAGGACAAACTTCAGTAGTGGCCACACAACTGAAGTTCAATATATTGCAGGAGTTATAAGAACTTCCATATCCACACTAGACTAATAAAACACTCCATAATCACCCCAAAAGCCAATAGTTACAATATATTTGGATGAAAATATTTATGCAACCCAGAAACAGGACCATTACCGCCTGGGTTTTAAGGTTTAAAGCCTATTAGGTTAGGTTAGGTTAGGTTAGGTTAGGTTAGATTAGGGTAGGGTAGGGTAGGGTAGGTTAGGTTAGGTTAGGTTAGGTTAGGTTACGTTACGTTACGTTACGTTACGTTACGTTACGTTACGTTACGTTACGTTACGTTAGGTTAGGCTAGGTTATGTTAGGTTAGGTTAGGTTAGGGTAGGGTAGGGTAGGGTAGGGTAGGTTAGGTTAGGTTAGGGTAGGTTAGGTTAAGGTAGGTTAGGCTAGATTAGGAGAGTTTAGGTTAGGGCAACATGCCCATGCACTCAGCCCCGGGCCCAGACTCGTGGAACTCTGTTTTCATTAAGAACTGCAAGAAACCCCTCTCGCGTGCCCTAAGTACACTATGGAGGAGGAGCTTGGACAAGGGTGAAATTCCACAGTCACTTAAAACAACGGATATAGCCCCACTCCATAAAGGTGGCAGCAAAGCATTAGCTAAGAACTATAGACCAATAGCTCTTACGTCCCACATCATAAAAATCTTTGAAAGAGTGCTAAGAAGCAGGATTGCAGATCACCTTGATTCCCAAAATCTGCACAATCCAGGGCAACATGGGTTCGGGGCAGGTCGCTCCTGCCTCTCACAACTACTGGATCACTATGATATGGCCTTGGATGCACTGGAAGAAAATCAGAATGCAGATGTAATATACACAGACTTTGCAAAAGCATTTGACAAATGCGATCATGGCGTAATAGCCCATAAAATACGTGCTAAAGGAATAACTGGGAAAGTGGGGAGATGGATCTTCAACTTCCTAACAAATCGAACACAAAGAGTAGTGGTCAACAGAGTTAAATCGGAGGCCTGCCATAGTGAAGAGCTCTGTTCCACAAGGCACAGTACTCGCCCCCATCTTATTCCTTATCCTCATATCAGACATAGACAGAGATATACACCACAGCACCGTATCATCCTTTGCGGATGATTCTAGGATCTGCATGAGGCTGTCATCTGCTGAGGACGCGGTTAACCTCCAAGAAGATATAAACAAAGTTTTCCAGTGGGCAACGATAAACAATATGATGTTCAATGAGGACAAATTCCAACTACTCCGTTATGGAAAACTGGAGTGAGATAATAACTAGAACAGAGTATACTACAGACTCTGGCCATACAATAGAGCGGAAAAATAATGTAAGGGACCTGGGAGTAGTAATGTCTGAGGATCTCACTTTCAAGGATCACAACAGTGCCACGATCGCACGTGCAAAGAAAATGATAGGATGGATAATGAGAACTTTCAAAACGAGAGATGCCAAGCCCATGATGATCCTTTTCAAATCACTTGTTCTCTCTAGGCTGGAATACTGCTGTACATTAACATCTCCATTCAAAGCAGGTGAAATCGCAGATCTAGAGAGTGTACAGAGATCCTTTACTGCACGTACAAGTTCTGTCAAGCACCTTAACTACTGGGAACGCTTGGAAGCACTTGACTTGTACTCGTTGGAGCGCAGGAGGGAGAGATATATCATAATCTACACTTGGAAAATCCTGGAAGGAATGGTCCCAAATCTGCACACAGAAATCACTCCCTACGAAAGTAAAAGACTGGGCAGGCGATGCAAAATGCCCCCAATAAAAAGTAGGGGCGCCATTGGTACACTAAGGGAAAACACCATAAGTGTCCGGGGCCCAAGACTGTTCAACAGCCTCCCATCAAGCATTAGGGGAATTGCCAATAAAACCCTGGCTGCCTTCAAGAGAGAGCTGGACAGATACCTAAAGTCAGTGCCGGATCAGCCGGGCTGTGGCTCTTACGTCGGACTGCGTGCGGCCAGCAGTAACAGCCTAGTTGATCAGGCCCTGATCCATCGGGAGGCCTGGTCATGGACCGGGCCGCGGGGGCGTTGATCCCCGGAATAACCTCCAGGTAACCTCCAGGTAAGTTAGGCTAGGCTAGATTGGGTTAGGTTAGGTTAGGTTAGGGTACGGTAGGGTAGGTTAGGTTAGGTTAGGTTAGGCTAGGTTAGGTTAGGTTAGGTTAGGGTACGGTAGGGTAGGTTAGGCTAGGTTAGGTTAGGCTAGGTTAGGGTAGGTTAGGTTACGGTAGGTTAGGTAAGGTTAGGTTAGGTTAGGTTAGGTTAGGTTAGGTTAGGTTAGGTTAGGTTAGGTTAGGTTAGGTTAGGTTAGGGTAGGTTAGGTTACGGTAGGTTAGGGTAGGTTAGGTTAGGTTAGGTTAGGTTAGGTTAGGTTAGGCTAGGTTAGGTTAGGTTAGGTTAGGTTAGGTTAGGTTAGGTTAGGTTAGGTTAGGCTAGGCTAGGTTAGGTTAGGTTAGGTTAGGTTAGGTTAGGTTAGGTTAGGTTAGGTTAGGTTAGGTTAGGTTAGGCTAGGCTAGGTTAGGTTAGGTTAGGTTAGGCTAGGCTAGGTTAGGTTAGGTTAGGTTAGGTTAGGTTAGGTAAGATTTGTCAGGAAAGAGGACAAGTGTTTCCTGAGGAGGGTCTTAGTTATATGATGACACAGAGATATAAATCTCTCAGTGCACATACACTGAGAGATATTCATTGCATTCATTTTCTTAGATGGGTGAGTGAATACTGAAGTGTTAGTCTTCTACACGAGGATCATTAACGCTTCATGTGATCTCTTCACAACTGTGGAAAATTAAATTTACCTGGATGTAACTCATAAGATACATACCAGTAAATGGTAACAAAGATAATTATTCTTTATCCAGCCTACAGAGACAAGTAGGAATTTTAGGACACCTAGGTCGCAAAAAATGTCCCCCTTCGATACCTACAACAATCTATCTCTCCACAAGTCACTCTGGACCTATATTAATTTCAAATGAAATATACATCACCAGGAATTCTGGTAAAAACATTAATATAAATATGTGGACTGTATATTAAAATTAATAAATGATTACATATACACACTTAAGTAACAGAAGGAGAATTTATAATGATAAGATTCACCAATTTGTCTGGAGATTACTTCAAACGTAAAAGTTATTGTGCAAAACAGTGAAATCAAAGAAACAGGTTTGCTAGTATAACCAGGTAGTAAACACAGTATTATGATCAGATTTCATTCATATAATAAAAGAAAGGACTTAATTTAATCAGAAATTACAATGAATAATGGAGTGTACATCAACGAGTGTCTAACGAGAAAACGTCAAAACCTTGTGTTCAGGTTGAGAAAACTTAAACAGGAAAACAAAATATATCAGTGTTTCACTCGAGATGGGAAAATACTAGTAAGGAAAACATCAACAGGACAACAATATACCATCTCAAATGAACATGATTTCTCTACCTTCCTTAGAAAAGCTAACATTTCTGTAACAGTTTAGATAAGTGTCCTTAACACATATATACGTGTGGTGCATATAGTGTACCTTACTATTATATTATTTTGCCTTACTTTTTTTTATTTTTTTCTTCACTAGCTATTACCAACTACCTCAAATACTTCATACTTCTTTCTAATAGCTGTTAATTGCTCATAATTTTGTGTTGCAAGTCAAATCTTACTCCAAATTAATATTATTCATGGTTCTTACCTGTCCATTTAATTTTGTTTACCAATATACTTGTTTTAATTTCTTTTATATTGTGTGTGCAATTAGTGTTTATCCCAATTACTTTTTTGTGCAAGTCCCAAAACTATCTTTTGCTAGCTAGTACCAACTACCTCATATTTTTTTTACTTTTTATTGTGCAATAAGTTACTCAACTTATATATTACAAATCTGATCTTACTCCTAAATCAATATTATATCATAGTGACTATCTGTCCATTTAACTTTGTTTACCATTACTTAATTTAGTCCCTTGTGTATTTTCTCCTTTATTTTAGCCTTATATAGCTACCTTAGTTCATATATTCACAATTGTTAAAATAATCAAGGTGCTATTCTCAGGTGCTAAAGTGTAATAAGTTCACTATTTTGCCATTATATTCCAAAACTCATTTATTTGATTACCACTTTATTGTTCACCACAACTTACATTATTCCATTTTGTATTGTTTCTCTAATTCTAACTTTAAAGAATTACTTTTAAAGTACTACCTACTATTATATTCCCAAGCTCCATTATTTGATCATCACTTTATTTGTTCACCACAAATTAATTTAGTACGTTTTATATTGTGTCCTTTATTTTAGCTTTAAAAAACTACCTTAGCTCATTTTTTTTACATTTGTTAAATAATTCAGGTGCTATTTTTTAGCTTTAGAATATTTACTTTGTCCTATACTTTATTCTTACTATAGATTCACTACAAATCTTATGATTACAAGCATTGATCCTGATACCAACCTCTTATTTAATGACTTAAATGAATCAAACAGTTACTGTAATTACTACACTGCAGAACAATCAAAGGCACTTCTCAGAGCTAACAACAACATAACTATCTTTAACTACAATATCAGATCTTTAAGCAAGCATTATGATGACCTCCTAGCATTACTAAATTCCTTGCATGCCAATATGTCCATCATTACACTAACTGAAACCTGGCTAAAGCCTGATACTACAGATGTCTATGCCATTCCTGGTTACACAGCCATACACAACTGTAGGCCAGACCAACAAGGGGGTGGCACAGCTATATACTACTCAGACCAACTAGAATGTATCACTAATACTTGCACAAGGGATGAACATGGGGATTATATAATAGCTAAATTCAAATCCAAATACCTACAAAAACCTCTCACAGTGATAAACATCTACAGAGTTCCACAATCAAACATTAGCCAATTTAGTCAAAACCTAGGAAGTATGATAACTGATGCACGCATGAACAAAGATCACTTACTACTCTCAGGTGACTTCAATATAAATCTCCTGCAAGACCAGGACCCACATGTTACTGAATTCACCAACACAATGAGTAACTGCATGTTGCCACCAACAGTAACAAAACCTACAAGATTAGATTTAGATTTTGCCACCGAAGTGGCTAGTTTATTGTGCACCCCATATCCATCCTGTGGACGGTAGCGCGAGAGCATATGGATACACAAAAGGCCTAGGAACTAGGCCCCAAAGGGTTAACAGGAATACATATGGATTTATATCTACATATCTATAGTTCACTTATCTGTTACAAGCAAATTTAGGAAATTTGCTTAGTATATCTGGTATCTTATTTTCATTAATAAGATATCTTGACATGTCACATAGGTTATTATACTGTCTGTCTCTGTATTCCTCAATAAGTGGACAATTAAGCACATAGTGTTCAAGAGAGTGACCATATGCCTGATCACATAATTTACATTTAGTTTGATCATCATCTGTGTGTCTCCCAAACTGCCAGAAGTACTTGTAATCAAGCCTAAGCCTGGCCACTACAACATCAGTCAGTACTTGTAACCAAGCCTAAGCCTGGCCACTACAACATCAGTCAGTACTTGTAACCAAGCCTAAGACTGGCCACTACAACATCAGTCAGTCTGTTCACATTGCAAGTTGCTCCATAAACATACTTATCTACGTTCATGTTATCATAGTGGGTTATAGATCTACTCAGGCTTCTAACTGCATTCCTACAACAATCATTTTCATTATTTACTTCTCTCCTAATATTATTCCTAATGCTAGACACAGTTATATCAAAGTTATATTCTACATTCTCCTTCTGGGTACTCTTCTTGGCTAACATATCAACTTTATCATGAAGGAGTAATCCAATGTGTGATGGGATCCATAGCAATTGTACATTAATTCCTTTGTCCCTAATTTTTGAGTATCTATACCTGGCTTCCCCAATGAGCATGTTGTTGGAGTCATTATATGAGTCAAGAGCCTTCAATGATGACATAGAATCAGTAATGATGATAGAGTCAAGCTCAGTGTGATAGGTTAGCTTTAGCGCCATTAGGATTGCAAACAATTCAGTTTGCAGTGTAGACGCCCAGTTGTTAATCCTTATGCCTAACTCAACAAATTTATTATCGTTCTTAACTAGGGAGGTGGCAACAAGAGCAGATGCAGCCCTACAACCTACAAGAGTTACAGAGACTGCTGTTTTCCTACTAGACCACATCTGGACCAACACCATATCCCCTTTAAAATCAGGCATAATCACAGATAATACCACAGACCACTACCCTACCTTCCTCATAACAAATCTTGGCAAATTACCCCAAGACACTACTAAAGTCACCTTCAGACTTCACAATGAGGCAGCCATTAATAACTTCACAACAGCAGTAACAAACATTGACTGGCACACTGAGCTAGAAATCTATACAGATATTGACAAATGTATTAATAATTTTCTAAAAAAGACCCAATACCTCTATAACAAGCACTGCCCTATAAAAATCTAAACAGATGACAGCTAAGAGACTGAACAGTCCCTGGCTAACACCCAGCATTCTCAAATCCATAAATACAAAACACCGATATGAAAAACAGTACAGAATGGGTCACATAACCAGAGACCAAACAAAACGTTACTCATCAATCCTAACCAGCCTGATAAGAAGGGCAAAAAAATTGTATTATGAGAACAGATTATCCAACATACGAGGTGATATAAAAAAGACCTGGAAGACCCTATCAGAAATTCTAGGAACAAAAGAGATATCACGAAATAGCGAAATTAAATTAACAAAATCAGATGAACCCCAACTCCCACCAACTGAAACAGCAAACAGACTCAATGATTTCTTCTCCACTATAGGAAAAAACCTTGCCAATAAAATCCCAAGCTCAGATACCCTACCCAATGACTACCTCACTGGCAACTACCCGAACACACTGTTCCTAGCTCCGATTAACCCATACGAAGTCCCTCTTATTATCAACACACTAAAAAACAAGACAGGAGTTTTAAATACCTTACCACCCTTTACATACAAAAAAGCGTCACAACTGCTATCACCAATCATTGCAACACTCTTTAACAAATCCATTGAATCCTCTACCTTCCCTACAGTTCTCAAAATAGCAAGGGTCACCCCTATCCATAAAGGAGGAGACCAAACAGAGTTGAATAACTATAGGCCAATATCCAACTTACACCCTCTCTCTAAAATCTTCGAAAAATTAATACATAAGCGAATCTATTCCTACCTCATCTCCCAAAACATACTCAACCCCTGCCAATTTGGATTGTCCTAATAAAAATACTAATGCTGCTATTATACACATGCTAGAACATATATACACTGCAATAGAGAAAAAAGAAGTCCCAATGGGGATCTTCATTGACTTACGTAAAGCTTTTGATACAGTTAACCATGACTTGCTCCACGTAAAATTGTCACACTATGGTATAAGAGGGCACTCCCTCAACTACCTCAAGTCTTACCTCAGCAACAGAAGCCAATATGTGTATGCAAATGGGGCAAACTCTTCCGCACAGCCAATTACAGTTGGTGTCCCACAGAAGTGTCCTTGGCCCTCTTCTCTTTCTCCTATACATAAATGACCTACCAAATGCATCGCAACTACTCAAACCCACACTATTTGCAGATGACACTACATACGTCTTCTCTCACCCGAGCCCAGTCATGCTAGCCAATACTGTAAACACCGAATTACAGAAAATATCTACCTGGATGAGTACTAACAAACTTACTCTAAACATTGACAAAACCTACTTCATTCAGTTTGGTAACAGAGCTACAGATGTGTCTCTTAACATAATGATAAACGGATCACCTGTCACAGAACTCACAGAAGGAAAATTCTTAAGAATCCACCTTGATAAAAGACTCAAATTTCAAACACATATACAACAAATTTCTAAGAAAATTTCCAAGACTGTAGGCATACTATCGAAGATACGGTACTATGTTCTACAGTCAGCCCTCCTGGCCCTTTATCACTCTCTTATTACCCCTGTCTCACCTATGGAATTTGTGCATGGGGCTCAACAACAAGTAACCATCTCAGACCAATAATTACCCAACAAAAGGCTGCAGTTAGAATGATAACAAATTCTCACTACAGGCAGCACACTCCACCAATATTCAATACACTAAACCTACTCACCATACAAAACATCCATACTTATTACTGCACCTATTACATACATAGAACACTTAACTCTGATATTAACCCTCCCCTCAAACATCTCCTTGCCAACCTCAACAGAACACATGACCATAACACAAGGCACAGATCACTCTTTGATGTTCCTCGTGTCCATCTCACACTATGCAAAAACTCAATGTGCATAAAAGGCCCTAAAATCTGGAATTCATTACCCGTAAATATAAAAGAAACACTACCTGTTTATAAATTCAAGTCTCTTCTCAAAAATCACTTATTCACCCACAACCAAATAAATACTGAATAACTGTATCTTATAAATTGTATATCTTAAATGTTTCTCATAATTGTATCACATAAATGTTTAACCTGAGACCCAATCAAACTTTATTATTTTTTAATTACATTACCAAACAGAATACTCCATTCTACTGAATGTACAACAATGCAAGCAACCATATGATCTGTCTTTGTAATACTCACTTGTGCTTAATTGTTACCTGTTTACAATAATGTTTTACCACTGAATACTTCATTGCTTAGTTAATCTTAAGTTAATTTTAAACCTGCCAGTAATGCTATGCATTAAAGTGGCTTTGGCATGCTGCATTTAACTGTATTCTTTTGTACTTCTCTGTATCATGTTCAAATAAATAAATAAATATATAAATAAATAAACACAAACCCCCTGCCTAAATATGAAGAAAATACTGGCCAGAATTCCAACATAAATAGACATCGACTTAGCTGGGGTTCCTGGAGCTGTCCTGTCCATTTGCTTAATGCTCACATTATGCAGGACTGCAATTCCAACAATTTCGGCTCCTATTTGAGAGGTTTTAAGCCCAATATAACCCCTAGATCGACGAAAATTTATGCACAATTCACTCACGTGCCGGTACCACATTCAAAACAATGGCGTCTCTTCCCCCCCAGCGACGCTCACCTATCGCTGGTTCTTTATTTATTTACAAATTAATTTTTATTACCTACAATATATGCCATCAATTTACATACAAAATACACTGTATTTTTTGGAAAATATACAGTAAATTTTCCACAACCACCACTGAAGAAAATTCTAATCGCTAATGTATAAAGTGAACTTTCATCATTATATATATATATATATATATATATATATATATATATATATATATATATATATATATATATATATATATATATGATATATATGCAATAAGATCACAGTAAACAGGTGATTTTAGAATATGCAAAACAGCCACTGTGAAAGAGTAGTGAAATTCCAAGCGCTTTCGTTACTACTCACATTGTCAGGGAACTAATGGAAGTAATACATTAAAGGAAGGCATATAAAGGGTTTAGACCACACCTCACAGTCAACACCCACAACAAAGAACACCTGACGTGCGACGATACCCGACTCATAAGAAAAAAGGAACACTGCAGTAGGTCCGCTGGTCCAACTAGACAGGTCCTCACATCCCACTAACAAAATATTCTACCCAAGAAATAAGGTTTATTATTTGTCCAATGTATTATTAAATTCTTCGCAAATATTATTAATTATAAATGAATCTAATTTATATAAACCAAAGGAAATATTCATATTATTTTAAAAACTGCTTTTTATGAAGCAAGATTCAATTATATTCCTGTCGACCATGGACTTGCTTGATACAACTTTCTCAACTTTTTGAAAATCAATTGGATGGTTAAAATCTCTTACATGAATAAATAGAGCATTGGAATCTTGTCCAGTTCTAATGCTATATTTATGTTGTTTTAATCTTAGTTCGAGACTTTTACCAGTTTGACCGTAATAAACTTTATCACAAATTTTACAAGGAATCTTATAGACACATCCATCAGCATTTTGGGGGGAATTCTTTATCAAAAGTTTTTTTTACTGTATTAAGGTTTTTAAATACAACTTTAATATTAAAAGTCTTAAGAAGAGAAGGCATATCAACCAAGTTTTCATGGTATGGGAGAACCAACATATTTTTAGTTGAATAAGGCTGGTTGTCCCTTTTTGGGACGTAAAAAGTATTTCTAGCAATTTTAAATGATTTATCAGTTACATAAATCATTCCTAAGACTTTTAATATTAAAGTTGTATTCAAAAATCTTGATACAGTAAAAAAAACTTTTGATAAAGAATTCCCCCCAAAATGCTGATGGATGTGTCTATAAGATTCCTTGTAAAATTTGTGATAAAGTTTATTACGGTCAAACTGGTAAAAATCTCGAACTAAGATTAAAACAACATAAATATAGCATTAGAACTGGACAAGATTCCAATGCTCTATTTATTCATGTAAGAGGTTTTAACCATCCAATTGATTTTCAAAAAGTTGAGAAAGTTGTATCAAGCAAGTCCATGATTGGAAATATAAACACATATGCAGTATAATGTGATCCTTTATTGACAACGTTTCGCCCACACAGTGGGCTTTTTCAAGTCACAAACAGATCTACCTGGGATGGCAGGTACGCGAGTATTTATAGTCAGGTTCAGAACGCTGAGGTCAGGTGGAGAATGCTGCATCTGATGATGTACCGAGTGGGGTTATAGAGTCTAGAATCTTGGGTAGCTTGGAAGGGAGATTGGATAAGTTGTGAGCAGACCTTCTGCAGTGTTCTTCCATTCCTATGTTCTTATGTGGGATGCGATGAAGAAGTTTCTTGGCAAGTTGTTCAGCTATGTTATAGAAGCCGTTGTTCTGGTTGAAATAGTTGGCTATAGAGATAAGCGATAATTCCAGGATTCTTCGGTATTGAGTGTTGTCTTTCTTGGCGATAAGTCTTGGTTTCTGTAGTTAAATAAATGTTGTGTGAATTGCGGTGTTTTGTACACAGGGCTCCTTGTATAGTCAGTCCTGCTTGCATATTGGTGTTCATGTAATACGTGTTTGGAGGTCTCTTGTTGTTTCGCCCACGTATAATTTGCTGCAGTCTTTACAAGGGGATTATGTATAACCATGCAGAGGATGGAAGCTTGTCCCTGTCTATCACTGTAATGTCCTTGATGGTCGTTGGTTGTGGAGGTAGTAGATACTTGGATGAGGTATGGACAAAGATGTTGGAAACATGTTTGGCAATGGAGTTGTGCGGGAGGTCTATGTATCTCTTCTCGGCGGTGTCTTCTCTGGGGTGTGTGTGAGATGTTTAATGCCCGCCGTCTGCAGTCTCTGACGAAGTGACATTAACACCATTCAGTCTACCAGACCGACAGGATCCTATATGTTATACCAACAATATGACCCTTCCATATCTCATTCCTTTATCTCTCTCCAGGGGAGACTTATATTAGAGGACGTCCAATAGGTGTGTTGGTGCGCACTCAGCTCACACAAGTGAGGTTCGTGGTTCGATCACCGGTACTGTTGGAGGAACCAATAGTAAAGTTTTTCATTAAGTCACCTATTGTCCCTGCTCACCTAGCAGTAAGTAGGTACCTGGGTTTTAGTTACCTTACACCTTGCTTTTACTCCCCCCGTTCACCTAGCCAAAAGTAGGTGCTGGGTTGTTAGGTGGTTTGTGTAGGTGGCATCCTGGGGACAAGACTGAAGAACCACAAATGGTAAGGATAACCACCACTGACTTTCTTGGGTTATCCTGGGTGACTAACCCTCTATAACACCTGGGTTTTCCTGGTGACTAACCTCTCATACCAAGGGCTATCCTGGGTGAATTACCCTCCCTACAAGGGTTTTTCCTGGGTGACTAACCTCTCTACCAAGGGTTATCCTGGGTGACTAAACCCTCTCTGCCCCTGGTTCATCCTGGGTGAATACCCTCACTACCAAGGGTTATCCAGGGTGACTAACACTCCCTACCAAGGGTTATCCTGGGTTTACTAACCCCCGCCATTCAAGGGTTATCCTGGTGACTAACCCTCCCTACCCTGGGTTATCCTGGGTGACTTACCCACCTACCAAGGTTATCCTGGGTGACTAACCTCTCTACCATGGGTTATCCTGGGTGACTAACCCTCCCTACCTGGGATTTCCTGGAGAGACTAACCCTCCCTACCTGGGTAATCTGAGGGACTAACCCTCCCTACCCTGGGGTTATCCTGGGTGGACTCAACCCTACCTTCCCTGGGTTATCCTGGGTCGGACTAACCCTTCCCTACAAGGTTATCCTGGGTGACTAACCTCCATACCCTGGGTTATCCTGGGTGACTAACCCTCCTTACCCTGGGTTATCCTGGGTGAATAACCCTCCATAGCCTGGGTTATCCATGGGTGACTACCCTCCCTACCACTGGGTTATCCTGGGGGGACTAACCCTCCTACCTGGGTTATCCTGGGTGACTAACCTCCTACCATGGGGTATCCAGGGTGAATAAACCAACCTACCCAGGGTTACCGGGTGTGAACTAACCCTCCCTACCCTGGGGTTATCTGGGTGGACTAACCCTCCATACCCTAGGTTTTCATGGCGTGACTAAACATCCCATATACACTGGGTTATACTGGGTGACTTAACCTCCTACCTGGGTTATCCTGGGTGACATTAACCCTCCGTACCCTGGGTTTTCCTGGGTGACTAACCATCTACCATGGGTTATCCTGGGTGTACTAACCCTCCTACCCTGGGTTATCCTGGGTGACTAACCCTCATACCCTGGGTTATCATGGGTTGACTAACCCTCCCTACCATGGGTTATCCTGGGTGGACTAACCCTACTACCCTGGGTTACCTGGGTGACTAAACCCCTCCCTACCCTGGGTTATCTGGGTGACTAACCCTCCCTACCCTGGTTATCACTTGGGGACTAAACTTCCCTACCCTGGGTTATACGGGTGGGGACTAACCCTCCCTACCCTGGGTTATCCTGGCGTGACTTCCTCCATACCCTGGGTTATCCTGGGTGAACTAAAACATCCCTACACAAGGATTATCTGGGTGGACTAGCTCCCTAAAAAGGGTTATCTGGTGGACTAACCCTCCCTACAAGGGTTATCATGGGTGAATAACCCACCCTACCAAGGGTTATCCACGGTGATTAACCTCCCTACCCAAGGGTTATCCTTGGTGGCTAACCCTCCCTACAAAGAGTTATCTGGTGGACTAACCCTCCCATACCAAGGGTTATCCTGGGTGACTAACACTCCCTAAACCCCCCCCCCCCTTCAACCACTAGGGATATCCTTAGTGACTAACCCTCCCTACTTGGGGTTCTATCCTGGGTGACTACCCTTTCCCTACACAGGGTTATCCGGGGGACTACCTCCCTACAAGGTTATTCCTGTGGTGACTAACCCTCCTACAAGGGTAATCCTCGGTGACTAACCCTCCCTACCAATGGTTATCCTGGGTGACTAACTCTCCCTACCAAGGGTTATCCTGGGTGACTAACCCTCCCTACCAAGGGTTATCCTGGGTGACTAACCCTCCCTACCAAGGGTTATCCTGGGTGACTAACCCTCCCTACCTTGTGTTATTCCTGGGTGACTAACCTCCCTCCAAGGGTTATCTGGGTGACTAAACCTCCCTACCAAGGGTTATCCTGGGTGACTAACCCTCCCTACGAAGAGTTATCCTGGGTGACTAACCTTCCCCACCAAGGGTTACCCTGGGTGACTAACCCTTCCTACCAAGGGTTATCCTGGGTGACTAACCCTCAGTATCCTGGGTTATCCTGGGTGACTACCCTCCTTACCAATGGTTATCCTCGGTTGATAACCCTCCCTACCAAGGTTTATCCTGCGGTGACTAATCCTCCCTACCACGGTTATCCTGGGTGACTAACCCTCCTACCAAGGGTTATCCTGTGTCGACTAACCCTCCCTACCTGGGTTATCCTGGGTGACTAACCCTCCCTACCAAGGGTTATCCTCGGTGTCTAACCTCCCTTACAAGGGTTATCTTGGGTGACTAACCCTCCCTACCAAGGTTATCCTGGGTTGATAACCCTACCTACAAAGGGTTATCATGGGTGGACTTAACCCACCCTACCAAGGGCTATCCTTAGTGACTAACCCTCACCTACCTTGGGTTATCCTGGGTGGACTAACCCTCCCTACCACGGGGTATCATGGGGGACCTAACCCTCCCTTACATGGTTATCCTGGGTGACTAACCCTCCTACAAGGTTATCCTCGGTTGACTAACCCTCCCTACAATGGTTATCCTGGGTGACTGACCCTCCATACCAAGGCGTTATCATGGCGTGACTAACCCCCTACCAGGGTTATCCTGAGGTGGACTAACCCTCCCTACCAGGGTTTTCCCTGGGTGACTAACCCTCCCTACCATTGTGTTATCCTGGTGACTACCCTCCCTACTAAGGGTTATCCTGGGTGACTAAACCTCCCTACCAAGGGTTATCCTGGGTGATAACCCTCCCGACGAAGTGTTATCCGGGTGACTAACCTTCCCCACCAAGGGTTACCTGGGTGACTAAACCCTTCTACCAAGGGTTATCCTGGGTGAGTAACCCTCCCTACCAGGGTTATCTGGGTGACTAACCCACCTACCAAAGTTATACTCGTGGACTAACCCTCCCTACCAGGGTTATCATGGGGTTACTAATTCCTTCCCTACAAGGGTTATCCTGGGTGACTAACCCTCCCTACCAAGGGTTATCCTGTGTGGGACTAACCCTCCCTACCCTGGGTATCCTGGGTGATATCCCTCCCTACCAAGGCGTTATCCTCGGGTGACTTCCCTCCCCTAACCAGGTTATCTTGGTGAATAACCCTCCTACCAAGGGTTATACGGGTGACTAACCATCCCTACAAGGGTTATCCTGGGTGACTAACCCTCCCTACCAAGGTTATAATGGGTGACTACCCAACTACCAAGGGTGATCCACGCGTGATACCCTACCCTACATGGGTTATCCTGGGTGACTAACCCTCCCTACCCTGGGTTATCCTGGGTGACTTACCCTCCCTACTAAGAGTTATCCTGGGTTGATAACACTCCCTATACACTGGTTATCCTGGGTGACTAACCTCCCTACAAAGAGTTATCCTGGGTGACTAACCCTATCTACCATGGGTTATCCTGGGTGACAACCTCCTACCTGAGTTATCCTGGGTGACTAACCCTCCCCTACAAAGAGTATCCTGGGTGACTAACCCCTCATTACCATGTTATTCTGGGGACCTAACCTCCTACCCTGGGTTATCCTGGTGACTAACCCTCCTACAGAGTTATCTGGGGAGACTTAAACCCTCCTACAAGGGTTATTTGGGTGACTAACCCTCCCTTTCAAAGGGCTATCCCTAGTGACGTAACCTCCCTACAAGGGTTATCCTGGGTGATAACCCTCCCTACCAAGGTTATCCTGGGTGACTACCCCTCCTACCAAGGGATTTTCCTGGTGACTAACCTTCCCTTCAAGGGTTATCATGGCGTGACTAAACCTCCCTACCTTGTGTTATCCTGCGGAGAGAAACCTCCATACCAAGGGTTATCCTGGGTGGATAACCCTCCCATACAAGGGTTATCCTGGGTGACTATACCACCCCTCCAAGGGTTTACCCTGGGTGACTAACCCTTCCTACCAAGGGTTATCCTGGGTGACTAACCCCTCCCTACCTGGGTTATCCTGGGTGACTAACACCTTACCACATGGTTTCCTCGGTTGACGTAACCCTCCCCTATCAAGGGTTATCACTGGGTGACTACCCTCCCTACCTAGAGTTATCCTGGTGACTAAACCCTATCCCATTCCAAGGGTTTTTATCCTGGGTATGACTACCCTCACTACCCTGGGTTATCCTGGGAGACTAACCCTCCCCCCCCTACCAAGGGTTCATCTCGGGTGGGGACTAACCCGCTCTACCATGGGTTATCTTGGGTGGATAAACCCTCCCTACCAAGGGTTATCCTGTAGTGACAACCCTCCCTACAAGGGTTATCTTGGCTTGACTGACTCTCCCTGCCAAGGGTTATCCGGGTGACTAACCCTCCTACCAGGGTTATCCTGGTGCTAACCCTCATTACCAAGGGTTATCCTGGGAGACTAACCTCCCCTACTCTGGGTTATCCTGGGTGACTAACCCTCCCTACCCTGGGTTAGGCTGGGTATGATACCCTTCCCTTTTTTACCCTGGGCTATCATTGGGTGACTAACCGTCTCTACAAGGGTTATCAATGGGGTGACTAACCCTTCCTACCAGGTTTTTCCTAGGGATGATAACCCTCCCAACCATGGGGTTATCCTGGGTGACTAACCCTCCTACCAAGGGTTTATCCTGGTGATAATCCTCCCTACCCAGGGTTATCCTGGGTGACTAACCCTATATACCCTGGGTTTAATCTGGGGACTAACCCTTCCCTAACCCTGGGTTATCTGGTGACTAAACCCCTCCATACCAAGGGTTATCTGGGTGACTACCTTACTTACCAATGTATCCTGGGGGACCTAACCTCCCTTACCCTGGGATTATCTGGGTGAAACTCACCATCCTACCCTGGTTTATTCTGGGTGACTAACCCTCCCTACCAAGGGTTATCCTGGGTGACTAACCCTTCCAACCAAGGGTTATCCTGGGTGACTAACCCTCCCTACCCTGGGTTATCCTGGGTGACTAACCCTCCCTACCAAGGGTTACCCTGGGAGACTAACCCTCCTACCCGGGTTATCCTGCCCCCCCCCCCCCCCCCCCCCCCCAGGGACTAACCTTCCCTACCAAGGGTTAACCTTGGGTGACTGAACCCTTCCTACATGGGGTTATCCTTGGTGACTAACCCCTCCCTACCCTGGGTTATCTTGGCGGTGAACTAACCCTCACTACAAGGGTTACCCTGCGGCGACTACCCTCCCTCCATGGGTTATCCTGGTCGGCTAACCCTTCCCTACCAGGGTTATCCTGGGTATGGGTGACTAAACCTCCCTTCCTCAAGGTTATCATGGGTGACCTTACCCTCCATACAAGGGTAATCCTGGGGCATGACTAAACACTCCCTACCAAAGGTTATCCTGGGTGAGAATCCTCCCTACCAATGTTATCCTGGGGTGACTATCACTCCCTACCCTGGGTTATCCTGGTGCTGACTAACCCTCCCCTACCCTGGGTTTCCCTGGGTGACTAACCCTTCATCCAAGTGTTATCCTGGGTGACTAACCCTTCCCTTCCAAGGTTATCCTGGGTGGTGAACTAACCCTCCCTACCCTGGGTCTATCCTGGGTGGACTAGCTCGCCCTACCTAAGGGTTTATCCTGGGTGACTAACCCTCCCTACCAAGGTTATCCTGGGTGACTAACCCTCCCTACCAAGGGTTATGCTGGGTGATTAACCCTCCCTACCAAGGGTTATCCTGGGTGACTAACCCTCCTTCCCTTGGTTATCTTAGGTGACTAACCCTCCATACCAAGGGTTATCCTGGTGTGACTAACCCTCCCTCCTTGGGTTATCCCTGGATGACACCCTCTCTACAAGGGTTATACTGGGTGACTAACCTCCCTATCCTGGGTTTTTCCTGGGTGACTAACTCTCCCTTACAAGAGTTATCCTGGGTGACTAACATTCCTTACCAAGGTTATCCTGGGTGATAACCCTCCCTACCATGGGGTATCCTGGAGTGACTAACCCTCCCTACCTTGGGGTTATCCTGGGTGACTAACTCTCCCTACCAAGGGTTATCCTTGGTGACTAACCCTCCCTACCCTGGGTTATCCTGGGTGACTAACCCTCCCTACCAAGGGTTATATCGATGAGACTAACCTCCCTACCCTGGTTATCTGGGTGGACTAACCCTCCCTACAAGGGTTATCATGGGTGACATGATCCTCCCTACCAAGGTTATCCTGGGTGACTAACCCTCCCTACCCTAGGTTATCCTCGCTGTGACTAACCCTCCCTAACCTAGTGTTATCCTGGGTAACTACCCTCCCTTCTCCTAGGTTATCCTGGTGTGATCTAACCCTCCCTACCACGGGGGTTTTCCTGGGTGAATAACCCTCCCTACCCTGGGTTATCCTGGGTGGACTATCCCTCATACCAGGGTTATCCTCGGTGATAACCCTCCCTTCCAAGGGTTATCCTTGGTGACGAACCCTCCCCTCCTGGGTTATCCTGGGTGACATACCCTCTATACCAAGGGTTATCCTGGGGTGTCTAAACCCTCCCTTCCCTGGGTTTTCCTGGGTTGCTAATCCCCCTAGAAGGGTGTTCCTGGGTGGCGTACTCTCCCTACCCCGGTTATCCTGGGTGGCTACACTCCCTACCCTGGGTTATCCATGGGTGGCTAAACACTCCCTACACGGGTTATCATGGGTGGCTAACGCTCCTTACCCGGGTTATCCTGGGTGGCTAACACTCCCTACCCTGGGTATCCTGGGTGGCTATCACTCCCCTACTGGGTTATCCTGGGGGTTTAAACATCCCACTTCACTGGGTTATCCTGGGTGTAACACTCCCTACATACCGGGGTTATCCTTTGTGGGCTAACCACCCCCTACCTGGGTTATCCTGGGTGGCTATACACCCCCTACCCTGGGTTATCCTGGGTGGCTAACACTTCCCTAGCCCGGGTTTTCCTGGGTGTGGGCTAACACTCCCTACTGGGTTTTCTGGGTGGCTAAAACACTTCCTACCCGGGTTATCCTTGGTGGCTAACACTCCCTTCCCTGGGTTTATCCTGGGTGGTAACACTCCCTACATGGGTTATCCGGGTGGCTAAACACTCCCTACCCCGGGTTATCCTGGTGGCTTAACACCCCCTACCAGGGTTATCTGGGGTGGCTAACACCCCCCCTAGGTTAGGTTAGGTTAGGTTAGGTTTGGTTAGGTTGGGTTAGGTTTAGGTCAGGCTAGATTAGGTTAGGTTTAGGTTTAGTTAGGTCCTAGTTAGGTTAGGTCAGGCTTAGATTAGGTTAGGTTAGGTTAGGTTAGGACCAGGCTAGTTAGGTTAGGTTTGGTTAGGTTAGGATAGGTTAGGTTAGGTTGGTTAGGTTAGTTAGGTTAGGTTAGGTTAGGTTAGGTTAGGTTAGGCTGGTTTGGTAGGTTAGGTTAGGTTAGGTTAGGTTAGGTTGTTAGGTTAGGTTAGGTTAGTTAGGTTAGGTTTAGGTTAGGTTGGTTTAGGTTAGGTTAGGTTAGGTTAGGTTAGGTTAGGTTGGTTTGGTTAAGGTTAGGTTAGTTAGGTCTAGGTTAGGTTAGGTTAGGTTGGTTTTAGGTTAGGTTAGGTTAGGTTAGGTTAGCGTTTGGTCAGTTAGGTTAGGTTAGTTAGGTTAGGTTAGGTTAGGCTTAGGTTGGTTAGGTTAGGTTTAGGTTAGGTTAGGTTAGGTTAGGTTAGGTTGGTAGTCTAGGTCAGGTTAGGTAGGTTTAAGTTAGGTTAGGTAGGTTTAGGTTAGGATGGTTAGGTTAGACAGGTTAGGTTAGGTTAGGTTAGGTTAGGTTAGTGTTAGGTTAGGATAGGTAGGTTGGTTAGGTTAGGTCAGGTTTAGGTTAGGTTAGGGTTAGGATTAGGTTAGGTTAGGTTAGGTTGGTTAGGTTAGTCAGGTTAGGTTAGGTTAGGTTAGGTTAGGTTTAGGTAGGTTAGGTTTAGGTTAGGTTGGTTAGGTTAGGTCAGGTTAGGTTAGGTTAGGTTACGGTTAGGTTAGGTTACGGTTAGTGTTGGTTGGTTAGGTTAGGTCAGGTTAGGTTAGGTTATGTTAGGTTAGGTTAGGTTAGGTTTAGGTTGGTTATGGTTAGATCAGGTTAGGTAAGTGGGGGTGGTTTGGTTAGGTTTAGGGTTAGGTTAGGTTAGGTTAGGTCACGTTAGGTTAAGTTAGGTTAGGTTAGGTTAGGTTTAGGTTAAGTTAGGTTAGGTTAGCTTAGGTTAGGTTACGTTGGGTTAAGTTAGGTTAGTTAGGTTAGGTTAAGTTAGGTTCAGGTTAGGTGATTAGGTTAGGTTAGGTTAGGTTGCGTTAGGTCACGTAGGTTAAGTTAGGTTAGGTTAGGTTTGGTTAGGTTTAAAGTAGCGTTAGGTTAGGTTAGGTTAGGTTAGGATGTTAGGTTAGGTTAGGTTAGGTTAGGTTAGTTTAGGTTAGTTAGGTTAGGTTGGTTAGGTTAGTTAGGTTTAGGTTAGGTTAGGTTAGGTTAGGTTGGTTAGGTTTACTGGAGTTTACCTGAGAGGAGTTTTCGGGGGTCAACGCCCCGCGGCCGGTCTGTGGACCGGGCCTCCTGGTGGTATCAGCGCATGATCAACCAGCTGTTGTTTACTGCTGGCTGACACGCAAACCAAACGTAGAGCCAACAGCTTGGCTGATCAGGAAACTGACTTTAGGTGCTTGTCCAGTTGCCAGCTTGAAGACTGCCAGGGGTCTGTTGGTAATCCCCTTATGTGTGCTGGGAGGCAGTTGAACAGTTCGGGCCCTGACACTATTGTATGGTCTCTTTAACGTGCTAGTGACACCCCTGCTTTTCATTGGGGGATGGGCATCGTTCTGCCAAGTCTTTTGTTTCGTAGTGAGTGATTTCGTGGTGACAAGTTCGGTACTAGTACCTCTAGGATTTTCCAGGTGTATATATTCATGTATCTCTCCCTCCTGCGTTCCAGGGAATACGGTTTAGAAACCTCAAGCGTCCCAGTAATTGAGGTGTTTTATCTCCGTTATGCGCGCCGTGAAAGTTCTATGTACATTTTCTAGGTCTGCAATTTTCACCTGCCTTGAAAGGTTGCTGTCTAGAGTGCAGCAATTTCCTGCCTAGATAGAACAAGTGACATGAAGAGTGTCATCATGGGCTTGGCCTCCTAGTTTTGAAGGTTCTCATTTTCCATCCTGTCATTTATCTTTGCAGATGCGATTGATACAATTGTTTATGGTCCTTGAAGGTGAGTTCCTCCGACATAATCACTCCCAGGTCTTTGACGTGGTGTTTCGCTCTATTTTGTGGCCAGCATTTGTTTTGTACTCTGATGAAGATTTAATTTCCTCATGTTTACCATTCTGAGGTTAGGTTAGGTTAGGTTAGGTTAGGTTAGGTTATGGTCACTTTAGGTAGGTTTGGTTAGGTTAGGGTTAGGTAGGTTGGTTAGGTTTAGGTTAGGTAAGGTTAGTTAGGTATAGGTTAGGTTAGGTGGTTAGGTTAGGTCAGGATTAGGTTAGTTAAGTTAGGTTAGGTTAGGTTAGGTTAGGTTGGTTAGGTTAGGTCAGGGTTAGGTTAGGTTTAGGTTAAGGTTAAGGTTAGGTAGGTTAGGTTAGGTTAGGTTGTTAGGTTAGGTCAGGTAAGGTTTAGGGTTAGGTTAGGTTAGGTTAGGTTTTTAGGTTAGGTTAGGTTAGGTTGGTTAGGTTAGGTCAGTTTAGGTTAGGTTTAGGTTAGGTTAGGTTAGGTTAGGTTAGGTTAGGTTGGTTAGTTTAGGTCAGGTTAGGTTAAGTTAGGTTAGGTTAGGTTAGGTTAGGTTAGGTTAGGTCGTTTAGGTTAGCGTTAGGTAAGGTTTGGTTAGTTAGGTTAGGTTGGTTAGTTTAGGTCAGGTTAGGTTATGTTAGGTTAGGGGGGTTATAGGTTAGTTAGGTTAGGTTACGTTAGGTTAGGTTAGGTTAGGTTAGGTTAGGTTAAGTTAGTTGTGTTTACGAGAAATTAAACACACTTTTGCCCTTTTTTCACGCACTTCCATCAATAAAACTCAACATAATATACAAAATCAATGGTTATAATCATAACTATAGATTTTAAAGTGGAGTGGTAAGCCAGTGGAAGGCCTCGGTCAGACGACCAAAAGCTGTGGGTCATCATATGACTAAGACCAGCGTCAGGAAACACTTGTCCTGTTTCCTGACTAAACCTTACTAACCTAAATAAAAAACCTGAAGACCAGCGTCAGGAAACACTTGTTCTGTTTCCTGACAAACCTTACCTAACCTAACCTGAAGACCAGCGTCAGGAAACACTTGTTCTGTTTCCTGACGAGTCTTACCCAACCTGACCGCTTAACGTCGTTGACTTGACGAAATAATGAAACTCAAGACCCTAGTCCAAATATTAAGCAATTTGCTTCTCGGAGAACGTCAAATGTCTTGAAATTGTAGCACAGCCCGGCTGGACTAGGCGAGGTTACCAGTTGACTGTTCTGTGTTGTATCAGCCTCTTCTCCCTCCACGACGTCGGATTCTTGGAATTGATAAATTATTTCACAGCCTATCTGATTTATATAGTTGATGTGAATAGTTGAGAAAGTTGACAAGAATGAAGGAACGTTACACCAGTCAGTTTCTTCAGTCCAGCACCGCGAAGAACGGTGGAAGACGAGGAGGAATTTGAAGGAATCAGTCCCTCAGCCTGGAGTCGATATCTTCAGTCCATTAATCTTGAGAAAAGATTGATAGACTGAGGGACTGATAACCTCAAACTCCTCATCTTCCACCATCCTTCTCTGTACTGGACTGATGAAGGCACTGGTTGGCACAACATTTCCTCAGTAAATATAACCAAATGTTTTACAAGTGTCTTATTCTTTAATTTAGTACAAACTATGTTATTTATTACTGCAAAAATTATTATTATTATTATTATTTTATTATTATTATTTTTATTTTATTATGTTTATTATTATCTTATTACTGTTATTATTGGTTTGGAAAGATTGTGTATATGGGGTTTCAAAGTCTATCTACTACACCGAGGGTGTTAAGGAAGGCAGCAGCAAGAGATGCAAGAGTATGTTGCATCATTAACTTGGCTCGTCTCAATCCCTTGGAACTCTTCTCAGTCTGTTCAAGGAGTTCTTAAATATAACGGTTTGTGGAAAGATGTTATCTGGGGGCAATCTGAGCGGGATTATCTGGTTGAGTGTGCTTTCTCCTCTTCTTCTTTTATTCTTCTTCTTCCACCATCTTCTGAATGGGGTAGGGGTACATGGAAAAGAGGGAAGAGAGAGATATCAGAGGACCCATGAGTCCACACTGAGGACTATCTCTGGGAGCTATCAACCTATCAGGAGATAGTAATAGTGTAGTAGCAATGTATTGTAAACGTAGTAGGCAGTTATTCTAGGAGGAAATAGTAGTAGTTACAGTAATAGTAGTAGTAATAGTAGTTAGTAATAGTAGTAGTAATAGTAGTAGATAAATAATAGTAGTAATAGTAGTAATAGTAGTAGAAATAATAGTAGTAGTAGTGGTAGTAGTAGTAGTAGTAATAATAATAGTAGTAGTTGTAGTAGTAATAGTAATAGTTGTAGTGATATTAGTTAGTAGTAATATTAGTAGTTACAGTAGCACTAGTAGAAGATTTAGTAGTAGTAGTAGTAGTAGTAGTAGTAGTAACACAATTTTTCTCTATTGTGAAATTGGTATGGTTTGGACATAAGAGTGGTGGCTCCACCTGAGTTGGAGGATGCACATGAGTGGAGCGGCTCCCAACTGGAGGTTCCCGCGCCTGTTCAACCTTCAGTGCTCACTTACCTCTGGATGGAGTATCAAGGGAGTGGGACCAGTGCTTAACAATTAACCTTTTTAACGAACACTTAACACTCAATTGTTTTATACGGTGTCTGGAGGGCGGCGTGATTGTGGTGGTGTTCTGTGGCCCGGGTGGGGGTTATGTGGCGTGGGTGTATGTGGGCGGGTGTATGTGGGCGGTGGGTGTATGTGGGTGGGTGTATGTGGGCGGGTTGTATGTGGGGGGTGGAGTGTATGTGGGTGGGTGGGTGTATGTCGGGTGGGTGTAGCTGGGCGGGTGGGTGTATGTGGGGCGGTGTATGTGGTCGGGTGGGAGTATGTGGAGGTGGGGTTATGTGGGCGGGTGGTGTATGTGGTGGGTGTATGTGGGCGGTTGGTGGGTGTATGTGGGTGGGTGTATGTGGGCGGGTGGGTGATGTGGGTGGTGTTGTGGCGCGGGTGGGTGTATGTGGCGTGGGTGTTTGTGGGCGGGTGGTGTATGTGGGTGGGTTTGTATTTGTGGGCGGGTGTATGTGGAGGGGTGGGTGTATGTGGTGTGGGTGGGTGTATGTGGCGTGGCCATGGGTCTGTATGTGGGCGGGTGGGTGTATGAGGATGGGTGTTATGTGGGCGGTGTTGTGGGAGGGTGGGTGTATGTGGGTGGGTGGGTGTATTTGGGTGGAGGGGTGTATGTGGGCGGGGTGTATTGTGGTGGGTGCGGTGTATGTGGGTTGTGGGTGTCAATGTGGGTGGAGTGGGTGTATGTGGGTGGATGTGTGTATAGTGGGGGCGGGTGGGAGGAGGGAAAGAGTGAGAAGACAGTATTTAAATGTAAATGGCCTGAAGTAAGAACAGGAAATCGTTCTGTACTGCGTTCATATAGTCTTTGCCTCATCTATGTATGTCGTCTGTGTGATTATTGTTCTGTCTCACACTGTCTTTTTCTCTGTCTAAATCCCACACACACAGTTTTTCATAATTAATTTAACGAACGCCAGCTGGACATCGTGATTTATAAAAAAATGAAAAAAGTCTGTATAGGTGCCCAGAGATTTTCCACGAGGGAGTCACGTGAGGGATATAGTTTCTCAGCCGGCCTGGGAGGGATACCTGTGCTGTTCTAGTAATCTTAACATGACCCACTTTTAATACTGGAACCCATGCTGTATTCAAGACCTCTGGCTGTCTTCAAGACCCCTGGCTGTCATCAAGAACTCCTGGCTGTCTTCAAGACCCCTGGGCTGTACATCAAGACCCTGGCTGTCTTCAGGACTCCTGGCTGGCATCCAAGACCCCGGCTCTGTCATCAAGACCCCTGGCTGTCATCAATACCCCTGGTTGTCATCAAGCCCTGGCTCTGTCTTTCAAGACCCCTGGCTGTCTTCTAGACCCCCTATCTGTCATCATGACCCCTGGCTGTCTTCAAGACTCCTGGCTTCTTCAAGGACCCTCGGCTGTCTTCAAGCCCCTGGCTGTTTCAAGGACCCCTGCTGTCTTCAAGACCCATGGCCCCCCCGGCGTTTCTAGACCCCTGGCTGTCTTCAAAGACCCCTGGCTGTCCTTCAGACTCCTGGCTGTCTTCAAGACCCATGGGCAGTCTTCAAAGACCCCTGGCTGTCTCTTCTAGACCCTGGCGTTCTCAGGACCCTGGCTGTCTTCAAGACTACTGGCTGTCTTCAGACACCCTGGGCTGTCTTCAAGGGCTCCTGGCGTCTTCAAGACCCTGGCTGTCTTCAAGACCCTGGCTGTCTCAAGACTCCTGGCTGTCATTCAAGACCCATGGCTGTTCTTCAATACTCTGGCTGTCTTCCAAGACCCTGGCTGTCTTCAGCCCTGGCTGTCTTCAAGACCCTATGGCTGTCTTCACAGACACCCTGGCTGTCTTCAAGCCCCCTGGCTGTCTTCAAGACCCCTGGCTGTCTTCAAGACCCCTGGCTGGTCTTCAAGGACCCTGGCTGGGTCTTCAAGGACTCTCCTCGGCTGTCTTCAAGACCCTGGCTGTCTTCATGACCCCTGGCTGTCTTCAGACCCCGGCTGTCTTCAGGGACCTGGCTACTGTCTTCAAGAACCCCTGGCTGTCTTCAGAACCCTGGCTGTCTTCATAGACCCCTGGCGTCATTCAGGACCCTGCTGTCTTCAAGGGACTCCTGGCTCTGTCTTCAAGACCCCTGGCTGTCTTCAAGACCTGGCTGTCTCAGGACTCCTGGCTGTATTCAAACCCTGGACTGGTCTTCAAGAACCCTGGCTGTCTTCAAGACCCCTGGCTGTCTTCAAGACCCTGGCTGTCTTCAAGACCCCTGCGCTGTCTTCAAGACCCCTGGCTGTCTTACAAGACTCCTGGCTGTCTTCACAAGACCCCTGGCTGTTCTTCAAGACTCCTGGTGTCTTCAAAGACCCCTGGCTGTCCTTCCCCCCAAGACCCCTGGCTGTCTTACTAAGCTCCTGGCTGTCTCAAGACCCCGGGCTGTTTCAAGGGACCTGCGGCTGTCTTCAGACACCTGGGCTGTCTTCATGGACCCCTGGCTGTCTTATGACCCTGGCTGTTCTTCATGTCCCCTGGCTGTCTTCAGGCCCTGGCTGTCCTTAGAACCCCTGGGCGTCTTCAAGACCCCTGGCTGTCTTCAAGACCCTGGCTCGTCTTCAAGACCCTTCTTCAGGAGAGAATCTGAACAGACACACTAAGTCAGTACTTGACAAGTGGCAACGTGTGTTTCAGCTATGTTATAGAAGCACTTTCTGTTGAAGTTGTCGGATATAGAAATAAGTGATGATTTCAGGACTCTTCGGTATTGATGTTGTTTCTTGTGCGATAAGTCTTGGGCGAAAGTAGAGTCAATAATGGACCACATTATACTGCATTTGTGCTTTATATTTCCATTTGTGTCGGTATTTTATACCATTATTTTCCAAACACATCCATCAGCATTTTTGGGGGGAATTCTTTATCAAAGTTTTTTTTACTTTAAGTTTTTAAATACAACTTTAATATTAAAAAGTCTTAAGAGAGAAGGAATATCAACAGTTTTCTGGTATGGAGAAACCAACATATTTTTTAGTTGAATAAGGCTGGTTGTCCCTTTTTGGGACGTAAAAGTATTTTCTAGCAAATTTACATGACTTTATCAGTTACATTTACATTCCTAAAGACTTTTAAACTAAAGTTGTATTCAAAAATCTGGATACATAAAAAAAACTTTTGATAAAGAATTCCCCACAAATTGGCTGATGGTTGTGTCTATAAGATTCCTTGTTATATTTGTGATAAAGTTTAGTACGGTCAAACTGGTAAAATCTCGAACTAAGATAAAACAACATAAAATATGCATTAGAACTGGACAAGATTCCATGCTTATGTTATCATGGTTAAGAGGTTTTAACCATCCAATTGATTTTCAAAAAGTTGAGAAAGTCTGTATCAAGCAAGTCCATGATTGGAAATATAACACATATGCAGTTAATGTGATCCTTTATTGACAACGTTTCGCCCACACAGTGGGCTTTTTCATGTCACAAACAGATATACCTGGGGATGGGCCAGGTACGCGAGTATTTATAGTCAGGTTCAGAAACGCTGGAGGTCGGTGGAAGAATGCTGCATCTGATGATGTACCGCAGTGGGGTTATAGAGTCTAGAATCCTTGGGGTAGCTTGGAAGGGAGATTGGATAATGTTTGTGAGCAGACCTTCTGCAGTGTTCTCATTCCTATGTTCTTATGTGGGATGCGATGAAGAAGTTTCTTGGCAGTTGTTAGCTATGTTATAGAAGCCGTTGTTCTGGTTGATTGAAATAGTTGGCTATAGAGATAAGCGATAATTCCAGGAATTCTTCGGTATTGAGTGTTGTCTTTCTTGGCGATAAGTCTTGGTTTCTGTAGTTAAATAAATGTTGTGTGAATTGCGGTGTTTTGTACACAGGGCTCCTTGTATAGTCAGTCCTGCTTGCATATTGGTGTTCATGTAATACGTGTTTGGAGGTCTCTTGTTGTTTCGCCCACGTATAATTTGCTGCAGTCTTTACAAGGGGATTATGTATAACCATGCAGAGGATGGAAGCTTGTCCCTGTCTATCACTGTAATGTCCTTGATGGTCGTTGGTTGTGGAGGTAGTAGATACTTGGATGAGGTATGGACAAAGATGTTGGAAACATGTTTGGCAATGGAGTTGTGCGGGAGGTCTATGTATCTCTTCTCGGCGGTGTCTTCTCTGGGGTGTGTGTGAGATGTTTAATGCCCGCCGTCTGCAGTCTCTGACGAAGTGACATTAACACCATTCAGTCTACCAGACCGACAGGATCCTATATGTTATACCAACAATATGACCCTTCCATATCTCATTCCTTTATCTCTCTCCAGGGGAGACTTATATTAGAGGACGTCCAATAGGTGTGTTGGTGCGCACTCAGCTCACACAAGTGAGGTTCGTGGTTCGATCACCGGTACTGTTGGAGGAACCAATAGTAAAGTTTTTCATTAAGTCACCTATTGTCCCTGCTCACCTAGCAGTAAGTAGGTACCTGGGTTTTAGTTACCTTACACCTTGCTTTTACTCCCCCCGTTCACCTAGCCAAAAGTAGGTGCTGGGTTGTTAGGTGGTTTGTGTAGGTGGCATCCTGGGGACAAGACTGAAGAACCACAAATGGTAAGGATAACCACCACTGACTTTCTTGGGTTATCCTGGGTGACTAACCCTCTATAACACCTGGGTTTTCCTGGTGACTAACCTCTCATACCAAGGGCTATCCTGGGTGAATTACCCTCCCTACAAGGGTTTTTCCTGGGTGACTAACCTCTCTACCAAGGGTTATCCTGGGTGACTAAACCCTCTCTGCCCCTGGTTCATCCTGGGTGAATACCCTCACTACCAAGGGTTATCCAGGGTGACTAACACTCCCTACCAAGGGTTATCCTGGGTTTACTAACCCCCGCCATTCAAGGGTTATCCTGGTGACTAACCCTCCCTACCCTGGGTTATCCTGGGTGACTTACCCACCTACCAAGGTTATCCTGGGTGACTAACCTCTCTACCATGGGTTATCCTGGGTGACTAACCCTCCCTACCTGGGATTTCCTGGAGAGACTAACCCTCCCTACCTGGGTAATCTGAGGGACTAACCCTCCCTACCCTGGGGTTATCCTGGGTGGACTCAACCCTACCTTCCCTGGGTTATCCTGGGTCGGACTAACCCTTCCCTACAAGGTTATCCTGGGTGACTAACCTCCATACCCTGGGTTATCCTGGGTGACTAACCCTCCTTACCCTGGGTTATCCTGGGTGAATAACCCTCCATAGCCTGGGTTATCCATGGGTGACTACCCTCCCTACCACTGGGTTATCCTGGGGGGACTAACCCTCCTACCTGGGTTATCCTGGGTGACTAACCTCCTACCATGGGGTATCCAGGGTGAATAAACCAACCTACCCAGGGTTACCGGGTGTGAACTAACCCTCCCTACCCTGGGGTTATCTGGGTGGACTAACCCTCCATACCCTAGGTTTTCATGGCGTGACTTAAAGACCCTGGGTCTTAAAAGACCCCTGGCTGTCTTAAGACCCGGGTGTCTTAAAGACCCTGGTGTCTTCAAACCCCGGGGTGTCTTAAAGACCTGGCTGTTTTCAAGACCCTGGCTGTCTTCAAGCCCCCTGGCGTCTTCAAGACCCTGGCTGTTTCAAGACCCTGGCTGTCTTCAAGCCCCCCTGGCTGTTTAAAGACCCGGGGCTGTTTCAAGACCCGGCTTCTTAAAAGACCCCTGGCTGTCTTCAAGACCCCTGGCTGTCTTCAAGACCCCGGGCTTCTTCAAGCCCCTTTTCAGGGAGAAGAAAGAAATTAAGTCAGTACTTGAAAAGCCAGGCTGTGGGTTCCTCGTTGGTTTTGTGTGGCCACAGTAACCCCTTTTTTGATCAATCTTGATCCCCACCGGGCCCTGTTTGGGCCCCGGGCCGGGGGGCGCTGCCCCCGAACCCCCTCCAGGTTACTGATAAAAAGTTAGACATTTATTTTTTAGACTGCGGTATACAAACTTTTAACATTTTGGCTGTGTGGTTACAGCAAACTTTAATGTTTGGCACTAGGATGGTCTAGTTTGATTGTATTCGGTCAGGGAAGCGCTATTATTTTTTTAAAAGCTTCGCGGGTTTCCCCCGGGCCCCGGGCCTTTTCCAAGGGGTGGCCCCCCCCTTGGCTCCCTCTTTAGGGGGGTGTCTGAGACCTAAGTTCCATGGGGGGAGGCACAAGTACCCTCACTTTGGGACCAACTGCCCCAGGCCTAGCCACAAGCGGGCCTCTTGGTCTGCCATCCCGCCACAGGGGGCTAAGGGAATGACAGTCTTATGAGCTAAAGGCTCGGGCTCGGCCCTCCCCCTCCTAGAAGGGTTAGGCGGGTGTCGTCCGAGAAGCGCTAAATAGTTTGGGAGGGCATGTCGTGCCTGGGGACGGACAGGTCGCCGGTTTGCCCAAAAAAGGGAGGAGGGTGTTCCCAATTTTTTGGTTAATTACTTTTCTTTTTCCCCCTCCTCCCCCTTTCCCCCTTTCTCTTCTTCTTCTTTTTCTTCTTCTTCTTTTCTTCTTCTTCTTTTCTTCTTCTTCTTCTTCTTTTCTTTTCTTCTTCTTCTATCCACGGGAAACCCTCTCACCTTACTAATTCCCAGACTTTGAGCTGGGAGAGTTGACCACTAACCCAATACACACAGATAAGACGACCACTCACAAAGGACATTAACAGTTACCACTCACACCTCGCTACTACAACCAACAGTAGGATGAATCATTTACAATAACAACGAAAACAACAAGAACAACAACAGCAACAACAACACCAACAATTAAAAATAATAATAATAATTAATAATAATAATAATAATAATTAATAATAATAATAATAATAATAATAATATAATAATCTTTATTTCTACCAGTACATGATACAACTTATACAGATCATAGCTGACACCAATGACATACTACATAAAATCCCTAGTATGTGGAGCATTTCCCGCAACTTATGTTAATTTTGTCCCCCAGGATGCCACCCACACTAGTCTACTACATCCTGGTACCTACTTACTGCTAGGTGAAGAGTGACAGCAGGTGCAAAGTGACTAACACCCAGGTTCTAGGCAGACCTAGAAAGAAAATCAACAGGTAGGGAGACCTGACAACAACGTGAAAGATAGTGGAACTGATAGAGCAGACAGGGACAGATTAACTGAAAAAATAAGAGGGATCCTCGGAAGAACCTTCATCATTCTGAGGCTAGAAAGAACCTTAGATCAGGATACTAAGAACATCCTGAGGTTCTCAGGGGTAAGGTTGGCCCAGAACCTGAAATCAATCGTGAGAGTTTTAAGAGTCGGACCGGGAGCTGAGACACTATCTGTGCAAACACACACAGTGCAATGGATCAAAGAATACGTGACAGGAAGGAAACAACGAGTGATGATACATGACGAGGTGTCAGAGTGGGCGCCTGTGACGAGTAGGGTTCCACAGGGTCAGTCCTAGGACCTGTGCTGTTTCTGGTGTATGTGAATGACATGACGGAAGGGATAGATTCAGAGGTGTCCCTCTTTGCAGATGATGTGACGTTGATTAGAAGAATACAAGCGGTCGAGGATCAGGTAAGCCTACAGGGGGACCTGGACAAGCTGCAAGCCTGGTCCAGTAAAATGGCTTCTAGAGTTTAACCCAGCCAAGTGCTAAGCTATGAATATTGGGGAAGGGCAAGGAAGACAGCAGACAGAGTATAGGTTAGGGGGCCAAAGACTACAAATCTCATTTAAGGAAAATGGATCTTGTGGTGAGCATATAAACGAGCACATCTCCTGAGGCACACATCAACCAAATAACTGCTGCAGCATATGGGCGCCTAGCAAAACTAAGAATAGCGTTCCTACGCCTCAGAAAGAAATCATTCAAGGCTCTATACACTGTGTACGTCAGGCCCATACTGGAGCATGCAGCACCAGTCTGGAACCCACACCTGATCAAGCACGTCAAGAAATTAGAGAAAGTACGAAGGTTTGCAATAAGACTAGTCCCAGAGCTAAGGGGTATGTCTTACTAAGAAATGTTAAGGAAACTAAGGTGAATGTCCTACCAGGAGAGATTAACAGAACTCGACCTGATGACACTGGACTGGAGGGATAGAGGGGACATGATAACGACATATAAAATACCGAAGGAATTAAAGTAGAAGAGAGGAGTTTCCAAGAAATGGGAAAGAACAAGGGGCCCTAAGGAAGTTCGACTCGGTAAATCAGGGTGGTGGGATAGAAGGGGCATGGAAGTTAAAAATACTGGAAAGAATGTTAGGGGGGCGGGAAATCATTACAAGCCAAAAGGGGTATATAAAGTTCATAGGAAACCAGGGAGAGGAAGTACTTACCCAACGGGAAGAGGCGGGGGCCGGAGTATGATGACCCCTACAACCAAGAGGTAGTAAACTCAAACCCCAAAAAACCTACAACATAAACCCAACAACCACCAACACAAAAAACCACAAAACATCACACACACACACACACACCACAACCCCCACACACAACACACACACAACCCCCCCCCCACACACACCACAACCCACACACACCCACCACACCCACACACACACACAACACACAACACAACACCACACAAAACACACCACACACACACACACACACACACACACCACACACACACACACCACACACACACACACACAACCACACAACACACACCACTCCACACACACAACACACAAACACACATACACACACACACACACAACACACAACACCACACTCACACACCCCACAAAACACACAAAACACACACACACACACACAAAACACACACACACCCCACCACACCCACACACACACAAAACACTACACACATACACACACACACACATACACACACCCCACACACCACACACACACATACACACACACACACACACACACAAAACACACAAAACACACACACACACACAGACTCACACACACACACACATACATCACACACACCAAAAACACAACACACACACACACACACACACAAACATAAAACCCCACACACACACACACACCCCACACACACACACACACACACACACACACACTCACACACACACATACACCCCTACACACCACACACACACATACACACACACACAACACCCCACACACACACACAAACACACAACACACATACACACACACAAAACAACACACACACACACACAACACACACACACACCCACACACCACACAACACCACCACCACACACACACAGGAAGGCACTGCAATGGATCAGAGAATATTGACAGGGAGGCAACAACGAGTCATGGTACGCGACGAGGTGTCAGAGTGGGCGCCTGTGACAAGCGGGGTTCCCACAGGGGTCGTCCTAGGACTGTGCTGTTCTTGGTATACGTGAACGACATACGAAGGGATAGACTCAGAAGTGTCCTTGTTTGCAGACGATGTGAAGTTAATGAGAAGAATCGAATCAGACGAGGATCAGGCAGGACTACAAAGAGATTGGACAGGCTACAAGCCTGGGTCCAGCAACTGGCTCCTTGAATTTAACCTGCCAAATGCAAAGTCATGAAGATTGGGAAGGACAAAGAAGACCGCAGACACAATATAGTTTAGAAAGGCCAAAGACTGCAAACCTCACTCAAGGAAAAAGATATGGGGGTGAGTATAACACCGAGCATATCTCCTTTAGGCGCACATCAATCAGATAACTGCTGCAGGGATTTCGGGCCCCCTGGCAAACCTAGGATAGCGTTCCGATACCTCAGTAAGGATTTGTTTAAGACTCTGTACACCATCTACGTCAGGCCCAAAACTGGAGTATGCAGCACCAGTTTGGAATCCACAAACCCAGTCAAGCACGTCAAGAAAAATTTGAGAAAGTGCAAAAGGGTTTTCAACAAGACTAGTCCCCGAGCTACGGGGATTGTCCTATGAAGAAAGGTTGAGGGAAATCGGCCTGACGACACTGGAGGCCAGGAGGGTCAGGGGAGACATGATAAACGACATATAAAATACTGCGCGGAATAGGACGAGGTGGAAAAAGACGGGATGTTCCAGAGATGGGACACAGACACAAGAGGTCACAATTGGAAGTTGAAGACTCAGATGAATCAAAGGGATGTTAGGAAGTATTTCTTCAGTCATAGAGTAGTCAGGCCATGGAATAGCCTAGAAAGTGATGTGGTGGAAGCAGGAACCATACATAGTTTTAAGGCGAGGTATGATAGAGCTCATGGGGCAGGGAGAGAGAGGACCTAGTAGCAATCAGCGAAGAGGCGGGGCCAGGAGCTGTGACTCGACCCCTGCAACCACAAATAGGTGAGTACAAATAGGTGAGTACACACACACACACACACACACACAAACACACACACACACACACACACACACACACACACACACAAGGACACACTGTCTTCATAATTCCCGTAATATTAACATTGAATATAAACCGTAATTAGCACTAATTACAAATCCTGTTCACGTAATCGGGATCCGCTGCGCTTCTGTGCTTCAACGACGCACACGTTTCTTATGCGTCTCCGGGACGATATGAATGGAAAAGCGTTTTTATCATGCGTTCGTTCGTAGGAGCTAGGGGACGAAATTAAACAGGGAAGGAGAGAGAAGGGAGAGAGAGAGAAGAACCATGTTGTAAATCTTGCAAACAAGGCAGCCAGGAAGCTTACAGCACTTCGCCGTATCTCGCATCTGCTTGACAGCAGGGGTTGCAAGATTCTGTACGAGGCACAAGTACGCTCACACCTTGAGTATCCTCCACTTTCTTGGTTTGCCTGCCTCCCCCCCTCTCATCTGCGACTGCTTGACAGAGTAGAGAACAGAGCAAGACGTCTCATCTCTCGCCTGGACCCATCCTGGATAGATCTGTCATTTCAGCAGAGCTTTCAACACAGGAGGGATGTTGGTGGCCTTACTGTTATGTACAAGGCCAGTATTGTCAAAGTACCACACTTGGATCCACTTCGAGGACAGCCTGAAACAAACTTTTATGCCACAAGACGGGCAGAAAGCAGCAACTTCACTCTGGCTGTACCCTTCTCCAGAACATCACTCCATCTGAGATCATACATACCCAGGATGACTCGAATATGGAACACATTCGTACAGCATAATGATGTCAACGAGATAAAGTCAGTTGATCAAATGAAAATGCTGGCCCACAGATGGCTCCAACTTCATCCTGTTCCCTACTTGTATGTCTCATAACAATAAAAATGCTTTCAAATGAGCTGATGTAGGTAACAGCTCTTAGCTTGCCAATAAAGTTAGGAATCCTTAACCTGTAAATACCTTGTCAATAAAGCTAGGGATCCTTAACCTTGTCAAACCCTGTGTAAAAAAAAAAAAAAAAAAAAAAAAAAGAGAGAGAGAGAAAGAGAGAGAGCTCTAGGACCAGGTCAACAAGTAGTCCTCCCGTCTAGGCCTGAAAATGTTCAGATTTTTTTGTTTATACATAAGTAATCAGGTTTTTTAGGCCCAGGTACACATAATTACAATTATCATAGATAGTGTAAATTAGCCTCCATCAAGGTGACTTGTTTCCACTGTGGTCCTTGTAATATCTTATTATTTAAACCTGTAATGTTAAAACATCGTCGACAGTTTCATATAAAGCTTCCCGGGCTGTACTTCTCGGTAAGTTGATTTAAAGAAAACTGTGGAATCTGTATTTTTTTTGCCTAAATTTTGTGCTTCCAAGTCAATGTTTACTTGTCGGGAGTCAACAATAATGTTTTTGTCTGGAGACAGTGTTAGATCTCCTACACAGCAGTGTTCAACTGCAGTGCTCAACCGGAGTGTTCAACTGGAGTGTTCAGTGCACTTGTAGGCTGCTGGACAGATGCCTAAAGTCAGTACCTGATCAACCGGGCTGTGGTTCGTAGGTTGGACTACGTGTGGTCAGCAGTAACAGCCTGGTTGATCGGGTCCTGATCCACCTGGAGGCCTAGTCATGGACCACGTCGCGGGGGGTGTTGACTCCCGGAACACTCCTTCCAGATAGACTGCACGTAGAGGATGTGGCCACTTACATTCCTGGGCCAGTCACCGCCCCGGTGATCCGGTCCTAGACCAGGACTTATCAAATTCCTTTTTGAAGAGTGACGGATGTCTTGGTACCTGACTTTGTACATGAGGGAGCGTGTTGAGAAACCATCATTCTTTTGTTAATGTGTTTCACTGCCTCTCTGCTTTTTACTGGAGGTGTTTTTGGCACTGTCTGCCATGTCACTTGCTTTCACGAGATCATAAGAAAGGAGGAACAGTGCAGTAGGCCTACTGGCCTATACGAGGCAGGTTCTTCTCAAACCAAAACCAACTAACAAAAATATTTGCCCAAACCATTATCAATGTTACCTAATGCTAACTCTGATGCAAGTGCTTACAGTGTGCAGGTTGGGAACCATTGCCTCCAGACTGTTGTTGTTATACTCGTCAGGAGACGGAACAGGTGTCTCCTGATACGGGGTTTAGTCATACAGATCATCCGTTAAACCTTAATAGTCCCTCCAGAGATAAGTAAGATTTGTCAGGAAACAGGACAAGTGTTTCCTGACGCGGGTCTTTGTCTTATGACGACCCAGTATTGCAGTCTCCATCCAGAATTTTCCAGGTTCCAGTTCAATTGGTTGACTGAAGCCATGCAAACAGTGAAGGTTCTCTGGACGTTTTCCAGCTATGCATATTCTCCTGACTTTAGGAGGTTATTAGTATACAGCAATATTCCAGCCTCGGCAGAACAAGAGACTTGAAAATAATTCAAATTGGCTAAGCATTTCTTGTTTTGAATCCACTAGTTATCCAGTCGATACACAAGCAACCCGTATAGGGAAGAAATTAACTTACGATAATGTTCCGGTCTAACTTCATTGACTAGTCACACACTGACTAGCTAATGGTCCAAATCGGATTATTTGTGAATTGTTCCAGTCACGGTATTGTGACTGGTAGTAATAATAACGTAGTTGTTGTCCTTGAATGCGAGATCCACTGATACTCCCAAGTCCCTCACATTGAACTTCCATACAATGTTTTAAGCCTCTCTTGTACTCCCTTTCAATCTTCAATTACTCAGTATTACTTATAGGGATGTAAATGAAATTTGTCGCCATTTAACATCATATTGTCGTCCATGTTCCACTGGAAGACTTGGTGTATATCAGCTTGAAGATTCGCTGTCTTCAAGATGTCGCTCTCATGTAGATTTTGGTATCGTCTTCAGAAGATGAGACAGTGCTATGATTTACATCTCTGTCTATGCCAGATATAAGAATGAGAAAGAGAAGTGGAGCGAGTACTGTGCCTTGAAGAACAGCTTTTCGCTATGACAGCCTCCGATTTCCCTCTATTGTTACTCTCTCGGTTCCATTTATTAACAAGTTAAATACCTATCTGTTCTTTCTCCTCAGTTATTCGTTTTGCATGCACTGTACACCATGGTCGCATTTGATAGAAATTCCTGTACAGCACAATATATCTGCATTTTGCTTGCTTTCCAGTGCAGCCAAGACCACGACATGATGGTCTAGCAGTTGCATAAGGTTTCAGCACCCCACTGAAAACCCATGACTACCCTGGGTTATGCAACTGTTGTGATTCCATGTGACTGGCAATCAAGCTCCTTAGGACTCTTCCAAAGATTTTCATAATGTGGGATGCTAGTATTGTTGATCAATAACTTTATATGACTGTTTTGTTGCAGTCTTAGTGGATGGTGGCTATGTTGGCGGTTCTTAATTACTGCAGGATGGGACCAGTATCCAGGTACCTTCTGTAAATTGTTTAGGGCCAGAGATGAAGAATTAGACACATGTCCTTGTATTATGTTGATATAGCCACTGGTAGGCGAAAGGTCTACAAATAAAGATACCCAGATGTTACACATGTGTCTAATTCTTCGTGGGACAAAGTGAATGGTCATGCTATCAACGGCTTCTTCTAAGTCCAATGGAGTTAAGGTTACGTCAGAAATTGTAGAGATGTCGCCAGCGTTGAGGACCTCTCTCATAAAACATTCATTTGGGTCGTCAGTCTTCAGACTGATTAATGGCTCACTGAACACAGACTTGTATGTATTAGAGGCGCACAGTAGTATCTAATGATTATAATTATAACTATGATTTTTAAAGTGGTGGGGTGGCAAGCCAGTGAAAGGTCTCGGTCAGGTGACCAAAACCTCCAACTGTGTGTCATCAAATGACTAAGGGCAGCGTCAGGAAACACTTGTCCTGTTTCCTGACAAACCTTACCTAACAGAGCAGCATTGTGACTTTTGTGTTTCACTCACTTTTTTATCATTGTAAGTGTGAGATCCACCTCCATCCAACAAAAGCCTGATGCCTGATGTTGATTTTGACCTTAATTTTGCACGTGAGGAAAAAAAATTTGGAATGGTTTCTCATTTCATTAGTTGGTCTTTTCTGTAGGTGTCCCGTAGCTGGATCGCGAGAGCACTCAGCTCACACACTGAGGTCCGGAGTTCGAATCTCCGGTACGGCTGGAAAACATTAGGGACGTGTTTCCATTAGACACCTGCTGTCTCTGTTCACCCATCAGCAAAATAGGTACCTGGGTGTTAGTGGACTGGTGTGGGTCGCATCCTGGGTGTTAGTGGGCTGGTGTGGGTCGCATCCTGGGTGTTAGTGGACTGGTGTGGGTCGCATCCTGGGTGTTAGTGGACTGGTGTGGGTCGCATCCTGGGTGTTAGTGGACTGGTGTGGGTCGCATCCTGGGTGTTAGTGGACTGGTGTGGGTCGCATCCTGGGTGTTAGTGGACTGGTGTGGGTCGCATTCTGGGTGTTAGTGGACTGGTGTGGGTCGCATCCTGGGTGTTAGTGGACTGGTGTGGTCGCATCCGCGGTTTAGTGGACTGGTGTGGGTCGCATCCTGGGTGTTAGTGGACTGGTGTGGGTCACATCCTGGGTGTTAGTGGACTGGTGTGGGTCGCATCCTGGGTGTTAGTGGACTGGTGTGGGTCACATCCTGGGTGTTAGTGGACTGGTGTGGGTCGCATCCTGGGTGTTAGTGGACTGGTGTGGGTCGCATCCTGGGACAAAACTGACCTAATTTGCGAGAAATGCTCAGCATAACAAGCAGCTTTCTATATAGTAGTATGTCATTGATGTCAGCTATGGTCTGTATACCTTGTACATGTACTGGCAGAACATGAAGATATTATTGTTATCTGTTTCTTCTGGTCTCTGTCACAAACAGCTGGAGTTCGAGGTTCTTCAGTTCTGTGACCATTATCTTCATTAGTGCTTCACAAACCTTATGTCCTTTGAGAAGCTCTTATATCTGTCGCCTTCATCTGGAGAGGGAACTCCTCTCTCTCTGGCAGAAGCAGTGGAAATGCGAAGACGATGTCATCAGTCCATTACCCTTGAAGACGTAATTTTAAGGGAGTCAGTCCCTCAGACTGGAGTCAGTGTGTACAGTCCATTACCTAGTCATTGTTCCTGATAATGTGATTCTTTCTTTATGCAAAATACACCGATATTGAAAGTCTGAAGGCGATCTGAAAGAGCATTCCCAAGTTATCACCAGGAAACCATTGGGAATACGTATATATGTTTCAAGCCCATGGTAAATTAGTACTGAAACTAGGAAGTTAGTGGTTCAGTTGTAACTAGCACTGGCGTGCTAGTTACAACACAGACATACACGTGGATAAATGAGACCCGTCAAGTTCAGAAATTACACACATATACAACATTTTTCAAGACAGACGCACTGATTATATCGACTTCAGGCTGAGGAACTGATTACCTAAAACTCCTTCTGGTCCTCACTATTCTTGTTTGTATAGGACTGATAAAGCCACTGTGTGGCGATACGTCTTCTCATTAAAGTTACGCAAGTGTTGCACAGTATCTCATCAACAAACAATCACTGTGATACAATCCAGTGGTTTGAGTACTATCGTATTATCACGATTTTACAATACTTATATTTTTTGAGATGTTTCCTGCTTGCGTTTATCTTCCTCTCACAGCATCCCTTAGAAGTCTTAAGGAAAGACCTGTTGAAAAGTACGAGAACTGAGTTTCATTGAGCTGAACTCTTCTCTTGGCTGATGGACTGATTATCTCAGTTACTTTTACTTCAAGACTGACGGACTCATTGCATTTCCTTATTACTACTGCCTCTATATTTGACTGAAGAAGCCTACTGTGTAGAAGAATCGTTTCAACAATAAAGATACCCAGCTGTTGCACATGTGTCTTAATCTTCAACTTGTCGGTAATTTATACCGTTTTCAATAATACAATTGCACAATAGGTACAATCAACTCAAATCTGACATGAGGGCAGTGAGAGAGTGGAGTCTGCCTCTCACGTATTGTTTTCATAGCAAACAATGTTGTGAGGGGTTTTCCCACGAAGAAGAGGCTGCTGTACTGATGGGATAAATCGGAAAGTCCAGCAGCATCCTTAAGTATTGACAAGCACTTGATGAGAAGTTATGTACTACGCATTTTGATATTCTGATCCGGACTTCCCCCTCGCTCTCCTGCAAACACACACACACATACACACACACATACACACACACACACACACACACACACACACACACACACACACACACACACACACACACACACACACATGCGCGGAATAGACAAGGTGGAGAAAGACGGGATGTTCCAGAGAGGGGACACAGACACAAGAGGTCACAATTGGAAGTTGAAGACTCAGATGAATCAAAGGGATGTTAGGAAGTATTTCTTCAGTCATAGAGTAGTCAGGCCATGGAATAGCCTAGAAAGGGATGTAGTGGAGGCAGGAACCATACATAGTTTTAAGGCGAGGTATGATAGAGCTCATGGAGCAGGGAGAGAGAGGACCTAGTAGCAATCAGCGAAGAGGCGGGGCCAGGAGCTGTGACTCGACCCCTGCAACCACAAATAGGTGAGTACACACACACACACACACACACACACACACACACATACACACAAACTACATACCAGTGTCACTCACAAGTATAGTATACAAAGTCATAGGGAAACTTATCAGGCAAAAACTGGTGGAATACCTGGAAGGGAATGCAAGGTTTCAGGGCAGGGAACTCCTGTGTCACAAAACTATTGGAGTTTTACAAGGTGACAGAAATAAAACAAGAGAGAGAGAGGGGGTGGGCAGATTGCATTTTCTTGGACTGTAAGAAAGCTTTTGACGCAGTTCCGCACAAGAGATTAGTGGAAAAGCTTGAGGAGAGGGCAGGAATAGCAGGGAAAGCACTGCAATGAGTCAGGAATACCTGACGGGAAGGAAACAACGAGTGATGCTACGTGACGAGTTGTCAGAGCGGGCGCCTGTAACGAGCGGGGTTCCACAAGGGTCAGTCCTAGGACCAGTGCTGTTTCTGGAATATGTGAATGACATGACGGAAGGAATAGACTCAGAAGTGTCCCTGTTTGCAGATGATGTGAAGCTTATGAGGAGAATGCAAATTGATAAGGATCAGGTAGGACTACATAAAAATCTGGACAGGCTGCAGGCCTGGTTCAACAATTGGTTCCTTGAGTGTAACCCCACCAAGTGCAAAGTCATGAAGACTGGGAAAGGGCAAAGGAGACCTCAGACAGAGTACAGGCTAGGGAGGACCAAAGGCTACAAACTTCACTCAAGAAGAAGGTTCTTGGGGTGAGTATCATACCGAGCACATCTCCTGAATCGCTCATTAACTAAATAACTACTGCAACATATGGAAGCCTGGCATACCTAAGAGTAAGGAGTTATTCAAGACACTGTACACATGTACGTCAGGCCCATATTGGAGTATGCAACACCAGTATGGAACCCATACCTGGTCAAGCACGTCAAAAATGCTAGAAATTGCAAAAGTTTGCAACAAGACTAGTCCAGGGGCTAAGGGGTATGTCCTACGAGGAGAGATTAAGGGAAACCAATCTAATGACACTGGAGGACAGGAGGAATAGGGAAACTATGATAAAGACGTATAAAATAATGAGAGGAATTGACGAGATGGATAAGGATAGATTGTTTCAGAGATGGGACACAGCAACAAGGGGACACAACTGGAAGTTGAAAACGCAATTGAGTCACAGGGATGTTAGAAGTATCTGTTGAATCACAGAGTTGTCCGGAAGTGCTTATCATTTTCCGTTACCTCCACATGTAGGCTTTACTGACCCTACCAGTTCGTAGACACCTACTGCTTCATGTTTCCAGTATACTTATATTTGCAAGTTATCTTGTTCGTGTTTCACAAGGGCTCCTTCTATGCCCCTCGTTTTTTTCCTCCAAGTCTGCCAGAGAGTTGCTGCCTTTAGACTTTTCTTCTAGCAGAGACGAGCCTTTTACACTTCCAGAACTTTCCACTTGCCGATGATCGGCAAGCGGACTTGTTGGCATTTATATTAGTATGATCGATCATTAACATCCATCAGTCCTCGTAGTCCTGTTACGTCTATTTCTTCTTGTTTGGTCACAAGGGGCTCTTCCCCGTCCGTGGAAAACTGCTGTGGTTTTCCCGTTTCCTAACCCAGGTACTTCAGGCCATGAAGCCTCCCATTATCGACCCATTACTCTTACTAGTGCAGTTTACAAGGTGATGGATTGTCCAGTAAATAGACGTATGATGTGGTATTTAGAGACAAATAATAGTCTTTCCACTCGTTAATTTGGCTTTCGTAAGTGCCGCTCCACTATCGACTCCTTACTCAGGAAAGATACTTATGTTCGTAATGGCATTGCTAGTAGCCACTCAGTTATCCCAGTCTTTTTTTGATCTTGATAAAATCATGACACTGCCTGGAGATATAACATCTTAGTCCAAGCTCATTCTTTAGGCCTTCGAGGCAATCCGCCATTTCTTCTTAAATAAAAACTTCTTGTCTGAGACACATTTTTGTATCTGGGTTGATAATCTGTCTTGCCCCAGACTATATCCAGGCTGGAGGTGTTCCTCAGGGATGTGTCCTTAGCACCACTCTTTTTGTACTACCTAGTAATGATCTGGCATCTGTTCTCCCATCTAATATTTAGTCATCACTTTATGTTGATGATTTTGCTATAGCTTGTGCAGGCGCTGACTGCCACCAAATATCAGCTTTTCTCCAGAATGCTATTGACTGTATTTCCCATTGGGTCACTATTCATGGGTTTGTATTTTCTGGTACCAAAACGCACCGGATTACTTTTACAATACGTTCTGTTGTCTTATATACTCCGCTATACCTGTAAGGTTTCCGGATCCCTGAACATGATATTGTCAGATTTTTCAGTGTTCTGTTTGACCGCGGGCTGTCCTGGAAACCTCACATTATCTCCTGGAAACCTCACATTATCTCCTTGAAAGCAACTTGTCATAGCCAACTGAATCTACGTAAAACCCTCGCTCATCTTTCTTGTGTGGCTGATCGTCAAACTCTACTTCAATTTCATTCAGCCCTAATTTTATCGAAACTAGGCTATGGTGACCAAATATATTCTGCAGCCTCTCCTGCAACTCTTTCTAAACTTGATCCCATTCATCATCAGGGATTACGTTTATGTCCAGGTGCTTTTCTCTCCTCTCCTGTTGAGAGCCTATATGCAGAGGTGAATGTTCCATCTCTGAACGATTGGCATGATGCCCATTGCCCCAGATATTTTGTCCGTTTTTATGACCTTCACGATCCTTCTATATATAGGATAGTAACGGTCATTAGTAGAGGTCCATTATTTGTTCGCCCCCCCTGTTTACTCAGTCCCTTTTTCTTCGTCTTCACTAGCAATTGGCCTTTCTTCAGTTGCCCCCTTTATATGTTCATCTAGCATCTAACTTTTCTCTTTCGCCTTGCATCTTGCTCCTTCTTTCTTAACCAGCTCCCGTCTCATTCTCATGTCGTTGTAGTTTACACTGATGAATCTAAATCCTCTGACGGTGTCGGGTTTGCAGCAGTGTTCCCGGACAGTGATGTGGGAGGTCATTTATTAGACTCCTCTAGCATTTTCACAGCTAAACTGTATGCAGGTCTCATGTCGATTATATTCAATGCTTCCAGGCCTACCTCGACATTCGTGGTAGTTTTAGACTCCTTTAGTGCTTTGCAAGCTATCCAAAAAAATAATTCACCTTATCCCCTAGTTCTTCATATACAACTTTGGCTGTGCCGCATTTCTAGCAATAACAAAGAAATCGTTATCTTCTGTGTCCCTGGTCATATTGATGTTCAGAGTAACGGGCAGGCAGACTCTGCTGTGCAGTCAGCAGTACTTGACCATCCCATTTCATAAAGAAGTGTTCCATTCTCAGGCTATTTTGCTGTAATCTCTAGCCACCTGCAACCGTTGGCAACAACGTTGATCTGATTTGATTAATCACAAATTATATTCTATCATGCCGTGTTTAGGATTCTGGTCTTACCATCATTGTTATGGGGAATAAATTATGTGCATGAACTGCATTACATTATACCAATAATTTAATTAGGAAGGCAACAAAGATAACTATTACTTATCAACTGTTACAACTCTGAACACCCTAGGTCACAAGGAGAATGTCTCCCTCCGACACCCACTTCCCTCATACATCCCACATCTACTCTGGACCTATAAAAATTAACATCATATTTAATAAACACAACGAGTAATTTTGGTAATACTATTTACATTAAAATTATGTAGACTGTATTATTAGGTTAGACTGACGGAAGGAAGGGGGGGGGGGTGAGGGGTACTTGCATTTATACATCATATGAGAAAAAATATTTGTTACCACCACTTACCAAATTTGTCTGGAAGTCGCCTGATACATATAGATCACCCACAACCCCTGCCTAGATATGAGGAACCTAACTGGCCAGAAGTTCAACATATAAAGTGCAGTGTACTTAGCTGTGGGTGTTGATGGCTCCTTATAATCCCCTTTCACCGTCTAATTTCCAAGTCCTGCCAAGTCGCTGTTTTCGCACATTCTACAGGACTGTAACTCTGATTTTTCTTGTTCCTATTTGGGAGGCTTAAACCCCATTTAGCCTCCAGAGCCTCTGAAGAATTCCCACAAATTTCAATGTGGTCTTGTTCCTCAAATTCCAATATGGCGTCCTCCCTCACCCGACGCTACTTGTTTGCTGGTTCCCTTTTTAATTCCCAAATTAATTTTAAACCAACAACAATGCATATCGTTGAATTACATACTAAAATTATGCACTATGGTTTCGGAAAATTCAAAATTTTCCACAAATGTCATGGTTGTGAGACTACACTTCACCGTCTTGGTATCAGACACACACGTCTCACTTACGGGTATCTCGTGGAGAGGGGCCAAGTTTCACTCGGTGAGAATTGTCAGGTTTCAGTTTCAGTTTGCCATATTCTATTAGACTGTCCTGTTTACCACCAAGCACGCAGAAATTAACTCTGACGGTGTTACTGCTCTAACACCCTTACTTTATTTTCCCTACTCACTGGCGGCCCAACTTTGACACAGACTCCGACACAGACTCCCTCTTTGACTTATAGACAGCAACAGATTTATTACATAAACTTTTAGCACTCCTCACAGCCCTTACTGACTGTACCTCTCTTATACTTTCTACCCTCGCTAGTCTCAGATCAAAGATTTTCGCCCTATCCTGCAGTGGGCTTGGCACTTAGTTTTGCTTATAATAATTATAATAATTATCAGAGACTTCAATGAAGGTCTTTCCACCACTGATGAGTCTTTTAAATCACTGTTTCTCAATAATTCCCTGAGAATCTTTTCCACTCACCATGTGAACGAGTGCGATTGTGTGTGTGCATGTGTGTGTGTGTGTGTGTGTGTGTGCGCGCGCACGATAATCCTCTATATAAGCCGATGTGGCACTGAAACTACTCAGAGAGCCTCTGATCCCTGACGAGCATCTCTTCAGAGCTGCGTACAGTACCTGCCACAGCCCAAGTGCCACAGTCTTCTGCTACAGCACTTGCTGGAGCTCCTGCTTCTCCATCGCTATCTACGCTAGTACTCTCCTCCTCCCCGAGGACACCAAACTTCCACCATGGTCGCTTGTAGAATGGTAAGATTACTCGCTTCTGCAGTGACTACCACAGTAAGTGGTGACGTGACTGGGACATTGACTGGTACCTCCTGGCGTCATCCGAACGATTCGTTATATACCAATCAAGTAACTGTGGTGTTCTGTTGTAAACAGTGACAAGTGCAACGTAGGTGTTAGACACATGAGGAAGGTCATAGGCGTTACTGAAGTTCCCCTGGTACGCAGGTGTTACTTAAGAACGCCTTGTGTTACACAGGTGTTACTGAAGTACCCTTGGTATTATACATGTATTACTGAGGTACCCCTGGTGTGACACAGGTGACATCTAAGAGCCATAGGTGTTATACAGCTGTTTTGATTACTGTCCTATCTAGTGAACATGTGTTCAGTGCTACATGGTAGTACCTGGCACTGTCCAATCCCACAGTGACCGGCACTGTCCACTCCAACGAAGAAGTGCCTGGCACTGTCCAATACCACAGTGATTGACACTGTCCACTCCCATGAAACAGTGGCTAGCACTGCCCAATCCCACACAGTAACTGGCGCTGTCCAATCACACAAAGAAATGAATGACTCTGTCTATTTCAACAAAGAGGTGCCTGGCACTGTCCTATTGCACACAGTGACTGGCACTTCCAGTCACAGAAATTAGTACCTTACACTGTCAAATAACACACGTTAGAAGCTGGCACTGTCCAATCCCACAAATTAGTGTCTAGTACTCCCTAATCACACTTGGTAAAGTGTGGCACTGTCCAGTTCCCCAAAGTAGTCCTTGGCAGTATCTAATCTCACACATTACTGACTGGCACTCTCCAATCCTACAAAGTAGTGGATGGTCCTGTCCAATTTCACATAGTGACTGGCACTGTCCAGTCCCACAAAGTCGTGCCTGGCACTTTCCAGTCCCACAAAGTCGTGCCTGGCACTGTCCAGTCCCACAAAGTCGTGCCTGGCACTGCCCAGTCCCACAGAGTCGTGCCTGGCACTGTCCAGTCCCACAGAGTCGTGCCTGGCACTGTCCAGTCCCACAAGAACTGTCAGATTCTTGCAAGATCTATCTAAAATTTGTAAAATTCTTTAGAATTAGTAAACTGTCTAAATTCATTCAAAAATGCTCTAGGCCATCTAATCTAATTCTTCCAGTCTAATTCTAAATCCTACAGTGTTCATATATTGAGAGTTATATAATTATATTTTAGCTTCCTATAATGCTATACTTAGATATATAATGTCAAATTAGACAGCAGATAATGTCGAGTAATTTATAATTAGAGTCGTCGAAGGCGGTCTAGTATTATTTGAAGGTAATGACAAGATTACTCATTTCTATTTGGGCCTTTATGGGTTTAGTGCTTAGTTTCCATTATAATACTCTTATTTCAACAAGATTTCTCATTTGAAAGTTAAGACACATGTGCAACATCTGGGTATCTTTATTGTAGACGTTTCGCCATCCAGTGGCTTTATCAATACAGATTCTAGGACATAATTGGAAGAGAGTTGAATTATATACAAAAGATGAGGTAATCAGTCCCTCGGCCTTGGAGTTAGTGTTCACAGCATCGTGGTGGTGGAGAATCTGGAGCAAAGGCAAGAAGACTGGCGGTTATATAGGCGTCAGTGGATAAGGATAAGGATTCTTCTTGCCTTTGCTCCAGATTCTCCTCCACCACGATGTTGTGAACACTAACTCCAAGGCCGAGGGTCTGATTACCTCATCTTTTGTATATAGTTCTACTGTCTTCCTATTATGTCCTAGAATCTGTATTGATAAAGTCACTGGATGGCGAAACGTCTACAATAAAGATACCCAGATGTTGCACATGTGTCTCAACTTCCATTTTGTCGGTATTTTATACCTTTCTTGCACAAGATTTCTCATTTCTACAGTAGTCTCATCTAATGATGTCTAAAGTTGCAAAATCCTGTCTAAAAATCGTCTAATGGTATCTAGAATTACCTAATACTGTGCCCCATAGTCAACGAGGGATTGTATTGCCTGGAAGTAGAACAACCTCATAACCTCGAGGCTGGCCCCAACCCTAGAGTTGGCCATGGCACTCAATGCCCTGACCCTCTGCAGAGCCCTCTCTTTAATGTGGTGCACATGTTTCTGGAAGGTGAGGCGCCTGTCAATGTAGATGCCAAGGCACCTATAACTGTGAACCCACTCCAGGTTGATGCCCAGGACCCACAGCCTCTGACTGGGCACCTTGGTGCGAAGGATCATGGCTTTGGATTTTGCTGCAGATATCTTGAGTCCCAAGTGACGGCAGGTGGAAGCCAGCAGATCGAGGTCCTCCTGGGCACGCTGCAAAAGCCGGCGCTTCCTAGGTACGACAAGTGCCAGGTTATCGGCATAGCTGAGGAGGAAGGTGCCTCTGGAGAAAGGCAGGCGCACCAGCTGGTGCATCAGTACATTGAACAGGGTGGGACTAAGCACCCCGCCCTGTGGAGTGCCGTTGTCCAGGGTCTTGAGAGAAGAGGCATGCCCCTGGAACTGTACCCGGGCCCGCCTGTCCTGGAGATAGGAACGAAGCCATAAAAGCAGCCTGCCTTGAACTCCCCTGCGGGCCAAGAGTGAGAGGATGGCAGGTGCACTGGGTAGCTCAAAAGCTTTCTCGAGGTCAAGAAAGACAACAATGTGGGCTTGGGCGTCCGACCCAATGCCGGCCAGTAGAGTGGTAAGGCTTTCGAATGTGCCTACTCCTCTGGTGAAGCCATAGAGGTGTTTATGAGGAGGGCCAAGCTTCCACCTCAGGCGCTCCAACACCATCCTTTCAGACACCTTCGAGATGCAACTGGTGAGGGAAATGGGTCTCACACTGCCAGGATCCCCAGACTTAGGAATCGGTATGATGTCAGCCTCCTTCCATACGACAGGGAGTTTGCCAGCTCGCCAAGTCCGGTTGACGACCCCCAGGACAGCTGAATGTCCAGAATGGCCAGACCGAGTGATCATGCCATAGGTGATACCATCATGCCCCGGTGCAGTGTCCTGATGAGATGTGAAGGCTGCCTGGAGCTCCTGGTCGGTGAAGTCTTCATCTGTGACGTCCTTAGCCTGGCATGCCGCTTGGATCACCATCATCCTTCTAGGAAGGAGGGTGGCTTGGAGGTCCTGGAGATCCTGAGGCAGTTGAGCCATGGCCGCTCTGGAGGTGAATAGGTCCACCAGACGCTCTGCCTCCGTTGCGGGGTCTGGGTGCAACCGAGCCACACTGCGACACTGCCCAGTGGCCAATCGTAACTTGGTCCAAATCTCAGATAAGGTGGAGGAGTAGCTGAAGGAGGCACACCACTCGAACCATTTAGCCTGCCGGACCCTGTGTGAGACATGGCGTGCATGCCGCACCACTTCCCTGAGCAGACGCATGGACTCAACCGTGGGATTACGCCTGTGCATCTTGCGTACGACATTAATGCGGTGGTTCTGCTCCCTGATGTCCTCATTGTAACACCACCAGTCACGTTTATATGACCCTCCGCCTGTAATCTTAGGTATGGCTGCCTCAGCTGCACATGTGAAGGCCACCTGCAAGCTTTGAGCCGCCTCATCTGGGTCTTCCGGAAGAGGAGACTGCCCACCAGCGCTCAATGACCTCCTGGAAGCACTGCCAGTCAGCCTTTTTTAGATTCCATCTGGGGGTAGGTGTGGGGAGCGGGCACCGCTGGACCATCAACGTGGTGACCACTGCAAAGTGATCACTGGTGAGACGAGGGTGGACCTCCCATCTCGCACTCGAGAGCAACCGCCTAGAGATGAGTGTGACGTCCAAGCAGCCACCGTAGTGATGGGTTGGCTCACCATTATTGAGGAGGGCGATCTCAGGGGCCTCCTCCAGCACAGCCGCAAGGTGCCTCCCAGCTGCGTTGGTAGGAGAGACAGAAGAAAATATTGGGTGGTGGGCATTGACATCCCCAGCCACAACAAGACCCTCCCGTGGGGCGAGTGCTGCCACCTCTGAAATGTCAAGGGTGTACAGAGAGCTTCTGTAAATATTGTAAACCATGTGAGGTCCATCCGGTAGGTGTAGGGTGACAGCCTGAACCTCTACGCCCTCCCCACAGTTAATGGGGTCATTGGAGATTGAATGAGGGATAGTGGTCCTGACATAGATCGCCGTGCCCCTGCCAGTCCCTTCCAGGCACTGAAGGTAGGCCGAGAATCCCGGGATACGTGGCTGCATTTGATGTGACAAATTGGTAAGTGTCTCCTGGAACAGGAAGACATCAACCTCATCCTGAACTGCAGCTTCAATCACTAAGTGAATTTTCCACTGCAGCCCGCAAATGTTTCACTGGAGGATCTTCAAGGGCCACCGAGGTGGCCCTCTGATTCCATCTCTGCCTGGGACTCGTCGTCCGTTGTTGGCGACTCCGGGGCCTCCTCCATCATGGACTGGAAGGACTCCTGGATGATGGCCTGAAGTTCCATTGAGGCCTTCCTGTCTAGTAGGACCACGCCCAGCCTCCATGACAGGAGCTGTCTGCAGGCGCCCCTGTCCTCTGCCGACGGCAGCAGGCGACAGAGGAGTGCTGAGATGACCCTGATGATTTTCTTCAGTCGATCGGGAAATGATTCGACCATTACCTCTGCAGGCATTGAGCTGGACGACCCGTCGAGTCGGGGCTGGGTCACTGGGTATGTCTGGGTGGCTGTTGACACTGCAGCAGCATAAGTTGGGTGCACCCTGGGCCCGGCCTGAGTGGCCATGGGCTTCTGGGTCCCCTGCCGGGGAACCTCTGCCTGACTGGCCGCTCCCAGTAGGGGCCTGCCCTTGGGAAGAGGCCTGCTGGCGGTATGGCAAGGAATGTTGGTGCCCAGCTGGGACCTGCTGGGCAGTGTGCCTGGCCTGTGACTGTTTTTCCCATTGATTCTGTCTTCTTGGCCACCTTACCATCCGACCCCGAAGTTGACCGCACTGCTGCAAGCCAGTGCGTGCCCCCTGATGCAACTACCGGGAGCCCAGTGCCGGGAACTCGCTGGTATTACCCTCCTGCGGTATCTGGGGAACCGCGGTCAGAGCCCATACCGACTGTTGCTGGGTGGTTCCAAGGCTGGGTGGCGTCGGGGCTGTCGGGTCGTTCCGATGATGAACCTGCTGCCAGTGCTGCACCATCACAGGACAGCTCCGGTTCCAGGCATGGTGCCTCTTTGAGCAGTTGGCACACTTGGGCTCCTGCCAAAGGGCTTTGCCGGTTGGCTGTTTGAGGATGGCAATGCAGTCCTTCGAGTCGTGTGCCTTGCTGCACACACCACACTTCTTCTCTCACTGGCAGGTGGCTGCAATATGATTGAACCCCTGACAGTTGAAGCATTGTACTGGGCCTGACAGGTATGGTCGGGTCTTGAATCTTCCCCAGACCCCAAGGTCCAGGTTCTGGGAGTGGACTTGTGGTGGATCACACCTGGGTGGGCACCTTGTTCACTGTTGCAGCGAGTCGCTCCGCCTTGACAATATTGGGCACTTCCAAAATGGGGTCCAGTGGGAGGGGCACAGGGACGTGTAAGAGCACCCCCTTGTACACCTTCTCCGAAGCAACCAGTTCCACCATGCTGGGATGGTCACAACCATCCCCTTCAATTCCTCGTAAGAATCTTCGTCCCGAGGAATAACCAAAACCTCGTTCCTGAGAGTGAACTCGCAGTGGAACTTGAGGCGGGGTAGACCTTCCAGATACCTTACAGACCTATAATCCGGAACCTTGAATTTGTTGAAGGCCCTGGTTGCTTGTGCCTGAGCTGAGCGGGAATTCCTCCGTCCACGTGGAGTCAGCCAGTCCCCGTCCACTGTGGAGGCCGGCGCAACTTGTGTAGGGACCTGGGATGGCTCTATCCTTGCCAGTTGAGGAGCTACAGCCTCCTGGCTTCCTTCCACAATCCCTATGGCCATCTGGGGGTGCAAGTCTCCTTGGGTAGCGGCTGCCGACGGATCTAGTGGCATATTGGCAGATACAATAGTCTCTACTGCATTCTTGGCCTTCTTGGTGGGGGCTCCCACCTGCCCCACGTCGTCCTCCAACTCGTCCCCGTATTCCAAGGAACGCTTAGGCCGCTCTCCTGGGTCTGTCATGGTGACTGTAGGTGTGGGGACAGAGCCAGCAGCGGAGCACCTTCTTGTAACCTCACAGCCGCCCACACTGGGCGCAGAGCCGTGAGGCTCAGTGCCCCAGTCAGGGCCCGTAGCCACCCGCACGTGGCTCACTGCCCTGAAACACTAAACACAGTCCAAGGACCACTAGAAACGTCGCCAATCTGTGCGTAAACTAACAGATATATATTCCAAGCAAACACAACACTCTCTGTCCTACGATCTTTCCACACCTGTGTTCCGTATCCAATCTCGATGATGATCACGTAATGTGTTCCGTCGTGTAACTGATGTGTGTCGAAGGTTGAACGTGTCTAATGGAGTTTAGTAATAGGTGGATTTAACCGGGATAGACAAGTGATTGTTTAACCTCAAATGTATTAATAAAAATGTTAATTAATAAGTAGGAATTATCTTTTGTAATTATAACTTATTTACATATATTTCCCCAATGCTTGCTTGATTTTATTTTTATTTAAGGTATTTTATTTTTTTCCCCATAATTTTTAAAGGGGTAACTCAACTCACGAAATCGTAATGACACGATTCCAAACAAACCATACCACGGATGGGGTTAGAACCCGCGATCAGAAAGTCTCAGAACTCATGACTGACGCATTAGCCACTGGGCCAGCTAGCTCCCATAAGATTCATCAAACTTGGTATATTTATAAAGGGGTAAATTGGTAAGCCAGTGAAAGGCCTCGGTCAGATAACCAAAAGTTCCGGCTGTGAATCATCATCTGATTAAGACCAGCGTCAGGAAACACTTGTCCTGTTTCCTGACTTACCTTGCCTAACATTTTCTACATTCCCTTGTGTGATATGTTTTCTGATGACTTACTAGTCTAGCTCGACTTTGCGCTTAACTCTACTTGTGAACACTTTGGCCTATTGGTATTTAGCGTCTTATCTTGCACCTTTGAGGAATAGAGATGAGAATATTATTGATAGACTTGGTTATTAAAACTAGTTTAAGTGAGGGGACAATGTTTCTCACTGTATAGAGTTTTACTAAGACACAATATTGCTCATCACACTGAGAAATATTTTCTTCACAGTTGACAGTAGTAAGGCCTTTTAGGGTTGTGAGTTACGTTCGACATCTGTGGATGGTCTCCCTCATTCTCTCCCTCTCTCCAACAGATGTGGTCACTGGTGGTGGTGGCGATGGTCGTCGTAGTGGTCACACTGGGTCCGACTGGCGTCCGTGGACGGTCCGTGGAAGGGTCGGTGAGGCTGGAACGACTGCTGTCGGCCGGGTCATCTTCAGCACCTCTGGGTTTCCTCTCACAAGATCACAGCCTCAACAAGAGACAAGTGTTCGACCAAGCTTGCAAAGGCGTCTATGACCGAGCACTCTTCAAGAAGCTTGACCGAGTTTGTGATGATTGTTACAACCTCTATCGTAAACCTTACGTTGCTGCCTCCTGCAGGTGAGCTGCCTACCACACCAGGTACTACGCTAGCTACACCTTCAGGTGCTCTGCTAGATGCAGTACTAGGTATCCCATCCTTAGTATTCCCTGGGACTCATCCAGGTACCACAAACCATACGTTGCTTTCCCTTAATGGTGAGATGCCTACCACACCAGGTACACCTTCCGGTACTCTGCTAGATGTAGAGCTAGGTATCCCATCCTTAGTATCCCCAAGAATCCCTCCATCTAACACAGACCATGCAATGCTGCTGCTTCTCGCAGGATAGCTGCATACCACACCAGGTACCACGCTAGGTACACCTTCAGATATTCTACTAGATTCAAGACTAGGTATCTCATCCTTAGAATCCCCAGTGACCCCCTCCAGGTACTAGGAACCATACGTTGCTACCCTTTGAAAGCGAACACTCCATATACCACATTAGGTTCAGCATTAGGAACTCTGCTACTTGACATACTGAGTACCCCATTCTGAGAATCCTCTGTACAGTGCAACGTACAGAACTTTGAACTCCATCCAGACAAACAGAGCCAAGTTCTCTACAGCTATATGTACCCCAGCATTAATACTCCATCCACGTCCCCTTCCATACTATATTACCTCACTAGTAATTTTATATAGGTACAGGTACACAAATACAATTATCATACATAGTGTAAATTACCTATAATAAGCCCAAAAAGGTCAGACACTGATTTATTTGTCCTAATAGGCACGCAAACCATAATACTCAAAATGATAAATATTTTAATAAATACAGCGAATCTTTTGCAAATGAAATTAGAAACGTATGTCCAAAATTGAATGTAAGTTATGGAACGTCCTGTGAAGGCTTTTTCATGTAATATCCAGTTTTAAATGCATTTTTCAATCATATTTACAAAAGAAATTATACTGTCTAGAAGTACTTTATAAGACTGGTGACTAACTCCTATCAGTCACCCCCTTCCATATAAACTCAGGTAATTCACTAGGTACAGGACCAAGTACTCCATACATAGGTAAATTCTCTACAATAGGTACCTTCGGTTCCCCTTTCCATATAATCACTATCAGATAATTCACTAGGTACATAGCCAAGTACTCGGTACAAAGCTAAGCTCTCTACTGTAGGTACCCCCGATTTCACCTTCTATATATCTGGTACACTAGGTACAGGACCAAGTACTCGGTACATAGGTAAACTGTCTACTATAGGTACCCTTTCCCCTGTTTGCCCTTCCATACCATCCCAAACACACCAATACGTGCCACAGCCGTCCCGTACACACCAGTAGGTGCCACAGCCGTCCCGTACACACCAGTAGGTGCCACAGCCGTCCCGTACACACCAGTAGGTGCCACAACCGTCCCATACACACCAGTAGGTGCCACAACCGTCCCATACACACCAGTAGGTGCCACAACCATCCCATACACACCAGTAGGTGCCACAACCATCTCCCAGTACACAACCCAGTAGGTGCCACAACCGTCCCATACACACCAGTAGGTGCCACAACCGTCCCATACACACCAGTAGGTGCCACAACCGTCCCATACACACCAGAAGGTGCCACAACCGTCCCATACACACCAGTAGGTGCCACAACCGTCCCATACACACCAGTAGGTGCCACAACCGTCCCATACACACCAGTAGGTGCCACAACCGTCCCATACACACCAGTAGGTGCCACAACCGTCCCATACACACCAGTAGGTGCCACAACCGTCCCATACACACCAGTAGGTGCCACAGCCGTCCCATACACACCAGTAGGTGCCACAACCGTCCCATACACACCATAGGTGCCACAACCGTCCCATACACACCAGTAGGTGCCACAACCGTCCCATACACACCAGTAGGTGCCACAACCGTCCCATACACACCAGTAGGTGCCACAACCGTCCCATACACACCAGTAGGTGCCACAACCGTCCCATACACACCAGTAGGTCCACAACCGTCCCATACACACCAGTAGGTGCCACAACCGTCCCATACACACCAGTAGGTGCCACAACCGTCCCATACACACCAGTAGGTGCCACAACCGTCCCGTACACACCAGTAGGTGCCACAACCGTCCCATACACACCAGTAGGTGCCACACCATCCCATACAACACAGTAGGTGCCACAACCGTCCCATACACACCAGTAGGTGCCACAACCGTCCCATACACACCAGTAGGTGCCACAACCGTCCCTACACACCAGTAGTGCCACAACCGTCCCGTACACACCAGTAGGTGCCACAACCGTCCCATACACACCAGTAGGTGCCACAACCGTCCCGTACACACCAGTAGGTGCCACAGCCGTCCCATACACACCAGTAGGTGCCACAACCGTCCCGTACACACCAGTAGGTGCACAACCGTCCCATACACACCAGTAGGTGCCACAACCGTCCCGTACACACCAGTAGGTGCCACAGCCGTCCCATACACACCAGTAGTGCCACAACCGTCCATACACACCAGTAGGTGCCACAACCGTCCCATACACACCAGTAGGTGCACAACCGTCCCATACACACCAGTAGGTGCCACAACCGTCCCGTACACACCAGTAGGTGCCACAACCGTCCCATACACACCAGTAGGTGCCACAACCGTCCCAAATCACACACAGTAGGTGCCACAACCGTCCCGTACACACCAGTAGGTGCCACAACCGTCCCATACACACCAGTAGGTGCCACAACCGTCCCATACACACCAGTAGGTGCCACAACCGTCCCATACACACCAGTAGGTGCCACAACCATCCCATACACACCAGTAGGTGCCACAACCGTCCCATACACACCAGTAGGTCCACAACCGTCCCGTACCACAACACCCCCCCCCCAGTAGGTGCCACAACCGTCCCATACACACCAGTAGGTGCCACAACCGTCCCATACACACCAGTAGGTGCCACAGCCGTCCTATACACACCAGTAGGTGCCACAGCCGTCCCATACACACCAGTAGGTGCCACAACCGTCCCATACACACCAGTAGGTGCCACAACCGTCCCATACACACCAGTAGGTGCCACAGCCGTCCCATACACACCAGTAGGTGCCACAACCATCCCATACACACCAGTAGGTGCCACAACCATCCCATACACACCAGTAGGTGCCACAACCGTCCCATACACACCAGTAGGTGCCACAACCGTCCCGGGTCCGAGTTCTTCGATTCTCAGGCATTCCTATTTTATTTTAAATATTATTTTATTTTTATTAAATTATTTGGTTCTCTGAACATTTTGCTAATTTATGAATTATTTTCTCACTGCCCATTTTTATTTATTATTATTATACCTAATATTTTTTTTGTTGCACATTTAATACTAACTGAAACCTCAAAAATTTCTTTTAAGTTGACTTTCCAAAAATAAATTTCACATTATCTTTTTACTTTAATGCACCTCTTTATTTATTTTTTTTGTCATTTAAATACGGATTTTTCTTGACCTCATTTGTCTGGTTAATATTTAGTTTATGGGTCTATTGTAAGTTGGTTATTATTATTAAAGATTAGCCGGTATTCTCCCGGCCCGAGCCTTTTCCAAGTGGTGGCCCGGCCTTGGCTCCCTCTTTAGGGAGTGTCTGAGACCTAAGTCTCCCATGGGAGGAGGCACAAGTTCCTCCTCATCTTTGGGACCAACTGTCCCCAGGCCTAGCCACAAGCTAGGCCTCTCTGGTCTGCCATCCCCGCCACAAGGGGACTAATGGGAATGACAGTCTTATGAGCTAAAGGCTCGGGCTCAGGCACCTACCCTACCCTAGAAGGGTTAGGCATGGTGTCGATGTTTATTAACGGAGAATTTGCATAATAAATAAACAAATAACTAGAGCCCCATAAACTAAATAAGCCAGTTTTTATTTATTTATTTTTTTTACATTCACTTTTCTTAATTTTCTGTTATTTTTGTCACGATTTTTAATTAGTTTCCCCTCCGTTCGCCCCTCTCTCGTTTTCTTGGCAACATAACAGGGCTAACTGCTTCGATGGTGAGATGTTCCAAGCATGTGTCTATGACTTGGGGCTCTACTACGACATGTACATGGACATTAGGGAAATGATCAAGGGTTAATGGTCCTCGGCTGCCATTCAGGGGCACTCAGTATGTGCCACACCTCGGGAAGGCACTCAACTTTTACCAGAGAGATTCTTAAGGTAAATTATTGACAACTTCTATTTTTTGCTTCAACTAGGAACTCCTTATTTAATTACATTTCTTTTTATTCTGTAGTTTTTGGGTCTATGAAATACGAGGCGAATCGGAGAATTAATGAGGAGAAAAAGATGAGTGGTGCATTGAGGAGTCTGTAGAGACAAAAAACATGAAAGCAAAGAAGGGAATGTATGAGAGTATAGTTATACTAACACTCTTATATGGGTGTGAAGCATGGGTGATGAATGTTGCAACAAGGAGAAAGCTGGAGGCAGTGGAGATGTTGTGTCTGAGGGCAATGTGTGGTGTGATTATAATGAAGAAAATCCATAGTTTGGAAATTAAGAGGAAGTGTGGAGCTACTAAAAGTATTATCCAGAAAGTTGAGGAGGGGTAGTTGTGGTGGGTCAGACATTTAGAGAGGATGGTACGAAACAGAATGACTTACCTGGAGTATACCTATAGAGGGTTTTAGGGGTCAACGCCCCCGCTGCCCGGTCTGAGGCCAGGCTTCGTGGTGGATCAGGGTCTGATCAATCAGGCTGTTACTGCTGGCCGCAAACAGATTGATGTACAAACCACAAACCAGTTGGTTAGGTACTGACTTTAGGTGCCTGTCCAGTGCGTTCATGAAGACAACCAGGGGTCTATTGGTAATTCCCCTTATGTATGCTGGGAGGTAGCTGAACAGTCTTGGGGTGCATAAATACCCGTAGATGAATCTTATTGTAGTCAGCTGGCCCAGTGGATAACGCGATATCTGGAGTTTTATGACTGATCGCGGTGTAATATAGTCAGGAAACTGAACAATAGCTTCCTGACCTCCTATAGCTCTTTATCATTTAATTGGACTACCTATTAAAATATTATCCAGTATCAGCTGTGGGTCATCCTATGGCTAAGACCAGCGTCAGGAAACACTTAATCTTTTTCCTGACGGACCTTACCTAACCCCTTATGCAAGTATGTATACCTGGAGTTTAACTCTCTCCAGGTAAACTCCAGGTATACATACTTGCATAAAGGGTTAGGTAAGGTCCGTCAGGAAAAAGATTAAGTGTTTCCTGACGCTGGTCTTAGCCATAGGATGACCCACAACTGGAGCTTTTGGTCATCTGACCGAAGCCTTCCACCTGTTTACTAGTCGTCCACCTCAAAAACTATGATTGTGATGATAATCATTTTTATTATTAACTTTTTCCTGACGAACATTATAACAAGAACACAATTTTATAAGTGTTATTTTTTAATATATAACTGGTCGTCTATAAGAGTGAAATAAGCGGAAGGTTGACAACTAAATCAACTCGGTTTTATAACTTTTTTTAGATATTAATGAACATATTACTGTTAATGTTAGTTGTGTTCGTTGTTCACTTGGCATTGAGAGTCTTGGTGAAGGCTCTTAATCCAAGGTGCTCCACCATAATACAATAGTAATGGTAATTCTCGTCTCCCACAGGGAAAACTGCTACAGTAACTTGGTGTTCCGTCAGTGTCTGGACGACCTGCTCCTTGTAGACGTTGTCGACGAGTACGTTTCCGGGGTCCAAATTGTAGGGAAATAAGTCGACGTATCTACCACAACTACCCATGCCTCATCCCACCATCACTACACGAACCCCTTCCCACCACAATTACCACTAACACCAACACCCGGGACCCCTCACCCACCACAACTATAAAAATCTCCCACTGTGACAATCAACTGTTGACCTCCTGAGAGCCCATATGTGACTGTAAACTTTAAGACATTTTTAACACTGCAGGACACTGTCAGAAATCTGCACTCTTTTTTAAGAACGACTTTAAGACTGCTTGGACGTCTGTGATTGTTTTGTTTATAAGAAGAACCTAGAAAGCCATCTGACGTCTGGAGACGCAACAGATCCTTCAACACAAAGACGGATTAAGACATCGATGGACGCATTAAAAGATCTACAGATGCCCGAGGAAATCCAGTGGAGTCTACGGACGCCCGAGAAAATCTAATAAGGCCCATGGACACCCAGAGTTGGAGGCAGCAGTGCATCTCCCAGGTGGAGTTGGAGGGCATCATCAGTCTGTACAAGAGGGACTTTTTCACCTCGCTGGAGGACATCATCGTGCACCAGAGGGACCTCCTCACCTCAGGAAGACCTAGGACCACATAGATGCTCCCATCGATAATTATTCTGTGGAAACGTAAGAGAGCTTATTCAGAAGTTGCTATCACCTGGACGTGGAACAAATATCGCTTTTGAATTGTTACTATCATTGGGGCCTGGAGTTACTATGGCAACTGGTAGTGTGCCTTCCCCTCTTCCCAGACACTGGCAGCTGTTGTCATCTTATGGCTCATGGACACGTACACAGACATGGACATATATATATTTACAGATACTGACGTATATATACAGATATTTATTTATATATTGATATATACCGTAACTACCTTCAGGTACATTGTAATTACTTATTTATTTGGGCTATTTTAAGTGGTCATTAGTATGAAAGTATTAGAGAGAGAGAGAGAGAGAGAGAATCTCATAGTCACTATAGCTTCTAGTCAAAATATTAGTAGGGACATAATTATGTTTAGAGGCGAGTTGAGGCGTCTCACTGGAGGTGCTCAGTAATACACAATCATCCTTCTTTAATTTTAAGAAATGGCTAACTAATGTTAAGGACTAACTTGTGTAAAATCTTCCCAATTCTTTAACTTGCTTCGTAAGGAAGAGATTTGGTAACCCACGAAATTTGAGGCGGGTTAAATATTTATTTAGTTTGGTGTTGGTAATCAGTCAAGAATCTCATCATATGTACCAAAGATTAGCATAGTGAGAGACAAATAAGACATTCCTCAGGTGGCACGATAACCACCAAGATTAGCATAGTGAGAGACAAATAAGACATTCCTCAGGTGGCACGATATCCACCAAGATTAGCATAGTGAGAGACAAATAAGACATTCCTCAGGTGGCACAATATCCACCAAGATTAGCATAGTGAGAGACAAATAGGACATTCCTCAGGTGGAACGATATCCACCAATATTTCTTGTGTGTGGGAATAAAACTGGATTCATGAACCATATTTGTTTCTCCTTTTTTCTATACTGAATCAGCCAAAAAATGAAATTAAGTGATTTAAAGATGGTAAATTAATAATTTAATTTAAATAGCAGAAAATGGCAGAAGGAAAAAATATAAACAAAATATATAAAACAATAATTACTGTGAGTGTTTGTTTTTATAGGCCTCGGTCAGATGACCAAAAACTCCAGCTGCAGGTCATTATTATGATTAAGACCAGCGTCAGGAAACACTTGTCCTGTTTCCTGACTAACTTTACCTAACCTACGGCAGGGGTTCATACCTATACAGCCTTAATAACAAAACGAGCAAATATCTGAATAACATTTTGCTCTGCGTAGATAATGTGAAGTCACAATACCATGGCTGTAACAAGTCACCAAAAATCCTCCTCACTTGCAACTTGACAATGATGCATAAGGGACAGTAACATCGTCATGACCGGGTTCTGTTTTGGTGAACTTTGAGTAGAGCTTCAAGTTATAGCAAAGCTCTACCGAGTGAAACATTACCTCAACAAAACCTTTACTCTGTAACCTTATGGAGAAAAAAGTGCCACAAACGTCCTCCAGGAACTAGGTATCAAGCTTCTTCAAGGTACGAGAGATCCAGTGGCTGCTGCCTGCCTTCTCCAGCACTTTAACACGGCGATCCAGAGGGTAAAGTCTTGCTGCAGTATTGGTTCCCACTAAGGTTAGGACAGGAAACAGGACAAATGTTTCCTGACGCGGGTTTTAGCCCTGTGATGACCCGCCGCCGTAGCTTTTCGTCACCTCAACCACTGAACATGAACAACTCAGAAACAAAATATACGTAGCAACCATGTGTATGAATGTACTCACCTATATGTGATTGCAGGGGTCGATTCACAGCTCCGGACTCCGAGTCTTCGCTGGTCGCTACTAGGTTCATATTCTCCTTGCTCCATGAGCCTTATAGTACGTCTTAAAACTATGTATGGTTCCTGCCTCCACTACATCACTCTCCAGATTGTTCCACTTCCTGACAACTCTATGACTGAAGAAAGACTTCCTAACGTCCCTGTGACTCATCTGAGTTTTCAACTTCCAATTGTGACCCCTTGTTGCTGTGTCACATCTCTGTAACATTCTGTCCCAGTCCACCTTGTCAATTCCTCTCAGGATTTTGTATGTTGTTATAATGCCTCTTCCCTGCCCCCGTCCCTCCTGTCCTCCAGTGTCGTTAGGTTGATTTCCCTTAACCTCTCCTCGCAGGACATACCCCTTTATCTTTGGGAATAGTCTTGTTACAAACCTTTGTACTTTCTTTAATTTCTTGACGTGTTTAACCAGGTGTGGGTTCCAAACTGGTGCTGCATACTCTAATATGGGCCTGACGTACACTGTGTACAGAGTTTTGAACGAGTCCTTACTGAGGTGTTGAATCACTATTCATAGGTTTGCCAGGCGCCCATATGCTGCAGCAGTTATTTGGTTAAAGTGAGCCTCAGATGTAAACTTCTATGGGATGAAATTCGTAAGGCATCTACATACGAAAAAGTTGTGATAATGGAAGATTTCAATTATAGACAGATTGAGTGGAGCAGTTTGACAGGAAATTTAGAGTCAAGTGACTTTCTTGATACGATTCAAGATTGTTTTTTAAAACAGTTTATGACAGAACCAACTAGAGGAAATAACCTTCTTAACTTGGTTCTTGCCAGCAGGGAAACGCTAATTAATAATCTGGAGGTTAATGATGAGCTTGGGAAAAGTGATCACAAGTTACTCAGTTTTAAAATATCATGGAACTCCCCTAATAACGGCAATCAAGTCTCTGTCCCTGACTTCCGCTTGGCTAATTTCATAGGACTAAAAAAATTACTTGGATGGGCTGAACTGGAATGACCTGACTAAGGGTCAGGTAGGTGGTGATGACTGCCGATATGACGTTTTCCAGGGCATAGTTCTAGCTGCTCAGACAACTTATGTTCCAAAAAGGGAAATCAGATCAAGTAAAAATGATCCTAAATGGATGAACAACAGATTAAAACACCTCATTGGTCAAAAGAGAGGCATTCATAGGGAAATCAATAGAGAAGAGGGAAAATTAAGAAATCAATATATTGAGTTAAAGAGAGAAATAAAAAAGGGAATAAGAAAAGCAAAAAGAGATTATGAGGTTAAAGTTGCGAGAGAATCGAAGACTAACCCAAAAGGATTCTTTCAGGTATACAGAAGTAAGATCAGGGACAAGATAGGCCCACTCAAAAGTTCCTCGGGTCAGCTCACTGACAGTGATAAGGAAATGTGTAGAATTTTAGCACATACTTCCTCTCAGTTTTTAAAAGGGGGTCCCAGCGATATTCCAAAAATTTTAAAAATTAGTAGAACAGGACGAAAAAACTGCACGATTAGGGTCCAAGTGACGGGTTCTTGGCAATAGAAAATTTAAAAACCAAACAAACCCCCGGGCCCCGATGAATGAGAAAGGGGTGTTAAAGGAATAAAAAGAGGGCTTGGCAAACCTTGGCTTTTCTTTTCAACATATCACTACAAGGCATGGGCCGATAAGTGGAAAAAGGGGAAATGTTGATACTATTTTCAAAGCAGGGGGACAGGGCCTTGTTCGAACTATAGACCAATAAGCCATAAGCTCCATAGTGGGAAAATTTATGGAACAATAATTGCCGAGGCAGTTCGAGCCCCTTGAAAGCATAAATTAATCACGAATTTCGCATGGTTTTACAAAGGGGCGTCCTACCTTACAATTTATTTAAATTTTTTACTAAGGTATTTGAGAGGTAGATCATGGGAATGAAAATGATATTTGGTATATGGGCTTTGTAAGGTTTTGACAGGGGCCCACACAGAGACTATTTGGGAAAAATTTAAAGGGACATGGAAAAGGAGGAAAAATTTTTTCCGGATAGAGGCATGGTTTTACAAAAGGCAAGAGAGTTTGCATAAAAGGGGGGGAAAAACGGAGTGGGGAAGCGTCACGATGTTCCCCAGGGGGCAGTTTTGGGGCCCCCCCGTTGTTACAATCTACATAAACGACATTGATGAGGGCATAAAGAGCGACATAAGCAAGTTTGCCGAGGGACAACAAAATAGGCCGTCGAATTCTTCTGACGAGGACATTCGAGCACTCCAGGAAGATTTGAATGGGACTGATGCAGTGGTCGGAGAAGTGGCAGATGCAGTTTAATATGGGACAAATGCAAAGTTCTAAATGTTGGACAGGACAAAACCATGCCACATAAAACTAAATAATGTAGATCTTAATATTACGGATTGCGAAAAGATTTAGGAGTTCTGGTTAGCAGTAATCTGAAACCAAGACAACAGTGCATAAGTGTTCGCAAAAAAGCTAATAGAATCCTTGGCTTTATATCAAGAAGCATAAATAATAGGAGTCCGCGGGTTGTTCTTCAACTCTATATACCTTGGTTAGGCCTCATTTAAATTATGCCGCCACTTTTTATGGTCACCGTATTACAGAATGGATATAAATGATCCGGAAACATACAAAAGGGGGATGACAAAGTTGATCCCATGTATCAGAAATCTTCCCTTGAGAATAGACTAAGGGCCCTGAATCTGCACTCTAGAAAGACGTAGAATTAGGGGGGATATGATTGAGGTGATAATATGGAAGACAGGAATAAATAAAGGGGATTTTAATAGTGTGCTGAAAATATCTAGCCTAGACAGGACTCGCAGCAGTGGTTTTAAGTTGGAAAAATTCAGATTCAGGAAGGATATAGGAAAGACTGGTTTGGTAATAGAGTTGTGGATGAGTGGAACAAACTCCAAAGTACGTTATAGAGGCTCAGAACGTTGTGTAGTTTAAAAATACGTTAGATAAATACATGAGTGGGTGTGGGTGGGTGTGAGTTGGACCTGATTAGCTTGTGCTGCTAGGTCAGTTGCCGTGTTCCTTCCTTAAGTGAATGTTACCTGACTTGACTAGGTTGGGTTGTGCCAGGGCTTGAGCCGGTGGGGAGATTGGCCTGCTGCATGCTCCCATTTTTAGGCTTGCTGTATACTCCCTTCCCTTTTCTTATGTTTGTTTATATGCTTGGTGTTATATCACTCACCTATTTTCTTGAGTGGTCGATACATAGCTCCTGGCCCCCGCCTCTTCACTAATCGGTACTAGGTCCTCTCTCTCCCTGCTCCATGAACTTTATCATACCTCCACTACATCACTTGCCAGACTATCCCACTTCCTGACAACTCTATGACTAAAGAAATACTTCCTAACATCCCTTTGATTCTGTGTGTATATTTAAGTCTTCATTTACGATGATTTTTTCATAAATTAATGTTTGCAATTAAAACCAAAATACGTACAGAGATATAATTTTTGCATGGATTACTGGGTATCGAACAGGGAGAGGCGTGAACATACAAGTCTACCTGACCTAGGCCTCATACGTCACCCTCTGGCCTTTGAAATGTCCTGTGACGTGTCCCGTTACCTGTCCCGTGACCTATCCTGTGACCTGTCATGTGACCTGTCATGTGACCCGTCCCGTGACCTTTCCCGTGATCTGCTTATTTGCATTTTAAAGGAGTACATCTTTTCTGTCCTGGGCAAAACGTCGTGTCAGCAATAGAGTTCGGTCCTGGACAAAACATCGCGGCAATAATAAAGAATTTCTTGTAACATCGTGACATTATATCTATTTGCAAAGTTAAAAACATCGTTGAGCCAAACGGATGTTAGGAAGTATTTCTTCAGCTTAAGGATGGCCAGGAAACAGAATGAACTGAACGACGACGTAGTGGAGGCAGGCTCCATACATAGTTTTAAGAAGAGGTATAGTAGGTCCCTATAAGACTAGGGCAGAGTAAATCGGACAAGCGGTAAGTTAAGAGGCGGTCCAGGAGCTGAGACTTGACCCCAGCAACTACAAATAGGTGAGCACATACACAAGGATGGGTCAGGATGAGAATATGGGAAAAGGATGGATGGGGGGACTGGAGGTCGGGTAATAAGTGGCCTATACCTAAAGATATCCGGAAAAACTCTTGGAGCAGGGAGTGGAACTAGTAGTGACCAGCGAAGAGGTGTGGCAAGGAGCTGTGACTCGACCTCTGCAACCACAAATAGGTGAGTTCACACACATACACACACACACACACACACGACATACAAAATACTGAGAGGAATTGACAAGGTGGACAGAGACAGGATGTTCCAGAGATGGGACACAGCAACAAGGGCACACAGTTGGAAGTTGAAGACACAGATGAATCACAGGGATGTTAGGAAGTATTTCTTCAGCCACACAGTAGTCAGGAAATGGAATAGTTTGGGAAGCGATGTAGTGGAGGCAGGATCCAACATAGCTTTTAAACAGAGGTTTGTAAATCCGGTTCGGGAGGGACTTAGTAGGACATAAAAAGGCGGGGCCAGGGCTTGAAACCCCCACCCCCCCCAACCCCAAAAAAGGGAGTACAACTGGCGAGTACAACTGAGTACACACAACACAAAACACACACCCCCACACACACACACACAACACACTAGCAATGTGAGGCAACTATGGGTCAACACACAAAAAAACACAGTGGGGGGGTCCATTATTGTGCTAGGGACTGGGTCATCGTGCCACGCAGGTGCTATCACTCCCAAAAAACAGTCCACGGTTGGCATTCAGCCACATGAACGTTTAACACACTCAATCCCAAACCAAAGACCCCAAAAGCCAACACATCGTGCCCAGGGAAAGATTGATACAAGACACTTTAGAACGGGCACCCATGTGCATGCACCTGAACCCCACAAGACCTTTATCCTGAACTTCACAAGGCCAAAGTTCCTGAACTCTTACAAGACTATGAAACATGAACTCTCACAAAACCTATGTATCCCCGAACCCACAAATATGTTCCCCGTACCTCACAAGGCCAATGTATCCCCAAAATCCACAAGACCTATGTTCCCTGAACTCCAAAAAGGCCAAAGTATCCCTGAACTCTTACAAGGTCCTATGTATCACTGAACTTTCCTCACAAGACCCTACGTATCACTGAACTCTCACAAGACCTATGTATCCCTTGTACTCTCACAAGGCAATGTATCCCAGAACTCCAAAGACCTATGTATCCAATGAAACTCTCACAAGACCTATGTATCCGAACTCTCACAAGTCTATGTATCACTGAACTCTCTCAAGACCTATGTATCCATGAACTCTCAACAAGACCTATATCCTGAACTCTCACATGCCAATGTATAGTGAACTTCACAAGACCTATGTATCCCTGACTCTCACAAGACCTATGTATCCCTGAAACTCTCACAAAGGAACCTATGTATCCTGAACTTCCTCACAAGGCCAATGTATCCCTGAACTCTCACAAGGCCAATGTATCCCTGAACTCTCACAAGACCTATGATCCCTGAACTCTCACAAGGGCCAATGTATCACTGAACTACTCACAAGGCCATGTATCCCTGAACTCATCACAAGCCTATGTATCCCTGATACTCCTCACAAGGCCAATGTATCCCTGAACTTTCAACAGACCTATGTATCCCTGAACTCTCACAAGGCCAATGTATACCTGAACTCTCACAAGACCTTTGCATCCCTGAACTCTCACAAGATCTATGTATCCCTGAAATCTCCAAGACCTATGTATCTCTGAACTCTCAACAAGGACTATGTATCCCTGAAACACTCACAAGACTATGTAATCCCTGAACTTCACAGCTATGTATCCTGAACTCTCACAGGATCTATATATCCCTGAACTCTCACAAGACCTATGTATCCCTGAACTCTAACAGAACCTATGTATTCCAGAACTCTCACAATACTATGTATCCCTGAAACTTCACAGACTTATGTATCCCTGAACCTCTCACAAGACCTAATTGTATCCCGCAGCGCTCGCGACGCTCCCCCCACAAGGACCTATGTATTCCTTAACACTCTCACAAGACCTATGAATCCCAGAGCAGCACGACTCACTCTCTCGTGACCTATGCAACCTCTGAAAACTCTACAAGACCTATGTATTCCTGAATTCTCACAAGACCTATGTATCCCTGAACTCTCACAAGACCTATGTATCCCTGAACTCTCACAAGACCTATGTATCCCTGAACTCTCACAAGACTATGTATCCCTGACTTCACAAGACTTAGTATCCTGAACTCTCACAAGACCTATGTATCCCTGCAACTCTCACAAGACTATGTATCCCTGAACTCTCACTCAATGACCTATGTATCCCTGAACTCTCACATCCTATGTACCTCCTGCACTCGCTAACAAGACCTATGTATCCCTGAAACTATCAAAAGAACTATGTTATCCCTGAATCTCTCACAAGACAATGATCCTTGAACTCTCACAAGCCCTATGCATCCCTGTGAACTCTCATCAAGACTATGTCATCATGATGAACTCTAACAAGACCTATGTATCCCTGAAAACTCTCAATCAAGATCCTATGTTTCCCTGAATTCTCACGTGTGTGTGTCCTATGTATCTGAATTCTTCACAGACCTATAGTATCCCTGAACTCTCACAAGTACGTATGTATTCCTGTAATTCTCACGTAGTACGCCTATGTATATTCCGAACTCTCACAAGACCTATGTATCCCTGAACTCTCACAAGACCTATGTATCCCTGAACTCTCACAAGACCTATGTATCCCTGAATTCTCACAAGACCTATGTATCCCTGAACTCTCACAAGACCTATGTATCCCTGAACTCTCACAAGACCTATGTATCCTTGAACTCTCACAAGACCTATGTATCCCTGAACTCTCCGAGACCTATGTATCCCAGAACTCTCACAAGACCTATGTATCCCTGAACTCTCACAAGACCTATGTACCCTGAACTCTCACGAGACCTATGTATCCCTGAACTCTCACAAGACCTATGTATCCCCGAACTCTCACAAGACCTATGTATTCCTGAACTCTCACAAGACCTATGTATCCCTGAACTCTCACAAGACCTATGTATCCCTGAACTCTCACAAGACCTACGTATCCTTGAACTCTCACAGGACCTATGTATCCCTGAACTCTCAAAAGACCTGTGTATCCCTGAACTCTCACAAGACCTATGTATTCCTGAACTCTCAAAAAACCTATGTATCCCTGAACATTCACAAGACCTATGTATCCCTGAACTCTCGCAAGACCTATGTATCCCTGAACTCTCACAGGGCCTATGTATCCCTGAACTCTCACAAGATCTATGTATCCCTGAACTCACAAGACCTATGTATCCTGAACTCTCACAAGACCTATGTATCCCTGAACTTTCACAAGACCTATGTATCACTGAACTCTCACAAGACCTATGTACCCCTGAACTCTCACAAGACCTATGCATCCTTGAACTGTCACAAGACCTATATATCCCTGAACTCTCACAAGACCCTATGTATCCCGAACTTCACAAGAACCTATGTATCCCTGAACTCTCACAAGGCCAATGTATCCATGAACTCTCACAAGACCTATGTATCCCTGAACTCTCACAAGACCTATGTATCCCTGAACTCTCACAAGGATAATGTATCCCTGAACTCTCACAAGCGAAATGTATCCCTGAACTCTCACAAGACCTATGCATCCCTGAACTCTCACAAGACCTTTGCATCCCTGAACTCTCACAAGACCTTTGTATTCCCGAAACTCTCACAAGGCCAATGTATCATGCACCTCTCACAAGACCTATGTATCCCTGAACTCTCACAAGGCCAATGTATCCCTGAACTATCACAAGACCTATGAATCCCTGAACTCTCACAAGGCCAATGTATCCCTGAACTCTCACAAGACCTTTGTATCCCTGAACTCTCACAAGACCTTTGTATCCCTGAACTCTCACAAGACCTATGAATCTCTGAACTCTCACAAGACCTATGTATCCCTGAACTCTCACAAGGCCAATGTATCCCTGAACTCTCACAAGACCTATGTATCCCTGAACTCTCACAAGACCTATGTATCCCTGAACTCTCACAAGACCTATGTATCCCTGAACTCTCACAAGATCTATGTATCCCTGAACTCTCACAAGACCTATGTATCCTTGAAATCTCAAAGACCTAATGTATCTGAAACTCTCACAAGATCTATGTATCCCTGAACTATCAAAGGACCTATGTTATCCCATGATACACTTCACATAGACCTATGGTATCCTGAACTCTCACAAGACTATGTATCCCTGAAAACTCTAACAGGGACTATGTTGCCTGAAATCTCTCAAGACCTATGTATCCCTGAACTCTCACAAGACCTATGTATCCCTGAACTCTAACATGACCTATGTATCCCAGAACTCTCACAATACCTATGAATCCCTGAACTCTCACAAGACCTATGTATCCCTGAACTCTCACAAGACCTATGTATCGCTGAGTTCCCACAAGACCTATGTATTCCTTAACTCTCACAAGACCTATGCATCCTTGAACTCTCACAAGACCTATGTATTCCTGAATTCTCACAAGACCTATGTATATCTGAACTCTCACAAGAACTATGTATCCCTGAACTCTTACAAGACCTATGTATCCCTGAACTCTCACAAGGCCAATGTATCCCTGAACTATCACAAGACCTATGAATCCCTGAACTCTCACAAGGCCAATGTATCCCTGAACTCTCACAAGACCTTTGTATCTGACTCTCACAAGACCCTTTGTATCCCTGAACTCTCACAAGACCTATGAAATCTCTTGACTCCCCACATGAACCCTATGTATCCCTGAACTCTCACAAGGAACCTATGTATCCCTGAACTATCACAAACCTATGTATCCCAGAACTTCACAAAGACCTTGTATTCCTGAACTCTCACAAAAAACCTTGTATCCCTGAACTCTCACAAGACCCTATGTTTCCCTGAAAAAACCTACTCAAAAAGATCTATGTATCATGTAAATCTCACCTAGAACCTATGTTATCATGAACTCTCACAGACCTATGTATCCTGAAACTCTCACAAAGACCTATGTATCCCGAAATCTTCAAAGAGACCTATGTATCCCTGAACACCTCACAAGACCTATGTATTCCATGAACTATCACAAGTCCTATGTATCTCTGGAAACGCTCACAGGACCTATATATCCTGAATTCTCACAAGACTTGTATCCTGGACTCTCACAAGATGTGTGTTGTATCCATGAACTCTAACATGACTATCGTTCAGAACTCTCACAATACCTATGAATACCTGAAAACTCTCCACAAGACCTATGTACTCCTGGAACTCTCACAAGACCTTGTATCGCTAGTTCCACAAGACTATGTATTCCTTACTCTCACAAGACCTATGCAATCCTTGACTCTCACAAGTACCTATGATATTCCTGATTCTCAAAGCCTATGTAGTATCTGAACTCTCACAAGAACTATGTATCCCTGAACTTTTACAAGACCTATGTATCCCTGAACTCTCACAAGACCCATGTATCCCTGAACTCTCATCAAGACCTATGTATCCCTGAACTCTCACAATGCACCTATCCGTATCCTTGAACTCTCACAAGAACATAGTATCCTTGAACTCTCACGAGACTTAGGTATCCCTGAAATCTCACAAGACCAATGTATCATTGAACCCTTACAAGACCTATGTATCCCTGAACTCTCACAAGACCTATGTATCCCTGAACTCTCACAAGACCTATGTATCCCTGAACTCTCACAAGACCTATGTATCCCTGAACTCTCACAAGACCTATGTATCCCTGAACTCTCACAAGACCTATGTATCCCTGAACTCTCACAAGACCTATGTATCCCTGAACTCTCACAAGACCTATGTATCCCAGAACTCTCACAAGACCTATGTGTCCCTGAACTCTCACAAGACCTATGTATCCCCAAACTCTCACAAGACCTATGTATCCCTGAACTGCTCTCACAAAAAAGACCTATGTATTCCTGAACTCTCACATGATCCTATGTATACCCGAATCTCTCACAAGCACTATGTATCCCTGAACTCTCACAAAGACCCTACATATCCTTGAACTCTCACAGGACCTATGTATCCCTGAACTCTCAAAAGACCTGTGTATCCCTGAACTCTCACAAGACCTATGTATTCCTGAACTCTCAAAAAACCTATGTATCCTGAAAACCGTTCACAAGACAATGTATCTCTGAAACCTCTTCGCAAGACTCTATGTATCCCCTGAACCTCACAGGGTTATGTATCCTGACCTCCTCACAAGATCTATGAATCTGAACTCACCGACCTATGTATCGATCATCTCACAAAAGACCTCCCAGTATCCTGAACTCTCACGAGACCTATGTATCAATGACACTCTCACAAAGACCTATGTACCCCTGAACTCTCACAAGACCTAAGTATCATGAACTGTCACAAGACCTATAATATCCCTGAACTCTCACAAGACCCTATGTCTCCCTTGAACTCCTCTCACAAGGCCAATGTATCCATGATCTCCCACAAAGACCTATGTTCCCTGAACTCTCACAAGACATATGTATCCCTGAACTTCATCCACAAGACGCTATGTATACGCTGAGTTCCCACAAGACTATGTATCCTTATCTTCTACAAGGACTATGCATCCTAGAACTCTCACAAGACCTATGTATTCATGAATTCTCACAGACATATGTAAATCTGAACTTCTCACAAGAACTATGTATCCTGAACATCCTTACAAGACATATGTATCTCCTCGAAACTCTCACAAGGACCATGTATCCTGAACTTCTACAAGGACCTATGTTGTATCCCTGAACTTCACAGACCTATGTATCCTTGAACTCTCACAAGACCTATGTATCCTTGAACTCTCACAAGACTTATGTATCCCTGAAATCTCACAAGACCAATGTATCATTGAACCCTTACAAGACCTATGTATCCCTGAACTGTCTCACAACGACCTAAGTATCTCACCTGCATTTCACATGACCTATGTATCCCTGAATTCTCACAAAACCTATGTATCCCTGAACTCTCACAAGACCTATGTATCCCTGAACTCTCACAAGACCTATGTATCCCGGAACTCTCACAAGACCTATGTATCCCTGAACTCTCACAAACCTATGTATCCCAGAACTCTCACAAGACCTATGTGTCCCTGAACTCTCACAAGACCTATGTATCCCCAAACTCTCACAAGACCTATGTATCCCTGAACTCTCACAAGACCTATGTATTCCTGAACTCTCACAAGACCTATGTATCCCCGAACTCTCACAAGACCTATGTATCCCTGAACTCTCACAAGACCTACATATCCTTGAACTCTCACAGGACCTATGTATCCCTAAACTCTCAAAAGACCTGTGTATCCCTGAACTCTCACAAGACCTATGTATTCCTGAACTCTCACAAAACCTATGTATCCCTGAACTTTCACAAGACCTATGTATCCCTGAACTCTCGCAAGACCTATGTATCCCTGAACTCTCACAGGGTCTATGTATCCCTGAACTCTCACAAGATCTATGTATCCCTGAACTCACAAGACCTATGTATCCCTGAACTCTCACAAGACCTATGTATCCCTGAACTCTCACGAGACCTATGTATCACTAAACTCTCACAAGACCTATGTACCCTGAAAACTCTAACAGACCTATGTATCCCTGAGCTGTCACGAAGAGACCTATATATCCCTGAACTTCACAAGGACCGTATGTATCCCTGAACTCTCACAAGACGCTATGTATCCCTGAAATATCACAAGATGTTATATCCCCTGAACTCTCACAAGACCTATGTATACCTGAAACTTCTCACAGAAGACCTATGTATCCCCTGAAACTCTCATGTGGACTATGTATCCCCTGAAACTCTCACAAGAATTACGTAATCCCCTGAACCTCTCACCCTATCGATCCCTATGTATCCTGATCACACGACCTATGTATCACTGAATCTCTCACAAGACTATGTACCCCTGAAAAGACTCCCACAAGAGCCTATGTATCTTGAACTATCACAAGACCTTTGTATCCCTGAAACTCCTCACAAGACATATGCAGTGTCCTGAACCTCTTCAAGAAGCCTATGTCATCCCATGAACTCTCACAAGACCTATGTATCCTGAACTCGCACAAGAGACATATGTATCCCTGACTCTCACAAGACCTATGTTCCATGACTTTCACAAGACCTATGATCCTGAACTCTCGCAAGACCTAGTATCCATGGAAACTCCACAAGACCTATGTATCCCTGAACTCTCACAAGACCTGTATGTCCCCTGAATCTCACAAGAACCTATGTATCCCTGAATTCTCACAGACCTATGTATCCCCTGAACTCTCACATGACCTATGTTATCCCAGAAACTCTCACAAGACCTAGTATCTGAACTTCACAAAGACTATTTATCCCTGAACTCTCACAAGCCTATGTATCATGAAACTCTCCACAAGGATTATGTCTTCCGTATGTTCTCACAATACATATGTACCTCAGAACTCCACAAGACATACGTCTATCCTGACATTCTCACAAAAGACCTATGTACTCCATGAATTCTCAAAAGACCTATGTATTCCTGAATTTCACAAGACCTCATGTATTCCGAAGCCACAAGACCTAACGTGTCCCTGAAACTCTGTTCACTCCGCCTAAGTATCCCTTGAACTCTCCCACAAGTTCTATGTATCCCTGAACTCTCACAAGACCCTATGTATCCTGAACTCTCACAGGACCTAAGAATCCCTGAACTCTCACAAGACCTATGTATCACTGAACTTAACAAGACTTATGTATCCTGAACTCTCACAGACCTATATATCCTTGAAATCTCACAAGACCTATATATCCTGAACTTCACAAGACTATCTATCACCTGAACTCTCAATGACCTATGTATCTCTGAACTTCACAAGACATATGTATCCGAACGTCTGTCACAAGACTATGTATTCCAGATTCTCACCAAGACTATGTATCTCTGAACTATCACAGAGGGAAATACACCCCTATATATCCATGAACTCTCACAATGTCCTATTATCTGAATTCTCACCAAAGACCTATGTATCCATGAATTCTCACATGACCTATGTATCCCGAACTCTCACAAGAACATGTATTCTCTTGATCTACAAGACCTATGTATATTGAACTCTCACATGGAACTATGTATCCCTGAACTTTCACAAGACCTATTGTATCCTGAACACTCACAAGACTGTGTCTTCCTTGAAACTCTAACAAGAACTATGTATCCATGAACTTCTCACAAGGATATGTATCCCTGAACTCTCACAAGACTATGTATCCCAGTACTCCGCACACCCTCCCTATGTATCACTTATACTCCTCACAAGACTATGTATCACTTAGTCTCTCACAAGACTCGATGTATCCCTGAACTCCGCAAGGACCTATGTATCCTTGAACTCTTCACAAGACCTATGTATCGTGAACTCTACAAGACATATGTATCCCTAAACTCTAACAGACCTAGAGAGTATCCTGTAACTCTCACATGGACCTATGTATCTTGAATCTCAGAAGACCTATGTATATCCCTGAACTCTCACAAGACCTATGAGAGTCCCTGACGCTCACAAGTCCTAATTGTATCCATGAACTCTCACAAGACCTAGTATTCCTGGAAATTCTACAAGACTCTATGTATATATGAAACTCTCACAGGACCTTTGTATTCCTCTGAACTCTCACAAGATCTTTGTATCCCTGACTCTCACAAGACCTTTGTATCTCTGAATTCTACAAGCCTATGTCTGTGTGAACTCTCACAAGACCCTATGTATCCTGAACTCTCCAAGACCTAGGTTTCCATGAATTCTCACAAGACTTTTGTATCTGATTCTCACAAGACCTAGGCATTCATGAATTCTCAACAAGAACATATGCATATCTGAACTCTCACAAGATCTATAAATTCCAGATTTCTCACATGACCTATGTACATCTGAACTTTCACAAGACCTATGTATCCCTGAACTCTCACAAGACCTATGTATCCCTGAACTCTCACAAGACCTATGTATTCCAGAATTATGACAAGACCTTTGTATAATCTGAATCTCACAGAAAGGATACCTATGTATCCTGAACTCTCACAAGACCTATGTATCCCTGAACTCTCACAACACCTATGTATCCCTGAACTCTCACAAGACCCATGTATCCCTGAACTCTCAGAAGACCTATGTATCCCTGAACTCTCACAAGATCTATGTTTCACTGAATTCTCACAATTCCTATGTATCCCTGAACTCTCACAAGACCTATGTATCCCTGAACTCTCACAAGATCTATGTATCCCTGAACTCTCACAAGACCTATATATCCCTGAACTCTCACAAGACCTATGTATCCCTGAGCTCTCACAAGACCTATTTATCCCTGAACTCTCACAAGACCTATGTATCCCTGAACTCTCAGAAGACCTAGGTATCCCTGAACTCTCACAAGACCTACGTATCCCTGAACTCTCACAAGACTATGTGTCCATAACTCGCACAAGACCTATGTATTCACTGAACTCTCACAACAAGACATGTATCGGTCCTGAACTCCTCACAAGTCCTATGTATCCCTGAATTCTCAAAGACCTTATGTATCACTGAACTATCACATGACCTTATATATCCCTGAAACTCTCTCAGACCTATGTATCCCTGAATCTTCACAAGACCTATGTATCCGAACTCTCACTAGACCTTGTGTATCCCTGAACTCTCACATGACCTATGTATTCCTGAAATCTCACAAGATCTATGTATCTCTGAACTCTCACAAGACCTATGTATCCCGAACTTTCACAAGACCTATGTATCCCTGAACTCTCACAAGACATATGTATCCCTGAATTCTCAAAAGACCTATGTATCCCTGAATTCTCACAAGACCTATGTACCCCTAAACTCTCACAAGACCTATGTATTCCTGAATTATCACAAGACCTATGTATATCCGGACTAAAATAAAATAATAACAAAAAAAAAAAACTTCTCACAAGACCTATGTGTCCTGTACTTTCACAAGACCCATGTGTCCCTGAACTCTCACAAGACCTACGTATCCTTGAACTCCCACAAGACCTATGTATCCCTGAACTCTCACAAGACCTATGTATCCCTGAACTCTCACAAGACCTATGAATCCCTGAACTCTCACAAGACCTATGTATCACTGAACTCTCACAAGACTTATGTATCCCTGAAATCTCACAAGACCTATGTATCCTTGAATTCTCACAAGACCTATGTATCCCTGAACTCTCACAAGATCCTAATTATCCCTGAAGTCCACGAGACCTATGTATCCCTGAACTTCACAAGACCTATAGATACCCTGATCTAACAAGACCTATGTATTCTGTAATACTCACACAAGACCTATGTATCCCTGAACTTTCACAAGACCTATGTATCCCTGAATTCTCACAAGACCTATGTATCCCTGAATTCTCACAAGACCTATGTATCCCTGAACTCTCACAAGACCTATGTATTCCTGAATTCTCACAAGACCTATGTATATCTGAACTCTCACAAGACCTATGTATCCCTGAACTTTCACAAGACCTATGTATCCCTGAACTCTCACAAGACCTGTGTATCCTTGAACTCTCACAAGAACTATATATCCCTGAACTCTCACAAGACCTATGTATCCCTGAACTCTCACAAGACCTATGTATCCCTGAACTCTCACAAGACCCATGTATCACTTAACTCTCACAAGACCTATGTATCCCTGAACTCTCGCAAGACCTATGTATCCTTGAACTCTCACAAGACCTATGTATCCCTGAACTCTCACAAGACCTATGTGTCCCTGAACTCTCACAGGACCTATGTATCCCTGAACTCTCAGAAGACCTATGTATCTGAACTCTCTCAAGACCTATATATCCCTGAACGCTCACAAGATCTATGTACAAGCTGAAATTCTCACAAGATCATATGTTTTTCTGAACTCCTCACAAGACCTATGTATCCCTGAACTCACACAAGAGCCTATGTGTCCCTGAACTTCACAAGAACCTATGTATCCCTGAACTCTCACAAAGAACTATGCATTCCCTGAAATCTCACAAGGACCTATGTATCACTGAACTCTTAGAAGACCTATGTATCCCTGTGGAATCTCACTCAAAACCTTATGTATACCTGAACTCTACATAACATGTATGCCTTAACTCTCACAAGACCATGTATTCCTGAATTCTCACAACGGGACCTATTTATCTCTGTACTCTCCTGAGGCCCCTATGTATCACTGAACTCTCACAAGGCCTATATATCCCTGAACATTCTCACAAGGGACATTTATGTCCCTGAATCCTCCACAGGACCTATGTATACTGAATTCTAACAAGACGATGCGGTATCCCTGAACTCTCAAAAGACCTTTGTATTCTGAATTCTCACAAGACCTATGTGATATCTGAACTCTACAGTGACCTCCTATGTATCACCTAAACTCCCGCAACTCACATGCTCTTTGTGTCCCTGAACTCTCACAAGACTTATGTATCTCTGAATTCTAACACAAAGGCCTATGTATCCCTGAACTCTCAACAAGACATATGTATCCATGAACTTCACAACACCTATGTATCCGCTGATTCTCACAAGACTATGTATCCCCTGTAATTCCTAACAAACGCCCTATGTATCCTTGATCTATCACAAGACCTTTGTATTTACTGAATTATCACAATACCTATGTATATCTGAATTCTCACAGGACCTATGTATCCCTGAGAACTCTCACCCGAGACCTATGTTCCTTGACACTCTCACAAAACCTATGTCTCTCTGAACTCTCACATGACATATGTGTCCCTGACTCTCACCAAGCCTATGTATCCCTGAACTCTCACAAAACTATGTATTCCTGAATTCTCACGAAGGGACCTATTGTATTATCTTGAACTCTCACAGGACCTATGTATTTCCCTGAACTCTCACAAGATCTATGTTATCCCTGAACTCTCAACCAAGGACCTTTGTTTCTTGAATTCTCACAAGGATATGTATCGTGAACTCTCAAAGACCCTATGTATCCTGAATTCTCACATGACCCTTGATCCCTGAATCTCACTTGACCTATGTATCCTGTGAATTCTCACAATTCCTATGTATCCTTGATCCTCCAAGACCTATGTATATATGAACTCTCACAGACCCTATAAATTCCAGAATTCTCACAAGGACCTATGTATATCTAACTCTTCACAAGGACCTATAAGTCCAGAATTCTCACAAGACCTATGTATATTGAACTTACAAGCCCTATGTTATCCCTAAATCTCACAAGAACTATTATATCCCTGTGAACTCTCAACTCAAGAACCGTATTGTATTCCAGAATTCTCACAAGACCTATGTATATTCTGAACTCTCAACATAGACCTATGTAATCCTGAAACGTCTCACAAGACCTATGTTTCCTGAACTCTCACATGGACCTATGTATCCCGGAACTCTCATCAAGAACATGTATCCTGAACTCTCAGAACGACTATGTATCACTGAACTTCTCACAAGAACCTATGAAACCCTGAACTTCACAAGACTATTGTATCCTTGAATTCTCCACAAGACCTATTGTATCCTAAACTCTCACAAAGACTTATCTATCCTGAACTCTCACAAGACCTATGTATCCCTGAACTCTCACAAGACCTATATATCCCTGAACTCTCACAAGACCTATGTATTCCTGAATTCTCACAAGACCTATGTATCTCTGAACTATCACAACCTATATATCTTTGAACTCTCACAAGACCTATGTATCCCTTGAATTCTCACAAGGACTTATGTATCCCTGAATTCTCACAATACCTATGTATCCCTGAACTCTCACAAGACCTATGTATTCCTGAATTCTCACAAGACCTATGTATATCTGAACTCTCACAAGACCTATGTATCCCTGAACTTTCACAAGACCTATGTATCCCGACACTCTCCACAAGACCTGTGTATCCTTGAACTCTCACAAGATCCTATATATCCTGAACTCTCACAAGACCTATGTATCCCTGACTCTCAACAAAGAACTATGTATCCCTTGAACTCTCACAAGACCATGTACACTTATCTATCACAAGACCTTTGTATCCCTGAACATCTACGCAAGACCATGTATCCTTGAACTCTCACAAGACCCTATGTATCCCTGAAACTCTCACAAAACCTATGTATCCTGAATTCTCACAGGACTATGTATCCCTGAACTCTCACAAGTCCTATGTATCCTTGAAACTCTTCCACCAAGACCTATGTATCCCTGAACTTCACATGACCTATGGTGTCCTGAACTCTCAGAGGCACTATGTATCTCTGGTGAACTCCTCAGAAGACCTATGTATCTCTGAAACTCTCTCAAGACCTACTGTATCCATGAACGCTCACAAGATTTATGTATCCTGAACTTCACCAAGACCTTATGTGTTACTGATTCTCACAAGACCTATGTATCTTGATCTCATCGCAAAAAGGACCTATGTTATCCTGAACTCTCACAATAGCCTATGTATCCCTGAACTCTCACAAGACCTATGTATACTCTGAATTCTTCAAGACCTATGTTATCCCTGAACTGCTCAAAAGACCTATCGTTTCCTGAAAATCTCACTCAAGACCTATGTATCCCTGAACTCTCACATGATCTATGTACTCCTGAATTCTCACAAGATCTATGTTTTTCTGAACTCTCACAAGACCTATGTATCCCTGAACTCTCACAAGACCTATGTGTCCCTGAACTCTCACAAGACCTATGTATCCCTGAACTCTCACAAGAACTATGCATCCCTGAAATCTCACAAGACCTATGTATCCCTGAACTCTTAGAAGACCTATGTATCCCTGAACTCTCACAAGACCTAAGTATCCCTGAACTCTCAAATAACCAATGTATGCCTGAACTCTCACAAGACCTATGTATTCCTGAATTCTCACAAGACCTATGTATCTCTGAACTCTCGCAAGACCTATGTATCACTGAACTCTCACAAGGCCTATATGTCCCTGAATTCTCACAAGACCTATATGTCCCTGAATTCTCACAAGACCTATGTATCCCTGAATTCTCACAAGACATGTGTATCCCTGAACTCTCACAAGACCTTTGTATTCCTGAATTCTCACAAGACCTATGTATATCTAAACTCTCACAGGACCTATGTATCCCTGAACTCTCACAAGATCTATGTGTCCCTGAACTCTCACAAGACTTATGTATCTCTGAATTCTCACAAGGCCTATGTATCCCTGAACTCTCACAAGGCATATGTATCCCTGAACTCTCACAAGACCTATGTATCCCTGAATTCTCACAAGACCTATGTATCCCTGTATTCTCACAAGACCTATGTATCCTTGATCTCTCACAAGACCTATGTATTCCTGAATTCTCACAAGACGTATGCATATCTGAACTCTCACAAGACCTATGTATTCCTGAATTCTCACAATACCTTTGTATATCTGAACTCTCACAAGACCTATGTATCCCTGAACTCTCACAAGACCTATGTATCCGTGAACTCTCACAAGACCTATGTATCCCTTAACTCTCACAAGACCTATGTATCCCTGAACTCTCACAAGACCTATGCATCCCTGAACTCTCACAAGAACTATGTATCCTGAAAAACTCTCAGAAGAGCTATGCTATCCCAGACTCTCAGAAAGACTATGTATCCCTGAACTCTCACAAGACCTATGTATCCTGAACTCTCACAATCCTATGTATCCCTGAAAACTCTTCACAAGACCCTATATTATCCTGAAACTCTGAACAAGACCTATGTATCCCTGAGCTCCTACAAAGACTAGTATCCACTGAATCTCTCACCAAGACCTATATATCCCTGAAACTCTCACAAGACCTATGTATTCCGAAACTAGACTCACAAGAACCTATGCTTTCACATGAACTCTACAAGACCTATGTTGTCCTGAACTCTCACAAAGCTATGTTTCCTGAACTCTCACAAGACCTATGTATCCCTGAACTCTCACAAGACCTATGTATCCCTGAACTCTCACAAGACCTGTATGTCCCTGAACTCTCACAAGACTATGTAATCCTGAATTTCTCACAAGACCTATGTATCCCTGAACTATACATGACTAGTATCCCTGAACTCTCACAAGACCTATGTATCCCTGAACATCTCAAAGACCCTATCTATGTATCCCCGAACTTCATCAAGACCTAGGTATCCTGAACTCTCCGCAAGACCTATGCATCCCTGAACTGCTATTAGACCTAAGTATCCTGAACTCTCCACTCTCGCTCATACACTGCCGATCCCTTACTTTCACAAGTATATGCATCCCTGAAACCTCTCTCAAGTTATGTATCCTGAACTCTCGAAAGACCTTTGTACCTGAACTTCACAAGACTGATCTGTTATCCTGAAACTCTAGGGGAAGACCTGTATGTCCCTGAACTCTCACAAGACCTATGTATCCCTGAATTCTCACAAGACCTATGTATCCCTGAACTCTCACATGACCTATGTATCCCTGAACTCTCACAAGACCTATGTAATCCTGAAATCTTCACAAGACCTAATGTATCAATGAGAACCTCACAAAGACCTATGCTATCCCTGACTATCACAAGACCTATGCTCCCTGAACTCTCACAACGACCCTATCGCATTCCCGAACTCGCTCACAGAACCTATGTTCCTGACTCTCACAAGACCTATGTATCCCTGAACTCTCACAAGACCTATGTATCCCTGAACTCTCACAAGACCTATGTATCCCTGAACTCTCACAAGACCTATGTATCCCTGAACTCTCACAAGACCTATGTATCCCTGTACTACTCACAAGACCTATGTATCCTGAACTCTCACACGACCTATGTATCCCTGAACTCTCACAGACCTATTTGATGCTATGGCACTGGGAGTCATCAGTGCCAGCTTGCAGGTGCTATCACTCCCACAAATATACAGTGCCACGGTTGGCATTCAGCGCACCATGAACGTTCAACACACTCACATCCAACCAAAGACCCAAGAAGTCACACACACATCGCTGCCCAGGTATAAGATTGATACTAAGACACTTTAGATACGGACATCCCATGTAGCATGCATACCTGAACTCTCACAAGACCTATGTATCCCTGAACTTCACAAGGCCAATGTTTCCTGAACTCTTACAAGACTATGAATCATGGAACTCTCACAAGACCTATGTATCCCTGAAAACTCTCACAAGGACCTATGTATCCCTGTACTCTCACAAGGCCAATGTATCCCAGAACTCTCACAAGACCTATGTATCCCTGAACTCTCACAAGGCCAATGTATCCCTGAACTCTTACAAGACCTATGTATCACTGAACTCTCACAAGACCTATGTATCACTGAACTCTCACAAGACCTATGTATCCCTGTACTCTCACAAGGCCAATGTATCCCAGAACTCCAAAGACCTATGTATCCAATGAAACTCTCACAAGACCTATGTATCCGAACTCTCACAAGTCTATGTATCACTGAACTCTCTCAAGACCTATGTATCCATGAACTCTCAACAAGACCTATATCCTGAACTCTCACATGCCAATGTATAGTGAACTTCACAAGACCTATGTATCCCTGACTCTCACAAGACCTATGTATCCCTGAAACTCTCACAAAGGAACCTATGTATCCTGAACTTCCTCACAAGGCCAATGTATCCCTGAACTCTCACAAGGCCAATGTATCCCTGAACTCTCACAAGGCCTATGTATCCCTGAACTCTCACAAGGGCCAATGTATCACTGAACTACTCACAAGGCCATGTATCCCTGAACTCATCACAAGCCTATGTATCCCTGATACTCCTCACAAGGCCAATGTATCCCTGAACTTTCAACAGGACCTTGTATCCCTGACCTCTCACAAGGCCAATGTATAAACTGAACTCCAAAGACCTTTGCATCCCTGAAATCTCACAAGAATCTATGTATCCCTGAAATCTCCAAGACCTATGTATCTCTGAACTCTCAACAAGGACTATGTATCCCTGAAACACTCACAAGACTATGTAATCCCTGAACTTCACAGCTATGTATCCTGAACTCTCACAGGATCTATATATCCCTGAAACTCTCACAAGACCTATGTATCCCTGAACTCTACAGAACTATGTATTCCAGAAACTCTCACACATTATTTATTATTAAAGATTCGCCTATATATCTTTTCCAAGTGGTGGCCCGGCCTTGGCTCCCTCTTTAGTGAGTGTCTGTGACCTAATCTCCCATGGAGGAGGCACAATACCTCCTCATCTTTGGGACCAACTGTCCCCAGGCCTAGCCACAAGCTAGGCCTCTCTGGTCTGCCATCCCTGCCACAAGGGGGCTCGGACTCTGGCACCTACCCTGCCCTAGAAGGGCTGGGCATGGTGTCGATGAACCTTGATAAATTTCGTACAGTTAATTGTTAAATTAAATTTTAATCTTTTACTTTTTATTGCATTTATATTATGCTATTTTATATACTGTTACAGTGGACCCCCGGTTCGCGATCCTATCGGTATCCGATAAATCCGGTAACCGATGCATTATATCGCAGAAAATTTGCCTCGCTTCCCGATACAAAACCCGGTATGCGATGTGGTTCGTACGAGACGTGTGGGGTGTTTGGGGTGTTCAGGGAGGGGTAGTACCTCTGGCATGGGGGAGCTTGTCGTGCCCTTCTCGGGGCAGCTCGCCAGCTTTTGGTCCCCACCTGATGCCCAGCTCTCACTTGTGGCTCCAAGTAGCTGTTAGCATGCGACAGCAGCCACACCCCAGGCAACGGCTTCAACAGGCCGGCTAAACCAAGTGAGGGTAGCCGTCGGGTCATTGACCCCCGGTAAAGTCAATTAGGGCTTGCCTACCTAAGCATGGGAAGACTGGTTCTGGCGGACCGCGCGGATGAAACTACTAGATTGGTTTAACGGGCAGAAAGGCAGTTCCAGCAAGGCGTTGTGGAGCGCTAAGGGCACGATGAGGTACTAAGGACATCCTAGTCGTCCACTGCATCCGATCCCATCTCCAGTCGTCTCGACTTTGTCTTGCCACTGGCCTCAGATGGCTCTGGATGAGAGAGTGAGGTCGACGCTGCGCAACTCTTCCTTACTTTAAACAAAGTCACAGCGCATGTCATCAGTCATCCTTTATCCCACCTCATCACCACTTCGACCCCAGGATGACTAGATGGTCCTCGTCGAATCGACGGACAAACAAAACAACAACAACAACAACGAGACGTGTCCATGTTGCCCTGAACTGCCGTGTGTGCCATTTTTTAAAAAGCCCCCCGTGTGCGCGCATCAAAGGAACTTCGTCTTTCCATATTACCATTTATCACTGTTTTTGGTGCCTGTTTTTAAAAATTAAGTCCCCAGGGGCCCCAAAAAGCTCGCAGTCCCAACGTTTCGAGACCAATGGGCTGACTGTGGAAATGAAGAAAAGATAATTGCAAAGTACGAAAGTGGAGTGGGGTTTTTGTCGGGCTGGCCAGGTTGTTAGAAACCCCAATAAACCATTCTATATGTGAGCGGGGAAAACGGTAATCAAGGAAGCGTTCTTGCAAAAGGTGCACTGTGATTACGAAAAGCGACGCAAGTGTTAGAAATTTGAGAGACTGTTTTTGGTGGGGAAAAAAATGAAAAACAGAAGAGGAATAGCATCTCTCAAGAATCATTTGTAAAAAAAGGCTAGGCTTTGCATGACGTTTTGGTAAAAAAATTGCCTGAATATGGTGATTGATTTGAATTTAAGGCCAAAAAAGGTTTGGGGTTTAAAAGATTAAGAATCGTAGGGTTTTACTGTGTATTAGGATGGTGAGGCTGCCATTTTTGGCGAAGAAGTCCAGTGCCTCTCAAGTTTTGCCCTAGGGCAAAAAAAGAAGGGAAGTAACCCCGGAAAAGGATTTGCTACCTAAGTCTAATGGAGGGGGATTCCCTTCTAAATGCTAACACCATCCACCTCCCCCCCCCCCCCCATCCCATCAATCATCCCAGATCTTCATTAAAGGTAAGTGTAATTATTTTTTCGTTATTTATTGTTTTTGTTGTTATTTAATTACTTTTCTTTTGCAGAAAATTTAAATTTTTCATGGGGTAAAAGTTTTTTTTCAACTTTTGGGTGTTTTGCCGGAAAAATTTGATTTCCATTATTTTTTAAATTGGGAAAAGATTCGCTTTCCGTTATTTTTGGTTTCGATGAGCCCCCAAAAACGGATTATATCGTGAACCCGGGGGTCCACTGTATTTTAATTTACGTCTGTATAGTTTACCCACATGTATGCCTCGTTTTTTAACATTTTTTTTAAATATTTATTTTAACCTACAATGGATTTGGGAAAGGTCAACTATTATTTTCCTGTGTGACCTAATTCATATCTGCTAAATATATTTAAAATATATATAAAAATATATATTATATAATATATATAAAATATATATATATATATATATATATATATATATATAATATAATAAAAACACCACACAACACACACACCACACGTGTGGCACCTTGCCAGCGGGGCCCCGCGGGGGTCACCCTAGGCCCGTGCTTTTTTGGTTTTTGTGAAGCATGAGGGAAAGGGAAATAGATTGAGGTGTCCCTGTTTGCAGATGCGTGAGTTGATGAAAGAATACACCGTCAAAGCCAGGCAAAACTAAAAAAGGGATCTGGACAGGCTGCAGACTGGCCCGTTGGTTGGAGTTCAATCCCCCAAAATGAAATATAAAGATTGGGGAAGGCAAAAAAGGCGCAGACGGAGTACAGCTAGGGGTGAGACAACAAACCTCCCCAAGGAAAAAGATCTTGGGGGATAAACCCCGGGCACATTCCTAAAGGACACAAAAATAACTGCTGCAATATGGGCGCCTAGCAAACCTCAGAACGCATTCCGAATCTTAATAAGAATCGTTCAGGGGGCACCGTATACGTTAGGCCCCTATTTGGGGATGCGGCACCATTTGGAACCCAACCTAGCCAAACACGTAAAAAACTAGGAAAAATGCAAAGGTTTTCAACAAAACTAGTCCCCCAGCTAAGGGTATGTCTACGAGGAGAGGTTAAGGGAAATCACCCGAACACGGAGGACAGGGAGATAGGGGGGGGGGGGATGATAAAGCATACAAAATATGGAGGAATTGACAAGGGGGACAAAAAGGATGTTCCAGAGATTGGACCAGTAACAAGGGGGGGCACAGTTGGAAATGAAGACACAGATGCACAGGGATGTTTGGAAGTATTTTTCAAACCACAAGTTCAGAAGTAGAATAGTTTGGGGGAAACGATGTATGGAGGGGAGGATCCATAATAGCTTTAAGAGAGGTATGATAAATCACGGTCAGGGAAGTGACCTAGTAGCGATCAGTGAAGAGGCGGGGGCCCGGAGCTCGGACCGACCCCCCCCACCTAAAAAGGGATCAACTAGGTGAGTACCGAATAGAGCTAGGGGCATATAACAGGAAGGGGATGCAATGGTCAGAGAACCTGACAGGGAGGAAAAAAACGAGTCATGGTACGTAAGAGTATCACAGTGGGCACCTGTGACACGGGGGCCCACGGGGTCGGTCCCCAGGACCAGTGTATTTTTGGTATATGTAACGGGCATGATGGAAGGATTAGTCAGAAGTGTCCCCGTTTGCAGATGATTGAAGTTAAAGGGAGAAAAATCTGATGAGGACCGGCAGGACTTCAAAGAGACCTGGACAGACGGACACCCGGTCCGCAAATGGCTTCTGAATTTAATCCTGCAAAAGCAAAATCATGAAGATAGGGGAAAGGGGGACAGAAGACCCCAGACAGATATAGGCTAGGGTGGCCAAAGACTGCAAACCCCATCAAGGAGAAAATTTGGGTGGTATAACACGAGCATGTTCCCCGGAAGCACCATAATCGAAACGCTGCGATATGGGCGCCTGGGAAACCGGAACAGCATTGTTTTGTGGTCGTTCAAGACACTGTAACCGTGTAGTCGGGCCATACTGGGGTAGCACACCCGTTTTGGGAAACCCCCATTGATAAAGCACGTCAAGAAACTGAGAAAGAAAAAAGGTTGACAAAGGTTAGTTCCCGAGCTAAGGGAAATTTCCAAAAGAAAGATTTTAAAGGGGAAATCGGCCTGCCACAATGGGGGAAGGAGGGTCAGGGGGGAATGTAACGAAAAATAAAATACTGCGTGGAATTTGAAAGGGGGGACGACAATGTTCCGGGAGGGGACACGAAACAAGAGGCCACAAATTGGAAGTTGAAGACACAAATGAGCAGAGAGTTTTTGGAAGTATTTCTTCAGTCATAGAGTTTTAAACAGTGGAAAAGCCAGAAAAAAGACGTAGTGGAAGCAGGAAACATCCAGTTTTTTAAAACGGGTTTTTATAAAGCCTGGGCGGGGAGAGAGAGGGCCCCGTACAACCCGGGGAAGGGCGGGCAGGGGTAAGCGACCCCTGCAACCACAAATAGGTGAGTACAAATAGGTGAGTACACACACACACACAACTGTCCAAATTCTCATGGCAAATAGGCAGTTGAAAGAAAATGAGCTGTCGTGGGTTACATCCTAGGGAGAGTCCCCAGTGGGTTACATCCCCAGTGTGTTACAACAGGACAAGTGTTTCCTGACGCTGGTCTTCAGGTTATGTTAGGTACGAGGGAAAGAATTGACCATTTAAACATGGCTGACGGCATCCAATCACCAGCTTCTGCCAGACGTACAACTAGCGAAGTGAAGTTCTCATCCTTACTAACGTTCATCTATACTGACAGTAGCATCATATCTGTACCACCATCATATCACCTGTACCAGTGCTAACGAGAGGGAAACACAGGAGACATCGCCAGCTCTACGATATAAAACTCCAAGTTCCAGTATAGACAGTATAGAGGCTCGCAGGACCCTATGTCTAGCCCTTATACAATGCCATATGGATTACGCTTGCTCTTCTTGGTACTCTGCCTTGACAAAAAAAACTGAAAGATAGACTGCAAATCACCCAGAACAAAATCGTAAGATTCATCCTGGGGCTGGGACCAAGAGAACATGTAGGCCAGGATGAATTACAGCAGTTGGATATGCTGAATGTTGAAGACAGAGTAAAACAACTGAAGCTAAATTATGGGTTTTTTAAAATTGCTCGCAAACAGTGTCCAGAATATCTTGCTGTCAATTTTGTCAAGGTTGGGAACCAAAGCAATCATAGTAAATAGGGGAGAAGCACAACTTTGTAGTACACCCCAGTCAGTGGCCAGGGTTTAAACACCTTTTATTGTACAGCAATAAAGGAATTTGGGAAAAGACTACCCACAAATGTCAAGGCCAGTCATAGCATGAACCAGTTCAAGAAGACTGCCAAAAAGTGTCTGATGAATGAAGCAACAAAAAGGGAGGGAATGATTTTCTATTTTTTAGCTAAATACGTGTAAATTTTTCCTTATCCCTAGTAATGACCCTCGTATTGTAGATAGTCGTAATGACCCTCGGGTAGTAGATAGTCTTAATGACCCTCGTATTGTAGATAGTCTTAATGACCCTCGTGTAGTAGATAGTCTTTTTAGTTTGATAATAAGAAGTTATCTTCATTATAGAATAATAAGAAAATATTATAACCTTTATATTATAATAATAAGGTAAAAGGACCCCAATGGAAATAAGTCACTCTGTCTGACTTTTTTGGGTTATCCCAGGTTCTCTACACATATGCTGCTATGTATGATAATTCTATGTAACTGTATTGTGTATACCTGAATAAATTTACTTACTTACTTACTTACTAAGGATATAGGACGGTTATCCCTCAGCGACAGTCGTGGGAAAGAAGTGAATAGTTAAACAGTCAAGGTTAATGTTTTAGTAGCTGACCTATATTCAGCTGACCAGTGTACAGTGAGAGAATCATAGCAGGAAACGCCAAATATATCTATAAACTCAAGGAAAGTTAGGTTGCAAGTGGCGTTTACTTCCCTCAGTGCTTTTAAAAATGGCTGAAACAGCAGACCAGGTCAGGCAGTCAACACGACACAACCCCCGATAAATGGAACTGAGGGGATTTGGAAGGATAAAACCATTGATTAAAACTTTCTGGTCCTGCCAGAATGGAAAGGAGTTAGAAGTTAATAGTTGAAACCGGACTGTGAAGTGAGGCGGGAAGGGGCGTGTGAAATAAGGGGTTAACTGAAAGGGGTTTGTGAAGTTAAGGGAAAAGTGAGCAGTGAAGAGGGTTTTGAAGAGGAAATTTTACTAGTAATTCAGTGGTGATTGCTAAAGCAGATACTAAGTGTACTAGGGACTGGAAAAGAGAAATAAATATTATTGTATATGAGTAAAAGAGCGAAGAGTGAAAATGGCAGGCATTAGGGGGGTACAGGCTGCCATAATTATATTTATATTTCTTCTTCAATTCCATGAAGAAAGAAATCAGTCATGGGGGTTGGAAAAGGTGAATGGAGTAACAGCGCCCTGGAAAGTAAAAGCCCCAAAAGTTGCCATCCTACCAGAAAAATAAACCTCACTATCGCCGCAAAAGGGTAGGGGAACCCCGCATCCCCAAAACAAAAACAATGGCACACAGCTCTTATTGTAGCGCCCTTAAGTGGGGGTTTCCCAAAAATAAAACCAGGCCCCCAAAAACTATTGTGCAGAGGCAAAACAGACAGATAAATGGGGTGATAATGACGGTCTAGTAGGTGGGGGGAATGAAAACCAAAAAACACCATATAAAAATGCAACAAAGGGTTCAATGTGAGACAATACACCCTTTTTATCTCAAACATTTCCCAAAAAACATGTGCAAAAACACTGTACAAAAGTACGCATAAAAAACAAAAAAAGGGTCCCTTTAAATGTAAAATGGTAAGGGGGGGTTGCTTTGGGGGTTTATTACAATTATAACAACGGTCCCAGAATTCATTTTGTTGTTAACAAATGCATTTTGGGGCACAGTTCCCCTTTTTAGCAGTGATGAAAATTGTTTTTACCAAATTTTTAATACAAAAACCCTTTGGCCAATATTTTTTTGATTATGTTTGGTTTTAATAAAACAGGCCTTCACTTTTTTCAGGGCAATGAAAGATCACTTTTTCCCAAAATTTGGGAAAGGATTGGGGATTCTAGCTAAAAAAATTGGGGCGGCAGTTAAAACCCATCTCGAATTTTGGGTTTGGATGAAACGGTGACGACGACGAGGTCAAAATAAAAGGGTTACAGTAAAAAACCTTTTAAGATAGGAACAAAAAGGGGGGGTGATGTGCCCACATTAAAAATGACTTAGCTTAAAACCCCCAAACCTGTTTTTTAAATAAAAAATAAACTGGAGACCCCTATGGTTTGAAGTTTGTTTTCCCAAGCCCAAAACCCATCTTAGTAAACTATTCCCCGCCCTCCTACCCGGGAACCATTTAAAGATTTTTCCCAGAGTCTGTCCGGATTTTAAAAAACAATTGGAGACAATAAAGGGGGCACTTAAATATCTGTTTTCACAGAAAAATTTCGGGCTATGCAAAAGTTTATAAAAATTTTTTTTATTTTTAAAATAGTTAAAACTAAAACAAATTTTTTTTTATATTTTTTTTTAAAAACCCAAATACAGTTTAACATAAAAATAAAAAAACAGAAATGGATCCAAAAAATTTTTAACTGAAAAAACAGATTTCCCCTAAAATCTCGCAAAATTTTGCTTGCAAAAACAACAAAATAAATTAGGGCAAGAACATGGGCTAAAAAAAAATACTTCACAGGGTCAAAAATTGACGTATAACACATTCATTGTTTAAAAACCAAACATATATATAAATTGTACATAAAACCCATGACATCTGAAAAAGGGCCAACACATTTAAAACAAAAAATTACAAAAATTTATATTAGTTAAATCCCCCTTTTGCATTAAATTTAAAAAAAAAAAAAAACCTAACATCAAAAAATCTTAAATCCCAAAACTACCCAAAATATCCCTAACAATACAGCTTTTCATATTACCTGGGGTTTACCTGGAGAGAGTTCCGGGGGTCAAAGCCCCCCGGCCCGGTCTGTGACCAGGCCCCCCTGGGGGATCAGAGCCTGATCAACCAGGGGTTGCTGCTGGCTGCTCCCCAAAAAAAAAACGTACGAGCCACAGACCGGCGGTCCCAAAACCCACTTTAGGGGCTTGTTCCCCGGCCAGCTTGAAGACACCGGGGGCTGTTGGGAAAAAATCCTTATGTGTGCTGGGGGGCAGTTTAAAAAGTCTCGGGGCCCCCGCACCCTTTTTTTTATGGTCTTCCCAAAAGTGCTAGTGACAAACCCCCGCTTTTCATTGGGGGGTGTTGCATCGCTGCCAAGTCTTTTGCTTTCGTAGTGAGGATTTTTTGTGGCAAGTTTTGGGACTATCCTCTAGGATTTTCCAGGTGTATATAATCATGTAAACCTCCCTCCCCGCGTTCCCCGGGAATACAGGTTTAGGAACCCCCAAACGCTCCCAGTAAATTTAAGGGGTTTTTATTTTCCCGTTATGCGCGCCGTGAAGGTTTTCTGTACAATTTTTTTAGGGCAGCAATTTCAAACCGCCCTTTAAAGTGCTGTTTTGTGTGCACAAATAATTTCCCCCTAGATAGAACAAGTGAAACCCGAAAAGTTCATCAGGGCTTGGCCTCCCTATTTTTAAGGGTTCCATTATCCATCCTGTCATTTTCAGCAATCTTTGAAACAATTTTTGGGGTCCTTAAGGGTGAGATCCCCGACATGATCACTCCCAGGTCTTTGACGAGGGTGTTTCCCTATTTTGTGGCCAAAAATTTTGTTTTGTCTCTAAAATTTAATTTCCTCGTGTTACCATATCGAAAACTAAAATTTTTTCCATCGTTGAACTTCATATTGTTTTCTGCACCCACGAAGATTGTTGATGTCCCCTGAAGCCTTGCAGGTCTGCAATGGAAACACTGTCTTTGCAGATTCGGTGTCATCTGCAAAGGAAGACACGGTGCTGTGGCGACACCCTTTGTCATTCGATATGAGGAAGGGAAAAATGGAGCGAGTACTGTGCCTTGTGGAACAGAGCTTTTCACCGACTGCCTCGGACTTTACTCGTTGACTACTACTCTCTTTTTTCTGTTATGAGGAAATTATAGATCCACGACCGACTTTTCCTTTTTTCCCTTTTAAGCAGTATTTTGCCTATTACCCGGGCAAAACTTGTCGAAGGTTTTTGCAAAGTCTTTAAAATTTACATCGCATTTTTTTTTTTCTTCATGCTTTTAGGCCCTTTGATATGTCTTATACCATACAGACAAAAACTTAACATCAAGAACTAGTTTTGACCCCAAAACCGGGACAGGGTACAGCCAAATTATTAATTTTATATATGTAAGATTCGATTTTTTTAAAAGTATTACACAACGCGACCCCGACAAAGGCCAAACTTTAGAAAGGGAATATGTATACACACACCCAAAACCAAACACACACACACACACCCCACACCACACACACACACCCCACACACACACACCACACACACACACACACAACACACACACAACCACACACACACACACACACACACACCCACCCCCACACACACACCACACACCTCACACACACACACACGTACACAAAAAATTTTCACAAATCACATTAATCGATCACTGTAGCACAAAGCAACAGAGATCTAAGTATATCTCATGGAAAAAACCCCAGCACGTAACATAAATACAAACTAAAACACATTTCCTGTCGCAAAAATTTATTACTCAAGAATCGTTCAAAAAACTGAACACATAAAAATTTTAAACATAAAAAACCTACTATATTAATCTACCTTCTGAAAAGGTTATACTAACATAACGAGACCTTGGCTCTACATCCCACTTGGGTTTTGCCATAAAGCCAATGAAAACCAAAACCCCCTTCAAAACACTCTCACGACCCCCCCCCCCAAGGAGGCGACCCCCTTTGTGCCCCCCCCTGACTCCCCCCAAACCCTATGAAAACCCCTTCACCCCTCTTATCAATCACAGATTTACGAAAAACCCAACTTAGCATTCTATACCCCCCTGAGAAACCCTGATCCCCCCTCCTCCCATAAAACCTTTTACGACCTGTAATTGAACTTTTACCGCAAAAAACTTTCCTTCCCCCCTCACTATCCCCTTCTTCCCCCCCCATCACCCACGACTAATATAAATATAACTACCTGATATAACAAAGCTCTTAGAAAAACCCTCGTCAAAAACCCCCCCCATACTAGTGGAAGCGGGAATAAAAAAGGGGATGTAAATAGTGTGCTGAAAAATCTAGCCAAGACAGGACTCGCACAATGGTTTAAGTTGGAAAAAATTCAGATTCGGGAAAGGGTTGGGAAATACTTTTTGGTAGTAAGTTGGGGAAGTGGAAAAAACTCCCGAACAGTTTAAGGGGCCAGAACGTTTTAGCTTTAAAAATAGTTGGAAAAACTAGTAGATGTGGGGGGGTGATTAGACCTGAAGCTTTCTACCATCGGTTGCCGTGTTCCTCCCCCTTAAGTCAAGTGCCTGACCTGACTAGGTTGGGTGCATTGGCTTAACGGAGGAGATTTGGGACCTCCCTCGCATGGGCCAGAGCTTTCGCAGTGTTCCTTCGTTCTATGTTCTTTTTTTCTAAGCACGCAAGCCGACACCCCACGGCCCCCCACCCTCTGTACCAACCTATTAACCAGCACCTAACCTCCTCTACCCCTTCACAAAAGTAAACACATGGAACGCGTCCACCCCCCCAAACAGATACCCACACCCCACCCTCTACAACCTGTCTTTTCGTAATATCCACCAGACGAAGGAACCCATCAGGAAACGAAGCATCACTCCCCCGCCCCGGGGGTTAAATTTCTTTTTAAAACAAATCAAACCCAAATACTCTTCCACGCAACTTGGGGAACAAACCCTAAACGGGAAAACGAAACCTACCTACAAGAAACCCTCAAAAAACCCTTATACAACCTTTCTCATTCCCTAACCAACATCACAGCCCTAAAAAAACGATTTCGCATTCCCTCACCCATTCCTCGATACCCACACCCGCCTGTCGTGTATCCTTTCCCAAATGTCCACGTTCACCCCTCACGCAACACTTTCCCCTTTAATAACACCATTTAGCCCCCGCTCAAATCCATCAACCCCAACCCACCCGCTTACAGGTAACACCAACTTCCCTCCGTAAACCAAACACAACGTGAACCCCACAAAAAATTTTTACACCCCTAGAATTTCCCCCCCCATCGCTGTCCCGTAATGGGGAAAACAGCGCAAAATGCCAAATCTTACAAACAAAAAAATGTTTAGACTATCACTCGCTTATAAAAGTTTAGGTCTGGCGTCTCAAACACCTAGCGCCCCCATCCCTTTTTTCCCAAAAACCTTCCAGTTTTCCCCCCCGCCGCAACCTGTCACCTTATAAATAATACCACAAATCTTTAAAGACAAAAACCCCCCCCCCCCTTCTTTTTCAAATTTCATCTCCCCCCCCCACACACCCCCCACCCAAGAAACCCAACCCCACACCTTACTTGCACTATTTACCTGCAACCCTGGGACTTCCAAATAATTGCACAACCCGTCCCAAAACCCCTTGACACCCTTCACGAATGAGAAAATGGGTCGTCACATATCCAAAAAACCCGGGCCCGCCCTCCCACCCCCCACACTTCCCTCCATGGGGTACAAAAGCTGCGGGCAACCATTCAAAAAAGGGGGCCTGGGAAAAAAAGCAAAAAATATTTGTACATGGGGGAACCCGTCTACGGCCCTACCCATTGCAATATCCCCCCCCATACACCCATTAATCTTATCCTCATTTTCGCCCCCCTTGTATAACGTATTTACCCACCACTTTTCCTCCCCCAAAACCCCTTTTCCAAGTATAACCTCAAAGCTCCCCTTTCCCCTCTATCATATGCTCCCGCCAACTAGAGCCAACAAAGCCGCCCCCTTTAAACCCCCCCCCTTGCTTCCACAAAACTTCTCTTTTTCCCTGTCCTTCATCACGACCTTTCCCCCCGGGAACCCAAACTGAGATTTTGACATGACCCTTCCCACAACACCTTTTTAACCTATTACCTAAAATTTTTGCGAACACCTTACATCCCCACACATCATGATGAAAATAAACACATAACAGTATAATGTGATCCTTTATTTACTACGTTTCGCTCACACAGTGGGGCTTTTTCAAGTCACAAACAGAACTCCGGGTGGAAGGAATGCGAGATTTATACAGGTTCAGAAGCTGAGTCAGTGGAGAATGCTGCATCTATGATGTCCGAGGGGGGTTTTAGAGTCTAAAATCTTGGGTACTTGGAAAAGGGGAATTTGGGTAATTTGGAACAACCTTCTACAGTGTTCTTTTGTGGGGTAGCAGAAAAGTTTCTTGGCAAGTGGTTCAGCTATGTTAAGAACCCTATTCTGGTTGAAGTTGTCGGATATAGAAATAAGTGTGATTTTCCAAAATTCTTTCCGGGAGATTTTTGTCTTTTGTGGCGAAATCTTGGTTTCTGTAGTTTATCAAGTGGTTTTTTAAAATTGCGGGGTTTCGCAGGCATTCCCTTTGTCGTCAGACCTGCTTTCGTACTGGTGTTCTAAAAAACGTTTTGGAGGTCCCTTGATGTTTTGCCCACGTATAACCTTTTTGCAGTCATTTTAAAAGGGGTTATTAACCCCTGCAGAGGGGGAACTTGTCCTGTCATCCGGTAATGTCCTTGTGGTCTGGTTTTGGAAGGTAGAAAACTTGAAATGAGGGATTGGAAAAGATGTTGGAAAAAGTTTTGGCAAAGGAGTTGGGGGAGGGTATTATCTCCCTTTTCGGCATTCCTTCCTGGGTGTGTTGAAGATGTAATCCCGTCATCGCAGTCTCTGATGAAGTGACGAGGGAAATGAGTTTTGAAAATACTTGTTCAATCATCGTGCATTCTTTTTCAAGAAACTCTTTCTGCAGATTCCTGATGCACGCAGGAAGAACCTAAATTACACCACGTTTTTTTTTGGGGTTCGTGGTGAGAGTAAAAGGGGGAAAAATCGTTTTGGGTTGGGGGGTTTTTTGATAGACTTTTTAAAAAGAAGTTCGTGTCAGCTTTTTAAAGCAAACACAAGGAAAGGAAAGTGTTTTTCGACATTTTGTCCTTTGCGGTATTTTTAACCATTTATTTCCACACATCAGTGATATGGCTCAGTACCCTCCCGAAGGTGGGGTTCCCCTTTACCTTCGGGACCAACACTACAATGCGTTACCTGCTTTTTCCCCCAACTTACCCTTCTCCTTCAACAAAAAACCTAACAAAATCCCCTTAAACGTCCAATGTTTTTTAAAAAAAAATTCCCACGGGACCGTCAAAACCCGGCCTTTTCCCCCTTCCCCATCCCCCTTAACGCATTTTCCATTTTCCCCCCTCCGTAATAGTCCCACCTAAAGCCTTCTACATATTTCCAAATTACCGTCCAAACGACACACCCTTTTCCAACGCCATGTCACCCACCCCCCCCCTGTTCCATACTTTCCCTACCCAAACCTCCGCATATGCACACGTCCCCCTTTGTGGGGTTTGTATTCCTGCCCCTCTATAATTCCCAACCCTCTCCGTTACCCTAAACATTTAATACGTCACCGCCTCCTTTGCTTTTTTTATGCCGCAAAAAACAAGCTGACGGGTTGTCGCCCCCCCAAAACACTTCTTCCACCCCCCGCCTGCACCCTTACAGCTTTAAAACCTTCATTTTGAACACCCCAACCCCCCTTTTTTTCAGCATTTCATCCATAGAAAATTATTCCCCCCCCCCCCCCCCGCCCATACAAACCCCTTAACCTATCCTTAAATATTTAGCCAGTCCATATTTTTAATTAAATTAATTTCTTTTCTTTTTTATCCCATAAAACCCTTTTAATCCTTTTTTTTTGCAACACCATCCCCCCAGTACAATGTTTATCCAAATCCCCGTTCTTTACCCACTTAAATCCCTAAAGGACTGAAAAAACCCCCCCAACCCCTCCCCCATCACCTAACACATTATATTTTAAATTTTCCCAATAAATTCCCCCCCCCCCCATATATGTCCCCGAGCAACCCCACCCACCCCCCCCCACCCCTGGCCCCATGATCTGACATTTTAGCCCCAAGTTGAAAGATTTCACATCCCCTCCCTAGAAAGGGAACTATTTTAGTCCCCGCAGCTGCCCCTCCCAACAAAAAGTTATTTTAGCTCCCACACCCCCCCCCCGAAGGCAACACGTAACCCAACATCCCTTTAAAAAAAATTTCCCCAAGAGCCCCCAGAAAATAAAATCCGGGCCCCCCTTTGGGGCCCCAAACAGCCACCCTGATTAACTTTCCATCCCCCCCAACTATGCCCCCTTGGAAAGGGAAATTAAGAAAAAAAAAAATCCTCCCCACCCAAAATATTTTTTACCTTTATGTTATTTTAGCCGGCGCCTCACCTCACAAAAGACCCAAACGCTTACCCCTCCCCCCACCCTTCCCCCACCAAAAACCCTCCCCCACCCCCTCCCCCCTTCCTTTCTCTGCAAAACAAACGGGGGTCCCCTTCCCCTTTTTAAAATTCCCCACCACCTTTTAAGGGCGGTTTAGATGGGTGGGGAAAAAATACTCGAAAACCCCCGCCACCCCCAAATCCCACCCCTTTTAAAAAAAGTCCCCCTGCGGAACACAACTCCCCTTAATTTATTCAGGGAAAAAAAAGGGAAAACCCTTTTCTCTTTTATACCGGACATAACCCCTTAACATTTACAGGGCATACCAAATTAAAGGAAATTTAAAATTTCCCCCCCTGTTCCTCCCCATTTACTCTTTTCAACTCCAAGGTTGAATATAAGTTTGACAACCCCTTTAAGTGCTCTCTTTCCCCCCCCCCTTTTTCCCGGGGGCCTCCTAAAAATGGGTAAACCCCCACCACACCACCCCCTTCACAATTCAACCCCAGTCGTTTTCCCCCGGGTTTTGCAGGCATAAGGGGGTCATCAGAATTGCGGGACCCCCCTCTTTTCTCGTGACCCTTTATGTTACACATTTTTGGTTTTAAAAGTTGCCTTCGATGAACCTTTCCCCCTCTACCCGAGGGAAAGGTTTTAATGAATTTAACGGAAGACTCCAAACCCCCATCAAAGGGCCCCAAATATCATGTTTTCCCCCTTTTTGGAAGCAACGAAATACCCATGAAAAACCACGCTCAGAAAGTAACGTCCCCTCTGGCGGTTTACAAAATCTTCAACCCCTCCACCCAAATTCCTCCTCAATTCCCCAGAATCCCTTCCGGGAATTCGCTCTCCTCCCTTTTCCCCAAAGGGAAAACGATTTCCCATCAAGGGAGTGGGGGAGGGACTCCAATCCCCGAGTTTCCCGTGTGCCCCATCCCAAAAATTCCGTCCCCAAAACACCCCGCCCCCCCTCCCATGTTTGTTTTTTTAACCCGCCCCCTTTGAAGCAGGGGCTGCGGGCGTCCACCAAAAGGTCCGGCCAAGTCTTCGCTTGTCCCCCAAGGGGTTTCCGCTATGGTATTTCTCACCAAATAGGGGGCAAAGTTTCGCGTTGTCCCGAATTTCATTTTCCCTGAAACGTCCCGAAAATTTTTTGGGAAAATTAAAAACGTAGGGCGGTAATTTGGGGGCCCCAAAGCATTTTTTAGGGTTTAAAAAGCCCTCGGGAAAAAACCCGCTAGGCAAAATGCCCCCCCACATATCATGTTGAGGGATAATCAAACCCCCCATAGTCTCCCAAAAACCCTTTTCCCTTTTATCCCCTCCCGCTTCAAAGGGAAAGTTTCTAACTTTATCCACGTTTTAAAAGCCGTTTAAAATTTTTCCTTTTTAAGACAGCTGGGGTGAACTAAGACTTTGTCCTGAACCCGGGACAAAAGATTATAAAAAACCCTAGCTGATGCATTTGACGAAAATTTTTGGCCCCCGTTTAAAGCTACCCCCATACAAATCAATAACTTTTATGCCATATGGGCTCCCCCGGGTGATCTTTGGCAATAAGAAACCCCTTTCCCCCAGAAAAGGCGTTATCGTTCCTTTTGTAGCTCAATGCCTACAGTATTTATTCCCGGCCTTCAACAAAACCCCCATCGAAAAAATCACGGCACCCCAAAGTTTTTAACCCCGAGGCGTGCCACCACTTAACCATTTCAGCCAGGTAAATGCCCCCGGGGGCTCGCCTACAAAACCCCCAAAAAGGGGGGAGCACAAGCCCTATGGTCAGGAAGGGAAACGTCACTCAACTAATTTTTACACCAACCCCCTACCCCAGTTTTGAGCCCCCCTAATTTACCACATACTTTGTAACCGCGCTGAGAACATTAGTCAGTCAGGCGTCATTAACCACAGGTCTTAGTGATCAATTTCATCATTTACTGCACCAGGAAAATCACTAGGGATAGGATAGGCGTACACGGGACAATAAAAATGAGGTCAACTAGAAACTACAGTAAAGAAACACTGGTAAATAGGCTACATAATTGTGACTGGACAGAGATAACAAGTTGCACGGACGTAAACGATGTCTGGGAAAAATTCAAAACAATGTTCACTACCATCCTTGATAATATTGCACCAGTTAAAGAGGTTAGGATTAAACGAAGAACTGAACCCTGGATGAATACTGAGATATTAGATAATATGAAATTCAGAGACCAGCTGCTAAAAAGATTTAAAGCAAACAGACAGGATATTGCAGCACTAAATGAATTCCAAAGGGTGAGGACAGAGTACAGAGACTTATAAAAGGAGCAAAGGCAAAGCACTACTGCTCAAAAATTGAAGAGTATAAGCATAACCACAGAAAGCTCTGGCAACAACTAAAACAGTTGGGGTATAGCCATAAGCCAGTAGATAGGTCTAACATAATACTCACTATCGATAATGAGGTATGCCACGAAACATCTAATGTGGCAAATTGCTTTAATTCCTGCTACACATACTGTTGCATCAACACTAGTAAGTAAACTACCAGCTGCATCAAATACCTTTAACACAGACTCTGATAAGTTTCAAACATACTATACCAATAAAGGGGTAACCCCAAACAGTTGTCAACTAGTAAGTGTATCTCATGACTTTATTCAAAAAGATCTAAGCAGGTTAAACCCAACTAAGAGCACAGGCCCTGATAACATCCCGTCTAAGTTCCTAAAAGATGGTGCTTCTGAATTGTCAATCCCTATTGCTCACATAATAAATCTGTCAATCACCACTAATACCGTACCTGAGGGGTTCAAGGAGGCCAGAGTTACTCCTATCTTCAAGAAAAATAGTAGGTCTGATGTCAAGAACTATAGGCCTGTTAGTATACTCAGTATAATATCCAAAATTCTAGAGAGGGCGGTGTACTGTCAATTAAAGTACCTTAATGACAACAACATTCTCCATAGTTACCAATCGGGCTTTAGAAGATCTTACACCTCCCTAATTAATCTGATGGATTACCTGAGAACTGAAATGTCAAAGGGGAACCTCATAGGTATGGTAACCTTAGACCTGCAAAAGACCTTCGATACTGTCAACCACAATATATTATGTAAGAAACTTCAAGCTATCGTTATAGGTTCTGTAGACTTGTTTTAAGTCCTACCTTAGCAACAGGAGAAAAATTTTCAAAATCAACAAAACGGAATCAGAACCCTTGCCGATAGCATGTGGAGTTCCCCAAGGTAGTATTCTAGGTCCCTTATTATTCTTACGTTATGTCAATGACATGCCTATCAGTGTCAAATGCAAACTCCTACTGTATACAGATGACAGTGCTTTATTAGTGTCAGGTAAAGACCCACAAGATATAGCTAATGGAACTGGAGTTCTGCAGCAAATGGTTAGTAGACAACAAACTATCATTACACCTAGAGAAAACTGAAGCCATTCTCTTTGGCACGAAACATAAACTGAGAAGGGTAAATAATTTTAATGTCCAGTGTAATGGGGAGCCCATCACTTTGGTTTCATCAGTAAAATATCTGGGAATCCCCTTTGACCCATGCATGTCAGGAGAATTGATAGGGAACAGTGTAGTAAAGAAAGCGAATGCCAGACTAAAGTTCCAGTATAGACAAGCACAGTGTCTACCTACTGAGGCTCGCAGGACCCTATGTCTAGCCCTTATACAATGCCATATGGATTACGCTTGCTCTTCTTGGTACTCTGCCTTGACAAAAAAACTGAAAGATAGACTGAAAATCACCCAGAACAAAATTGTAAGATTCATCCTGGGGCTGGGACCAAGAGAGCTTGTAGGCCAGAATGAATTACAGCAGTTGGATATGCTGAATGTTGAAGACAGAGTAAACAACTGAAGCTAAATCATGTTTATAAAATTGCTCACAGACAGTATCCAGAATATCTTGCTGTCAATTTTGTCAAGGTTGGGAACCAAAGCAATCATCGTACTAGGGGAGAGAACACAACTTTGTAGTACCCACAGTCATTGGCCAGGCTTCAAACACCTTTTATTGTACAGCAATAAAGGAATGGAACAGACTGCCTGCACATGTCAAAGCCAGTCATAGCATGAACCAGTTCAAGAAGAGTGCCAAAAGATGTCTGATGAATGTAGCTACAGAAAGGGAGGGGAATGATTTTCTATTTTTTAGCTAACATACGTGTAAATTTTACCTTATTCCTAGTAATGACCCTCGTATTGTAGATAGTCTTAATGACCCTCGTGTAGTAGATAGTCTTAATGACCCTCGTGTAGTAGATAGTCTTTTTAGTATGATAATAAGATGTTATCTTCATTATAGAATAATAAGAAAATATTATAACCTTTATATTATAATAATAAGGTAAAAGGACCCCAATGGAAATAAGTCACTCTGTCTGACTTTTTTGGGTTATCCCAGGTTCTCTACACATATGCTGCTATGTATGATAATTCTATGTAACTGTATTTGTGTATACCTGCATAAACTTACTTACTTACTAATCAGGAAACAAGACAAGTGTTTTCTGACGCTGGTCTTAGTCATATAAAGACCCAAAGCTGGAGCTTTTGGTAATCTGACTGAGACCTTCCACTGGCTTACCCCTTCACCTCTTTAAAAAGTATAGTTATAATTACAACTATTAGATTATAAGATTATTTCTTGACCTTAACACTTCCACTGTGACATTTTCTTTTCTTTAAATTCGCCGGTACTCTCCCGGTCCGGGTTTTTTTTCAGACGGTGACCCGGTATTGGCTCCCTGTCTTGGCTCCCTGTCTTGGCTCCCTGTCTTGGCTCCCTGTCTTGGCTCCCTGTCTTGGCTCCCTGTCTTGGCTCCCTGTCTTGGGAGTGTCTTGAGACCTATGTCTGCCATGGGAAGAAGTACAAGTTCCTCCACATCTTCTGGAACCAACTGTCCCCAGGCCTAGCTCCATTCCCGCCCTCACGGGGCTCGTAAGAAGAAGCTAGGCCTCTGGTCTGCCATCTTCCCCGCCCAAGGAATGGGGGGGGTGGGAGTGGTGTCAGTGGGTTGATAATTCGGTATATATGCCAAATGGAAACGATGTAAATTCTCCATATGTGTGAAACTAGGCAATGATTATTCAAATTAAATAGAAAAATCAATCGTTTAATAACAAATTCTTGTACAGCAGTTTTAACTTGATAGCCTAATTATTGTCAATTTGTAATCGGAATCCACTTAAAGGAATCAAAATCGTATATTTGAATACTGTGTGTTGAATCTACGTATTTTGAAGCTGGTGAGGACCCTCTGGTAGACCAGTGGATACTGACCTGCAATATAGTTTAGTTTCCTGACGATAAAACACCACTATCATGTCTGCCACACAACTATCTGTGTAGCATAGTGCCAAATAATAGTAGATCGAAAATGTACAATCGTGGATTCCATCATATATAAAATATATAAGTGACTGTTGTTATAACGTTGGTATTCCGTGAGTCAGGACAGGTCAGCTAGGGTCACCAAGGGTCACCTGACCTTTACTGATATCCCACATTGGTGAAAGTTCCTCTTTTATGCAGGTCAACACCCAGACACACACAACTCACACTAACTTTAGTTAGTTAATTTGTTGTTTCAGGTCTATTACAGTAGGATCATTAATGTCACATCTGTGCACCACCTGACAAAAATATATTAATAACTAAAACTGGGATTAAATTAAACTTTCAATGCATATACAGAGATATATGTAAACCTCAGTGTATGTGCAGATATATAAACATCTCACTGAATACACAGTTCATTGAGATACACATATACAGAAGTACAATACCAACTTCTTGTTTGTACACTTCTCAGTAGTAGTAACCAGTTACCAGTCTCAGTAGTAACCAGTTACCAGTAACCAGTGTCCGTGACTCAACGACCAACCGTCTCTGCCTGAGTCACGGTCTTTCATATTGCGCTGAACTGACACTATTTCAAAAGACCCACTCACTGGGTACTGTGGGCAGCCGGCTAGTCAGTATTACGAGTGTAACCAAGGAGATAGGTACGGCTGGCAAGGGCTCTCTCCACATAACAGCAATTATACGTAATAACAGCCTACGTGAGTATTTCTTACCTAATCCACGTATCGAACTCCCACATGATACACTAAGGAATGCTAGGTTAGGTTAGGTAAGGTTTGTCAGGAAACAGGACAAGTGTTTCCTGACGCTGGTCTTAGTTGTATAATGACCCACAGCTGGAGCTTTTAATCAATACATATATATGGGAATATTTTATTACATAATATGGTACAGAAGATTTAAGAGATACGGGTTGATTAAAGGTGGCAATTTACGGAAAATTTTGTTAGTGTGTGCCCCGATTTTAATCGAAAAATTCTCGTCCTCAGGCTGGGCGTGTCCCCAAAATACGCGTCATTCCCCCTTTGGCAGTCGCAGACCCGGGGGGAACAAAAAAACTGCTGCCTGGATCCCTAGTTCCCCTGATGGTTTTTCCCCAGTTTCCTTTAAAGGAAATTTTTGGATGATTCTTTCCCCCGGGCCCAGGGTTCTGGCTATGGGAAAAAAAAATTTAAGAGGGGAAGTTTCTTATTTTTAGTTTTTTGGGGGCTCCCTGAAGCTGGCGCTGCCCCCCTTCCTCCCGGGTGTTTTGGGGAAATAGGTATCAGCCCAGGTAGATGCCAATGTAGTCTACACCCCCTGTTCCCCATCTTCAGGCTTGAAGGGTGTTCCTTTTGGACCTTCGGGCTCCCATGATTGCTTTTGGGGTGGCTCCTTTTTTTGGGCACGCTGTTGGAGGCCCCTTTTGATAATTTAAAACCCTCCTCATGTTTGCATCTTTCCCTCGGATTTTCGGACACAAGACCATGGCCCGAATCGGTCTGCTGCTTCACTCCCACAATACCCCGGTTGGTGATTAGGGGAGGCAAGTCGAAGGGAAAACCCTGCAGATGGTTGTGGGGGCGAGGCGTGTGCCCAAAGGGGAGTTGGAAAGCTAACGAAGTCCCCGCATGAGGGGGCTTCACTGCAGGAGGCGGGGTTTCCTTCCCCGAACACTCTGAAGCATGTTTAGGCTATATTTTCCCTATTGGACCATCAGTGGTTGTTTTTAGTGTTGGGGGGGGAAAAGGTTGGTTTAGGCCCGTTAGATTACCCAGATCATGGTCCGTCAATGAATTTTGGTCTGGACTCCAATCTTGTCCTAAGAGTTGGGAGAAACGTGCTCCCGCCCCCTTTGGGTAATACAGAGGAAGAAAAAACAGGGGAGCGAATCTGTGTAACTTTCGGACCCAATGCCCCCTAGTCTGATGGAAGTGTAGCTTGGTTCCCCTGCCGTTTTCTAGGTGGTTAATACTTTGTAAAATCTGCCTCCCGGATAGTATATTGTGCGTTAGGGTTTTCATTGAAGGTGCAATCTTTGGAAATATGCAATGAGCAGACTCAAAACCTTTTTTGAGAAGGAAAGGGATAGTGGGTGTCCAGATTGCTATTCGTTTTTTCCTTTTCCCTTTAAATTTCAATTTCTTCGTGAATTTGTTGGCATTGCTTCCAGAGGGGTCCTTGCAAAAACCCCATTTTTGGGGGCAATGATGTCTCCTGGTAGTTTTGATCTACTGCTTTATCTTTATTGACAAAATGTTTCCTTTGGTGGATTTAGGGTGAGACCCATTTCCCGTCCCGGTCATTACCTGTGTAAGATCATGTAGGAGGGACTTTTGTATGCTTTGTGTAGTATCTGGAACCGATGTTTGCTCGTGGTCAGTTTGACTGTGATTTTCCCCAATGTATGAGAGGAAAAGGTGCAAGAGGTCTCCTTGTTGGCCCCCCCTCCGATGATGTAATTTCTGCTTCCCAAAAAAAAAGATTGATTCTTTCTATACCCGTGAAACAAAAGGGAAGAGACCAGGGAAATGTTCTTGTACTGCTGTTAATACCACGTCTCTCTTCAGGAGACTGAATACATTCTTGAAATCTAATTTTACCTCTGCATTGTCCTCGGGCAGGTTGTTGATATACGCCCTTGTTGCATGAACCGCTGCTTCACTTCCTTGAGAGACCCCAAAGTCAAGCTGGTTTGGTTGAAGCATCATGGCTGCCTCTGCATGAATACGTCAGACAGCAGCTTTGGATACGAGGTGGCGTAACGTGTTGCCTATTGCAATTGGCCGAATTCCTCCATCCTTCTTTTTAAGTGCACAAAGTGTTGCACCAAAAAAGAAAGGTCTAATATCATCAGAAATCAGACCGGCCAAGGAATTGTTGACGAACCTTGTGATCTCTGAAAGCAGTGTCTCTGCAATTTCCCTAATAACTGGATTAACCATTTCCTTTAAATGTTGTGGCCTTATTCCAGTGTAATCCCCAGCAGAGCCAGATGGGAACGACATTATTGCTTTGTAAATGTCTGAGTCTTCCACAATCAATGGTTCCACAGTGGGGACAGAGGTGTTGGAACTGTTGGTGCCACTGGTTTCCCTGGCAGGGTGCTTTCCTCTAAGTGCTTCAGACGTGTCAGCATCCCTGGGAGCAACTGTATCTTCACTGGTAATAATTCTGATTGCCCCCACTGTGTTGCCCTCTTCAGTTTTCTTGCTCACCTAGACTCTGACTTTTTAACTGTCAGTGGAGTGAGTGGGGGTTCTGCCTCTCCCTTTTTTGTGTTGATGGGGAAGAAAAATGAGGTTATCAGCTCTAGGAAAATCTCTTAAGTATTTAATTATCCTTGAGGCTAGTCTCTTTCCCCTTCTTTCCAGAACAGCTAAGCAGACATTGCCAAAAAGTAGCAAGTTGTGCCGTGCCTTGATGGTTGGTGGAGCATTTAAAATAGTGGAACCATTGTTTACTTTTTTTCAGGAGGTCTGTAAGTTTCCCAGCTGCGTGTGGACGGGCTGCTTTGGGAATATGTGTGAATGTCCTCGTACCTGTTGCTTTAATTGCTTCCAAGATATTGTCTGATGAGATGAGATCTGTTGGAGTGGGTTCAGGTGCCTGAGATGGCTCTGGATCATCACTTTCCACAGGAGGACATCCTGAACCAGGGCAACTGCCGTGTTTGCGGAGGAAACCAATAGAGCTGAGACAACGAAGCTGTAAGCATGACCGACACTTGCCTCTCCTAGTATTGCCAGCCGTGCCATTTCCCTGGCTGCTTGCTTCCTCCTGTTTGGCATCCATCACTTGGCTTCCAGAAGCGGCAACGTCTGGGTGCTGCAGAAGTTGCGTCCAGCGGCTGCGTCCTTGAGTCTTAGTACCGCCGGACGATAGGTGGATGTAGAGAGGTGTGTTGCGGAATGTGTGGTTGTGGATTCGTACTGATGATGGAGGTGGTTGTAGTAGCTGGTAGCAGATAAAATGGTGATGTATTTTATTTACACGTCAAAATTTTGTACTTAGGTCTTATGATTCTTTCCTATTTTGATGGTAGAATGTGCTTGAGAGTATCATCTATAGAGAACACCACACTCCACGCTGGCCTCCACTAGCGTCTCCAGTGGACTGAACGAATTTCTGCTGTTGATGTTACAACCTCCT
>NC_069413.1:21761923-21809243 GCF_026875155.1 Cherax quadricarinatus
AATAATTTAGAATTGTAGAAGAGTAGTAATATACAATTGAAAATGAATACCTTGTCAGAATTACCGACAAAATTTAAGATAAATGGACATAGATGCAACTACTACCTATCTTTCACCTCATGTGGTACTTATATACACACCTTCTGTGTCCTCGTAATGTTTGTAACGACAAAGCTCCTGGAGAGCGAAACGTTGCCACAATAAAGTTTAGTTGCATGTGTGTCCATTTACGAGTACTACCTTGTTAGATCAATATACGAAAGATTTGTACGAGTTTACCAAAATAATCCCTTTGGTTATAGTTGCATTCCTCCAGGAGGTGTGGCACTTGTAGGATGCTCCTGAGTGCCTGCTGAAGGGCCAGGGTCTAGCCTTTGATCATGTCCCTAATGTCGATGTACATCCCCAGGTCCAGGCCCAGTTCCCTCACACACACTGGGAATGCCTTACCACTGAAGCAGTTATCCCTGTTATGTTGCCAAGAAAACGAGCGAGGGGGAGGAAGAACTTATTAAAAGTGGGAAATAAAGGACCAACTGGTGATAAATTAAAATTATTATCAAACAATTGATAATACTTATATGAAACCCAAATTTTAAGTTTAATTAAAATAAATAAATAAGAGAAATCAGTATTGAAACACACAACATATTTCCATATTAAAAAAAAGTTAAATTATATAAAATAATTAAAATTATTATGTAACTCAAATAATATAACAGTAAAAATGCAATAAATAATTAAATACCCTTTAGAGAGTAAATTAATTTTAGGAACAAAACATAAATTAAACTAAACTATAATATTACAAAAACCAAGAAAATTGGTTAACCAAAAAAATCGATTCTTGAAAGTGAAGGATCGAACTGTGGCAAGAGATTCAGACAGGGAAAGAGTGGATCGAACTGGGGTACCTTATAGGAGAAGACTTGGTGTATGTAGAGGGGTACACAGTAAGGTGGTTGGTGGTGCACTTAGCGTGGTTCTTGTCTTGGAAGGCAGTTCCCCGACAGGGGATAGCAACGTATGGTGTGTTACAAGGAGGGATTCCTGGGGATACTAAGGAAGGGATACCTAGTCCTACATCTAGCAGAGTACTGGAAGGTGTACCTAGCTAGATACCTGGAGTGGTAAGCAGCTATCCTGCGAGAAGCAGCAACATTGTATGGTCTGTGTTGCATGGAGGGATTCTTTGGGATACTAAGGATGGGATACCTAGTTCTAGCAGAGTACCGGAAGGTGTACCTGGTGTGGTAGGCATCCCACCTTCAAGGGAAAGCAACGTATAGTTTATGGAACACTAAGGATGGGATACCTAGTACTGCATTCAGCAGAGCAGCTGAAGGTGTAACTAGCGTAGTACCTGGTGTGGTAGGCAGCTCACCTGCAGGAGGCAGCAACGTAAGGTTTACGATAGAGGTTGTAACAATCATCACAAACTCGGTCAAGCTTCTTGAAGAGTGCTCGGTCATAGACGCCTTTGCAAGCTTGGTCGAACACTTGTCTCTTGTTGAGGCTGTGATCTTGTGAGAGGAAACCCAGAGGTGCTGAAGATGACCCGGCCGACAGCAGTCGTTCCAGCCTCACCGACCCTTCCACGGACCGTCCACGGACGCCAGTCGGACCCAGTGTGACCACTACGACGACCATCGCCACCACAACCAGTGACCACATCTGTTGGAGAGAGGGAGAGAATGAGGGAGACCATCCACAAACGCTATTCCAAGGTACTGCCACAACTAATACTGCTTATAATATTAATACATAATAACTATAATAATAATATTAATATTATTAATAATAATATTGTTGTCGCTGCATTAGTAATGAAAAAATCACCTGACGAAATGTTGGAGGTTGGGTACATACGCAGCTTTAAAAATAGTTATGATGAGCCTCACAAGGCCAGGAGTGACCCCAGTAGCCGCCAACCAGGTGGGGCCAGGAGCTGAAAGTCCACTCCCTGGAGCCACTCATTAGGCGAGGAGAGTGTAAATTACTGAATACAAAGGTGATGGTCCTAGTGTTGATGTACCTTCAAGAAGGAAGTGGATTACAACAGTCTTGGGCTGTCATTTAGCAGTTTGTGAACAATAATACGAAAAAGAACTTCAACTGAACGTTGTTGACTTGAGACTGAGGGAGACTGACATCAGTCAGCCCACCTATCATTATTCTATCATGCAGCAGAACCCACATGTCTATGTTGCATCCATCATAATCAGCAGATTCTTGGTTGTCACTAGTTCGGTTGGTAGCGCACTCATCTCACACACGAATCCTTTCATCCCCGTACCGGGAAAGCTTGTTGTGGGCTTGTTTCATTAAGACGCCTCCTGTCCTCTGTTCATCTAGCAGTAAGAGTACCTGGTCTAGTCACCTAACACCTGCTCAGACTAGTTCACCTAGCAGTAGGTCGGTACCGGTGATAGTGAACTGATGTGGGTGGGAATCCTGGGTAAAATTAACCTAAGTTGTTTGAAAATCTTTGCATAATAAGGATTTCTTTGTAGTATGAAAGTGATGTCAGCGAATGGTCTTATTATTGAAGAAGTACTGTAAAAAAAATAACTTTTACAATTAATAATTTACCTTCCGGCTCCGGTGTGGATATGTATCACTGGAAGTTTGTCACATCACCAGCTGATGTAAGATAAGAAAGATTAGATGTGTTTCGTATCTTTTTAGCCCCGGAAGGTTACTACCCAGGATAATCGCAAGATATTCAATGTTTCATAGTAACATTTATGCCAGACAACATTTGGGGTTCCCAGGGTCACCATCCAACTACCAAACCAAACCAGCATGCTTATCTTAATGATCTGATGTAAACTCGCCAATGGGCTACTTTTCAACAGCCTGCTCATTTTTGTGCATGAAATGTGTTAAAAATTAAATACATAGATCATTCATTCACAAATGCTTAAGAATTTTTAAGTATTTTACCACAGTGGTATACATGTAATTTTATCCACAGGTATACCATGTATTTTATCCACGTGTACATACATGTATTTTATCCACAGTGTATACATTTATTTATCCACAGTGTATACATGTATTTTTATCCACATGGTAATACATGTATTTTATCCACAGTGGTATCCATGTATTAGTCCACAGTGGTAGACATGTATTTTATCCTCAGTGGGTATACATTGTATTTTATATCCTCATGGTATACATGTATTTTTTAATCCACAGTGTATACCTTTATGTATCCACAGTGGGTATACATGTATTTATCCACATGGTAACATGTATTTATCCACATGTATACATATTTTACCTCAGTGAAATACATGGATTTTAATCCACATGTTATACATGTATTTTATCTCAGTGGTATAAACGTTATTTTATCCTCAGTGGTATACTATGTATTTTAATTCCACATGGTATACATGTATTTTATCCTCAGGTATAACATGAATTTATCCACAGTTGTATCCTGATTTTTAACAAGTGGTAACATGTATTTTATCCTCAGTGGTAAACTTATTTTATCCACAGTGGGTATACATGTATTTTATCCTCAGTTGTATACATGGTAATTTTTATCTCATGGTATACATGTATTTTATCCCAGTGGTATAACATGAATTTATCCTCAGTGGTATACATGTATTTTATCCACATGGTAATACCATGTAATTTATCCCGACAGTGGTATACAAGTATTTTTTTATCCACAGTGGTAATACCATGTATTTTACCACAGTGGTATACGGTATTTGCTCCACATGGTATACATGTATTTATCCCACAGTGTATACATGTAATTATCCACAGTGTATACATTAATTTAATCCACAGTGTTATACATGTATTTTATCCACAGTGTATACATGTATTTTATCCACATGGAACATTATTTGTCCACAGGTTAGACATGTCTTTTATCCACAGTGGTATACAAGTATTTTAATCCTCATTGGTTATACATGTATTTATTCCACAGTGGAATTACCTGTATTTACCACAGTGTTATACCTGTAATTTATCCACATGGTATACATGTATTAAATCCCAATGGTAATACATGTATTTTATCCTCAAGAAATACATGTATTATCCACATGCTATAACATGTATTTATCTGCAGTGGTATACGTGTATTTTACCCATGGTAAACAGTCTTTTATCCACATTGGAATACATGTAATTTTCCACATGGTATACATGTATTTTATCCACATGGTAACATGGGTAGTTTATCCACATGGAATAAGCATGTATTTATCCACAGTGGTATACATGTAATTTATCCACAGGGTATACATTATTTATCCCCAGGTAACATGTATTTTATCCACATGTATACATGTATTTATCCACATGGGTAAGACATGTATTTTATCCACAGTGGTATACATGTATTTTTATCTCTGTGGTATACATGTTATTATATTCCACAGTGTATACATTAATTTATTCCACAGTGAAACATGAATTTATCCACAGTGGTTACATGTATTTTTATCCACAGTGTATACAGTATTGTACACCACATGGTAACAGTATTTTTATCCAATTGGTATACCTGTATTTTTATTCCTCAGTGGTATACATGTATTTATCCACAGAGTGGAACATGTATTTATATCCACAGTGGTATACATGTATTTTATGCCACATGGTATACATGTATTTCCACCAACTAAAAATATCTTGACTGACTGTGTCATAATTCCAAACCAGAAAAAAGGATGGTTATAACAACCATGAATTTTAAAGGGGGACCGGTAAGAGCCAGCGAATGCCTTGCAGATGACCAAAAGTCTCCACGGCGGGTCATCATCTGACTATGACCCGCGGTCAGAGACACGTCTCTCTTTCTGACGAACCTTACCATACCTAACCTATTACCTGAGTTTACCTGAAGAGTAGTTCAGGACTCAACACCCCCACGCCCTCTTGACCAGGCCTGGGAATTCAAAGCCTGATCAACCAGCTGTTAACTTAAACTTTTTTTTTTAAATTCACCATAGCTTACTAAAATATAAATAAGTACATAATTCCAGAAAGTTATATATTTAGCTACACAGATATTTTTACTGAATTCAATGCTTGCATAAATGACCTATTACTACTGTACCAGATATACACGTGTAAAAATATCGTTTAGCACGTAACGCGCATCGTTATCAAAAGTGTGCGTCCTGGACCCATAGTACCTCTTGTTTAGTTTGAGTACAGTCCCTGGGCCCATGGTGCCATTTCTTGTCCATATTTGACTACCACTAATGGATGAATAAAAAATATTAAAGGTTAGGTTAGTAGGGCTTATTCCAGTTAGATGACCCTGGTCATCTAACTGAGGCTTCCCGCTGCTTACCACTCCACCACTTTAAAAATTAAGTCAATTATAACCATTTCTTTTAAGACATTAATTGTTGTTGTTGTTCTTGATTCCGCCGGTTCTCTCCCAGTCCGGGACTTTCCAGATGTGACCCGTCTTGGTCCCGTCATGGAGCGCCTTAGACCTATGCTCCAATGGAGAGTACAAGTACCTCACACACTCTGGACCAACTGTCCCTCATGCAAGCACCAGTCCCCGTCCCGCATGGGCTCATATAAGAGCAATGCTTCGGTCTTTTTTTTTTTTATTCGCCGTATTCCTCTTGTCTTATTATTAGTTATTATAATTAAAGATGCGCCGTATTCTCCCGGCCCGGCTTTTTTCCAAGTGTTTGGCCCGGCCTTGACTCCCTCTTTAGGGATTGTCTGATACCTAATCTCCCATGGAGGAGCACAAGTACCTCCTCAACTTTGGTACTACCGTCCCAAGGCCTTAGCCACAACTAGCTCTCTGGTCTCCATCCCCCCGCCCCAAGGGGATAAGGAAATGACATCTTATGAGCTTAAGGCTCGGACTCAGGCACCTACCCTACCCTAGAAGGGCCTGGGCATGGACGATGTCCCCCCCCCCATCCAGGCTGCGAGTCTGCTGATCTATGTGAAGAAGGGCAGAGACGCTGACACTATCAGCGTTACGCCCAACCATGACGCTGTTTTAGCGTAGTTACTCCCTATCTCTCATACCTACCTAAAATAAATGATTTTATTATCACTATCCACCTCACTGTCTCTCCCCCATTGTCTCACCCTCCTCCCTCCCTTCCCCTGACATCCTACTTATAACAGATTCTGAGAGAACTCACATATTAACAGACTATTTTTTTCATTCTTGCTTTGAAGACACTGATTGTAAAACAAGTCTCAATCTGTGTAGAGCTTAATCGAGTCAGGACAGGCACTAGAGTTAATAAAGCTCTACACCGAGCGTTAGGCGAATTGATAAAGGTCTACTCAACGACACATGACTTGGTTATACTCTACATAGAGCGAGAGGTGACTTGATAATGCTCTACATGGCTATACATGATAAAGCTCTATACAGAGTGAAACATGATAAAGCTTTATACAGAGTGAAACATGATTAAACTCTATACAGAGTGAAACATAATAAAGCTCTATACAGAGTGAAACATGACTTGAAAGTCACTACAGAGAGTGACTGACATGTCTGCAGCATGTCGACATGATGCAGACATCTGTCAAGAACGCTATCAGCCTGTCATAAGTTGGTAACAGACGGCCTATTCTCTCGAATTCAGACAAATGCTGTAATAGGCTGTCAAAGGATGGTATATGCTGTTAAAGGCAGTATTATTAGCTAGTATCCTGTCAGGAGAGAAGCCTAGGAATTTCTTGAGAAGTCCCTTAATCACACTATGACCCACGAACCCGTGGTTTCTGCTTACCAAGCTTAGTTTCCGCTGGTTTACCAGCCCTTCCTATCAAAACAAATATAAAACACTCATCTTTATATAGGTTCAAGACAAAAAAAGAAGGTTCTGAACACGGCAGTAAGACCTTTTGGTCTGAGAAAGGTCGAGAGTTAGTGTAAATACTGTTTTTCTCTAGGATTTCGAAATGGGATGCTCCTTGGAGTGAGTCAGTGGCAACATGAGTCAGTAGTGTTACTCATGGTCAAGTGTTGGGAGGGAGGGAATTCCGGGGGCCAACGCCCCCGCGGCCTGGTCCATGACCAGGTAATTCAATTTCTTTTTTTTCTGCACAAAAAAAAAATTAACCCCTGCAGTGTGGGCCTACACCGTACTACGTGATGGTTACATTGTGGGAACACCTTGTAGTCTACGGCTGCCCTCTTCTGTATAAAAAATCTAAGGTACTATCTCACTTCACCAATACCATATAAGACTCTTTGGCTGACTTTTTTGCGTAATTCCTGGTGAGAATTTCACTCTGTATATAACTGTACTTATGTGTACTGTCCCTAATAGAACTTGCTTATTTACATTTGTGTGGTTAAACTATTCTTATATGAATGTGGAAATGACCTGCCAAATGGAGCAGCCCAAAACCCATAAAATCATACGGTGTATGGAAAGGTGAAGAGTCATTTTTGATCCATTCCTTCAACAACACAATAATAATAATAATAATACACCGTAATCTTTATTTCTACCAGAACATATACAACTTATACAGACCAAAGCATACATCAATACATATGTTAAAGCCCTGTTATACAGAGCATTTCCCGCAACATAGCTCAATTTTTGTTCCCCCAGGATGCCACCAACACCAGTCATCTAACAACCCAGTACCTACTTACTGCTAGGTGAACGCATACAGCAGGTTAAAGGTGGCTAACATCCAGCCCTACGTATTGCTAGTGAACATGGACAACAGGTTGAGGTACTAACTCCCAGTACCCCTACCACTTCATGCCAACGTTGTGACCCGTGCCCGGGGCTCGATCCCACCCTCATGAGTGAGCTGAAACGTATCAACCTACCACGAGCACCACACTAAAGGTCAATATTGAAACCACCCCCAATAAATAGTACGTTCCCTATTCCCCACGCCTGGGAATGGGAGGCCCTTCACTACTGCCAAGCAACAGTTTTCGAGAGACTTACCGTCCTGGCAGGAAGGTCATAATGAGAGTGCTGGTGGAGAATGTGTCGAGAGACATATTGGACAGTAGATTCTGTAAATGTCCTGGAACACCTGCAGGCGATGTGTATATGTTGTGTGTGTGCGACAGGAAGAGTGCAGAGGAGTGTGCTTCATCCCGGCCTCTCCGCCTCCTTTTATACTAATCCTGGCCACCCCTCGGACAATTACCCCAGGGAAACTTGAGTGTGAGCTCGGCGCCAACAGTGGTGAGGTGCTGCTACTCCTTCTACATGAATGGCGAACGATACCGAAAAATGAATTTAGACACGTGCAAGATCTGGTATCTCTACTGAAACGTATCGGGTTATGTAAGTTTTTCAGGTATGGCATGCAACGAGTCCATTACAATTATTCGGCGTATTCCACACTCCATATAGGCTGCCTCCCACCAGCAAACCATACTAAGTTTTTTCACGATCTATTAGGGTATCCGAGTCGTTAAATCATACCTTGTTCATTGACCAATCTCAGGAGAAGCCGCCAAGGCTCAGCAATATGTTCACTTTGCGGTCACATTTGCCAAACTTGCCTAACCACGTTGAACACTGTCTCTCTTTCACTGGCTTGTGTTTTATAACCATTGCACCGTCGTGTGGTACACTTACTGTTCAACTCTGTATATAAGAACATATTTTGTATATCTGGCCAAATTATAAGCTGGTGAAGGAAAATCAAGTTTACATCGATCTGCTGGTTTGTTTTTTGTTCCTACACCTTTACAAACCAATCACAGGCCATTCATAACCTGTGTTCGTAATCATAAATAAACAATTTTTCCTAACGCTGATCTTATTGACGACCCACCGTTGCAGCTTTAGGTCATCTGACGCGCCTTCCACGGCTTCCCGTCCCCCCTTTAAAATTATGATCATACTTATAACTATTTTAAAAGTGTAGACGTTTCGCCATCCAGTGGCTTTATCAATACAATAAAAGGACATAACTGGACGACAGTAGAACTATATACAAAAGATGAGGTAATTAGTCCCTCACCCTTAGAGTTGATGATTCATCGAATCTTCAAGACTATGGATCGATACCGCTTTAAAAATCATGGTAACGGTTATAACCGTATTGGAGATTGATTCCAGTCATCGCAGTGATGGCTAACTTTAGCAGTGACGGCTAACTTTAGCAATGATGGCTAACTTTAGCATTGATGGCTAACTTTAGCAGTGATGGCTAACTTTAGCAGTGATATCTAACTTTAGCAGTGACGGATAACTTTACCAGTGATGGCATACTTTACCAGTGATGGCTAACTTAGCATGATGGCCTACTTTACCAGTGATGGCTAACTTCGCATGCTGGCTAACTTTACAGGGAAGGCTAACTTTAGCAGTGAAGGCTAACTTTAGCAGTGATGGCTAACTTTACCAGTGATGGCTAACTTTAGCAGTGATGGCTAACTTTACCAGTGAAGGCTAACTTTAGCAGTGATGGCTAACTTTAGCAGTGATGGCTAACTTTAACAGTGAAGGCTAACTTTAGCAGTGAAGGCTAACTTTACCATGATGGCTAACTTAGCATGAGGCTAACTTTAACCAGTGAAGGCTACTTTAGCATTGATGGCTAACTTTAGCTTGATGGCTAACTTTTAACATGATGGCTTAACTTTAACCAGTGATGCTAACTTTACCAGTATGGCTAACTTTACCATGATGGCTAACTTTAGGCAGTGATGGTTAACCTTTACCGTGAAGCCTAACTTAGCACGTGATTGGCTAACTTTACCATGATGGCTAACTTTAACTTTCTAGTGATGGCAACATAACCATTATGGCTAACTTTAGCATGAATGCGAACTTTAGCAGTGATGGCTAACTTTAGCAGTAAAAGCTTACTACCAGTGATGCAAATTAACCATGATGGCTAACTTTACCTGTAATTAGCTAACTTTACAAGTGAACGCTAACTTTTAGCTGAGATCGCAAACTTACCAGTGAAGGCACCTTTACCAGTGATGCTAAATTTGCAGTGATGGGCTGACTTAACCAGTGAAGCTAACTTTAGGCAGTGATGGCTACTTAACCACTGATGGCTAACTTTCAGTGGGCTAACTTTACCAGTGATGGCTAACTTTACCAGTGATGGCTAACTTTAGCAGTGATGGCTAACTTTACCAGTGAAGGCTAACTTTACCAGTGATGGCTAACTTTACCAGTGATGGCTAACTTTACCAGTGATGGCTAACTTTAGCCAGTGAAGGCTAACTTTTACAGGATTGCTAACTTTATCAGTAAAATGGCAAACTTGTAGCATGAAGGCTAACTTTAACCAGTGATGGCTAACTTTACCATTGATGCTAACTTTACCAGTGCAGCTAACTTTACCAGTGATTGGCTAACTTTACCAGTGAGGCTAACTTTACCAGTGATGGCTAACTTTACCAGTGATGGTTAACTTTACCAATGATGGTTAACTTTACCAGTGATAGCTAACTTTACCAGTGATGGCTAACTTTACCAGTGATGGCTAACTTTACCAGTGATGTTACATTTAGCATGATGCTAACGTTACCAGTGATGGCTAACTTTAGCAGTGATAGCTAACTTTACCAGTGATGGCTAAGTTTACCAGTGATGGCTAACTTTACCAGTGATGGCTAAGTTTACCAGTGATGGCTAACTTTACCAGTGAAGGCTAACTTTTCAGAGATAGGCTAAATTTACCAGTGATGGCTAACTTTACCAGTGATGGCTAACTTTACCAGTGATGGCTAACTTTACCAGTGATGGCTAACTTTACCAGTGATGGCTAACTTTACCAGTGATGGTTAACTTAACCAATATGGTTAACTTTACCAGTGATACTAACTTACCAGTGAAAGGCTAACTGTACCAGTGATGCTAAGTTATACCAGTGATGCTAACTTTACCAGTGAAGGGCTAACATTACCAGTGAGGCTAGCTTTACAGTGATAGCGAACTTTAACATTGATGGCTAAGTTTACCCATGCCTGGATGTGCTAACTTTACCATGATGCTAACTTATCCAGTGATGCTAACTTTAAACCAGTGATGCTAATTTTATACCAGTGATGGCAAACTTTCCAGTGTGGCTAACTTAGCAGTGATGGCTAACTTTAGCAGTGATGGCAAACTTTAACAGTGAAGGCTAACCTTTACCATGATGGCTAAACTTACCAGTGAAGGCTACTTTAAACTTTTACAGTGATGGATAACTTAGCATGATGGTTCAACTTTTACCAGTGAAGCCTATCATGAGCAGTGATGGCTACTTTACCATTGATGGCTACCTTTAGCAGTGAGGATAACGTTAAACCAGTGATGGCTAACTTACCATGAGGCTAACAAACCAGTGATGGCTAACTTTAACAGTGATGCTAACTTTTAGCAGCTGAAGGCTCAACTTTACCAGTGATGCTAACTTTAGCAGTGATGGCTAACTTTAGCAGTGATGGCTAACTTTAACAGTGATGGCTAACTTTACCAGTGATGGCTAACTTTACCAGTGATGGCTAACTTTACCAGTGATGGCTAACTTTAGCAGTGATGGTTAACTTTACCAGTGAAGCCTAACTTTAGCAGTGATGGCTAACTTTACCAGTGATGGCAACTTTAGCAGTGGATGGCAACTTTACCAGGATGGCTAACATAATGCAGTGAAGGTTACTTTAGCAGTGATGACTAACTTTAGCAGTGAAAGCTAACTTTACCAGTGATGGCTAACTTTACCAGTGATGGCTAACTTTACCTGTAATAGCTAACTTTACAAGTGAACGCTAACTTTAGCAGTGATAGCAAACTTTACCAGTGAAGGCTAACTTTACCAGTGATGGGCTAAATATTGCTAGTGAGGCTGACTTTACCAGTGAAGGCTAACTTTAGCAGTTGATGGCTAACTATCAGTGATGGGCTACTTTTAGCATGATGGCTACGTTACCATTGAAGGTTAACTTTACCAGTGATGCTAACTTTTAGCAAGTGAGATGGCTAACTTTAACCAGTGAAGGCTAATCTTTACCAGTGATGGCTAACTTTAACCAGTGATGGGCTAACTACTTACAGTGATGCTAACTTTAGCATTGAAGGCTAACTTTAGCATATGGCTAACTTATCAGTGATGGCTAACTTAAGCAGAAGCTAACTTTACCAGTGATGGCTAACTTTAACCATGATGGCTAACTTAGCAATGAAGGCTAACTTACCATGATGGATAACTTTACCATGATGGCTAACTTTACCAGTGATGGCTATAACTTTACCAGTGATGGTTAACTTTACCAATGATGGTTAACTTTACCAGAGATAGCTAACTTTACCAGGATGGTAACTTTACCAGTGAAATGGCTAAACTTTTACCATGATGGCTAAACTTTACAGTGATGGCAAACGTTACCAGTGATGGCTAACTTTTAGCATATAGCTAACTTACCAGTGATGGCTAAGTTACCAAGATGGCTAACTTTACCAGTGATGGCTAACTTTAAAACCAGTGATGGCTAACTTTAGCAGATGATAGCTAACTTTACATGAGGCTAAGTTACCAGTGATGGCTAACTTTACCCGTGATGGCTAAGGTTTACCAGTGATGGCTTACTTTTACCAGTGATGGCTACCTTTACCCAGTATGCTAACTATACCATGATACTTACTTAACACCAGTGATGGCTAACTTTAGCAGTGATGGCTAACGTTACCATGATGGCTAACTTAGCATATAGCTACCTTTACAGTGATGGCTAAGTTTACCAGTATGGCTAAACTTTAAGCAGTTCTGGCTAACTTACCAGTGAAGGCTAACTTTAGCATGGATTAGCTAAGTTTACCATGATGGCTAAACTTTACAGTGATGAGCTTAACTTTACCAGTTGATGGCTATGTTTACCAGTGATGGCTAAGTTTACCATGATGGCTAATTTACAGTGATGCTAACATTTACCGTGATGGCTAACTTTTAGCAGTGATGGCTAACTTTAGCAGTGATGCCTAACTTAACCTATGATTGGCTAACTTTACCATGATGCTAACTTTACCAGATGATGGCTTACTTAGCTTGATGGGCTAACATTTACAATGATGGCTACTTTACAGTGATGGCCTAACTTTACCAGTGATTGCAAACTTTACCAGTGATGGACAAACTTTTAGCAGTGATGGCTAACTTTAACTCAGGATGGCTAACTTTAACCAGTGATGGCTATCTTTACCAGTGAGCTAACTTATCTAACCAGTGATGGCTAACTTTAGCAATGTGGCTTATTTCTAATGCAGAACTTTTTAAGGCCCTTCCCCAGGATGCCACCCACACGTCAGCTCTCTCCAGCTACCTCCCATCAAGGGAGGTTCCTTGAAGCTGGGGAGGGGCCTCTTATCTAGGAACTGATCTGTGCTCCAGTTCCTAATTATGCCTAAATAACACCGCAGCTCCCCGACCACAGGCACGCTAAAAGAGTCAATATATCTGAAATGCGCAGGGAGACACTGGTCAGAGAAATAGCAAGCATCGAACTTAAGCTAAAAGAATCCTTTAGGAGTCAGGAATCGCGGGATGAACTAAAAGCTGTAAATGAAATCGAAAGAAACCCAAATATTCTCTCCTATGAATGCCAAATCAAAATCGAGAACAACGTCCATGATGGTCCCCTATTTAAACAAATGGGTTCCTACACAGATGAACAGCAAGAAATGAAGTGAGGCTCTCAATTCCCCAATATGACACAGTTTTTAGCAAGCCGCTAACCATACTGAGAGTCGAAGATCAAAATGACTTTTTTATGAAGAGCCACCAAATTTGATTAACAACAACCTATCCGATGTTATCCTGACGCCAATATGAACTTCGAACAGGCCGGGGAATAAATGACATGCCCATGCACTCTGCCCCAGGCCAGACTCAATGGAACTCTGGTTCCATCAAGAACTGCACGAAGTCCCTATCACGACCTTTTCCATTCCTATGGAGAGGAGCATGGACACGGGGGTCGACCCTCAGTTTACTAAAAACAACAGACATAGCCCCACTACCACAAAGGGCAGTAAAACAACAGCAAAGAACTCAGACCAATAGCACTAACATCCCAATCATAAAAATCTTTGAAAGGGTCCTAAGAAGCAAGGATCCCACCCAATCTAGAAACCCATCAGTTACACAACCCAGGCAACATGGGTTTTTAGAACAGTCGCTCTCTGGCTGTTCATCTCCTGGATCACTACGACAAGGTCCTACAATGCACTAGAAGACAAAAGAATGCAGAATGTTATATATACAGACTTTGCAAAAGCCTTCACAAATGTGACCATGGGCGTAATAGCGCACAAAATGGCGCGCTAATAGGAATAACAGGAAAAGTCGGTCGATGGATCTCTAATTTCCTCACTAACAGAACACAGAGAGTAGTCGTCAACAAGTAAAGTCCGAGGCAGCTACGGTGAAAAGCTCTGTACACAAGGCACAGTACTAGCTCCCATCTTGTTCCTCATCTCATTATTCCGACATAGACCAAGGATGTCACCACAGCACACCGTGTCTTCCTTTGCAGATGACAACCCGAATCTGCATGACGGGTCTCCATTCCAAGACAATGCAGAGCTCCAGGCGGACATCAACCAATCTTTCAGTGGGCCGCAGAAAAACAAAAAGGAAGTTCAACATAGAAAGTTCAATTACCTCAATTGGTAAACATGAGGAAAAAATAAATCTTCATCAGAGTACAAAACAAATCCTGCACAAAATATAGAGAAACACCACGGTCAAAGACCTGGAGTAATTATGTCGGAGGATCTCACCTTCAAGGACCAAACAATGTATCATTCGCAACTGCTTGCTAGAAAAATGACAGGATGGAAAATGAGAACCTTCAAACTAGGGAGGCCAAGCCCGTGATGACACTCTTCATGTCAACTGTTCTAATCGAGGCAGGAATATTGCTGCACTCTAACAGCACAACCTTTCAAGGCAGGTGAGATTGCCGACCTAAGAAAAATGTACAGAGAATTTCACGGCGCGCATAACGAGATAAAAAACACCTCAATTACTGGGAGCGCTTGAGGTTCCTGAACCTGTTATTCCCATGGAACGGCAGGCGGAGAGATAACATGAAATCCACCTGGAAAAATCCGAGAGAGGACTAGTACTCGAACATGCAACAACGAAAATCACATCACTACGAACGCGAAAGACTTGCAAACGATGCACCATCCCCCCAATGAAAAGCAGGGTTCACTAGCACGTTAAGAGACCATAACAATAAAGTGTCAGGGGCCCCGAGACTGTTCAAACTGCCTCCCAGCATACATAAGGGGGATTAACCAAACAGACCCCTGCATTCCCTTCAAGCTGCACTGGACAAGCCAACCTAAAGTAAGTTCCTGATCAGCCGGGCTAGTGGCTCGTACTTGGTTTTGCGTGCAGCCTTCAGCAAACAGCCTGGTTAGATCAGGTGGCCTTGATTCCACCAGGAGGCCTGGTCAAAGACCGGGCCGCGGTGCGTTGACCCCCGAAATCTCTCTCCAGTAACTCTCCTCCAGGTAAACTGTAATAAAATCCACGGTTTAGTGCTTCCCCAGATTATAATCATTTATAATAATCCTAAGTACCTACAACTGGTTGGGTAAGAGCAGCACTAGCAGGGATCAAGCCTTGCAATTTAACTATATTACCACGGTTACCTGAGCGTGAGTGCATACGTGATATGATGATAAATGTAGTGTTAACATGTGGGCCAGGATCTAGAGCTCGACCCAAGTCCTTTTTAATAACCACCATTCAATTGTTTACGGCCTTAAAAGCAAAATTTATTTTTTTCCTCCATTGCCCGTATTACAACCTAAGAAAAAAAAGAAACACATTCACCATTCACTCGTGGAATAACTCCAGTTGAAGATAGAGATTTGTAGTCTAATGACGTCTGTGTCCTTACTAAATTGTTAGGTTAGGGAAGGTTTGTCTGGAAACAGGAACAAAGTGTTTTCCTGAGCTGGACTTCATGTTAGTTAGGTAAGGTTTTCAGGAAACAGGACAAGTGTTTCCTGACCGCTGCTTCAGGTTAGGTTAGGTAAGTTTGTCAGGAAACAGACAAGTGTTTTCCTGACCAGGTCTTTCAGTTAGGTTAGGTAAGGTTTGTCAGGAAACAAGGAAAGAGTTTCCTGACGCTGGTCTTCAGTTTAGTTAGGTAAGGTTTGTCAGGAAACAGACAAGTGTTTCCTGACGCTGTCTTCCAGGTTCGGTTAGGTAAGGTTTTGTCAGGAATACAGGACAAGATGTTTCCTGACACGGTCCTCAGGTTAGGTAGTAAAGGTTTGTCAGGAAAACAGGAAAGTGTTTCCTGACCTGGTCTTCAGGTTAGTAGGTAAGGTTTGTCAGGAACAGACAAGTGTTTCCTGACGCTGGTCTTTCAGGTAGGTTTAGGTAAGGTTTTGTCAGGAAACAGGACAAGTGTTTTCCTGACGCTGTTCTTCAGGTTAGTTAGTGTAAGGTTGGTCAGAAACAGGACAAGTGTTACCTGTCGCTGGTCTTCAGTAAGTTTAGGTAAGGTTTGTCAGGAAAAAACAGGACAATGTTTCCTGAACGCTGGTCTTCAGGTTAAGGTTAGGTAACGGTTTTGTCAGAAACAGGAAGACAAGTGTTTCCTGACGCTGGTCTTCAGTTAGTAGGTAAGATGTCAGGAAACAGGACATGTGTTTCCTGACGCTGGTTCGTCAGGTTATGTTAGGTAAGGTTTTGTCAGGAAAACAGGACAAGTGTTTCTGACGCTGGTCTTCAGGTTAGGTTAAGTAAGGTTTGTCAGGAAACAGGACAAGTGTTTCCTGACTCATCAACGACTCTATTATCAAACCAGTACTTTCCTAAATCTTTTCTAAATCTAAACTTGTCTAATTTGAATCCATTACTGCGGGTTCTCTCTTGGAGGGATATCCTCAAAACTTTATTTATATCCCCTTTGTTAATACCCATCTTCCACTTATACACTTCGATGTGTTCTAACGAATTTATGTCCATTCTGTAATATGGAGACCAGAACTGATCTGCATAATCTAGGTGAGGCCTTACTAATGATGTATAAAGCTTTAATATAACCCTGGACTTCTGTTGCTTACACTTCTTGATATAAATCCCAGTAAGCTGTTTGCCTTATTACGTACGCTTAGGCATTGCTGTCTTGGTTTAAGGTTGCTGCTCACCATAACCCCCAAGTCCTTTTCGCAATCTGTATGGCTAAGTTCTACATTATTTAACTTACAAGTACTAGGGTTATGGACACTCCCGAGCGTCAGAACCTTGCATTTATCTACATCGAACTGCATCTGCCACTTTTCTGACCAGGAATTGAGTTTGTCTAAATCCTCCTGAAGTTCCCTGACATTTACGTTTGAGTCAATTATCCTACCTATCTTCGTGTCGTCGGCGAATTTGCTCATATCTCTAGTAATTCCCTCGTCAAGGTTATTGATATATAGTATAAACAACAACGGGCCTCAGACTGATCCCTGTGGTACGACACTTGTTACAGATCCCGACTTGGATTTAACCCCATTTAAGCACACTCTCTGCTTCCTATTGGTGAGCCATGACTCGATCCATGACAGCACTTTTCCCCCAATGCCATTAGCTGCCACTTTCTTTAACAGTCTCAGGTGTGGCACTCTATCTTAAAAACCTTACTAAAATCTAAATAAACGATATCGAATGCTTTATCGTGATCAACAGCCTAACCTCATCCAACCTAACCCAACTTAACCTAACCTCATCTAGCCTAACCCAACTTAACCTACCGTAAATCAGCTTAACTCAAAATACCGAAAGTGGTATTTCAACAAAGTTCTGGATACGTTACCAAAAAAAAAAAAAAAAAAAAAAACTTTGATTTGCACATCAACAAAACCGACCTAATAAGATGAAGACAGACTGGTCAGTCTCATCACCACATTTCTGGGTCGTGACTGACAGCATCAACGGACACAAACGCGAGATGTGCATCACTTTCCCTCTCCTGTCATCAATATGGTGAATGATATATTATTATTCCTGCCCTGCCAGCCATGTAACACCATGCTGGGTGACTGCACACATTTGACAAGTGTTCCGTAGCTGGGTTGGTAGCGCACTCGGCTCACACACTGAGGTCCGTGGTTCGATCCCCGATACGAATGGAAATATTAGGATGTGTTCACCTAGCAGTAAGTGGGCACCTGGGTGTTAGTCACCTAACACCTGCTGTCACTGTTCACTTAGCAGTATAATAGGTACCTAGGTGTTAGTAGACTGGTGTGGGTCGCATCCTATAACAAAACTGACCTAATTTGCGGGAAATACTCATCATAACAAGGGACTTTCTATATAGTAGTATGTTATTGATGTCAGCTATGGTCTGTATACCTTGTACATGTACTTGCAGAAATAAAGTTATTATTAATATATTATTATTACAAAGCCCAGTCTGATGTCCATGTGCCTGAGGGTACGTGTCTGACTGTACTCTCACAGCGTGACGTTTGAAAGACCATTCTGTAAGGTCGTATTTCTGAAATATTTCTTGAAAGCTGCAAGCTTAGCTTAGCAATACGTTGTGCAAAGATTGCCTGACTCCTCTCGTAGATGCAAAGTTAAGAAACAAGACGTGACAACGTGTAGTTTAGCCTCTGACGAAATTCTTCGTGGCTTTGATATGTCCAGAGATCTCTGATAAATCTTCCTGAAGTCTCCAGCCAAGTGTTATTAACCATTTAAGGAATCAACATTGTTTACCTTGAGTTTACCTGAAGAGGGTTCCGGGGGTCAACGCCCCAGCGGTTTGGTCTGAGACCAGGCCTCATGGTGGATCAGGGTCTGATCAACTAGGCTGTTGCTGCTGGCCGTAGGGTATGAGAACTGGTTTCGGTAAACTAGGGGATTCTAACCCACATAACAGGTCATGATCTACCAAAGACACATGTCTGTTGAAACAGTTTCTATTCAGATTCCATCAGAGTTTACAAGACTTCTTGAAGTCTTCTCGAGGCTGAGGGACTGACCACCTCAAATACTTTTCCCTCCTAGGTTGATGGACTGATTACGTCATCTTTATTTCGTTACTACTGCTGCCTCTGTATTTGATTGAAGAAACCTAGTGTGTAGGCGAATCGTTCCATTAACAGATATACCCAACTGTTGTTTATGTGTCTTAATCTTCCACTTGTCCTGTTTCCTGACTAACCTAACCTAACCTAACCTAACCTAACCTAACCTAACCTAACCTAACCTAACCTAACCTAGCCTAGCCTAGCCTAGCCTAACCTAACCTAACCTAACCTAACCCAACCTAACCTAACCCAACCAAACCTAACCTAACCTAACCTAACCTAACCTAACCTAACCTAACCTAACCGAACACCTAACCTAACCAACTAATCTAACCTAACCTAACCTAACCTAACCTAACCGAACCTAACCTAACCTAACCTAACCTAACCTAACCTAACCTACCTACCTAAACGAACTAAACCTTACCTAACCTAACCTAACCTAACCTAACCTAACCTAACCTAACCTAACCTAACAAACCTAACCTAACCTAACCGAACTAACCTAACCTAACCTAACCTAACCGACCAAACCTAACCTAACCTAACCTAACCTAACCTAACTACCTAACCTACAACAAACCTAACTAACCTAACCTAACCTAAACCTAACCTAACCTAACTAACGAAACTAACCTACTAACCTAACCTAACTACCTAACCAAACCTAACCTAACCTAACCTAACCTAACCTAACCTAACCTAACCTAACCTAACCTAACCTAACCTAACCTAACCTAACCTAACCTAACCTAACCTAACCTAACCTAACCTAATCTAACCTAGCCTAACCTAACCTAACCTAATCTAACCTAACCTAACCGAACCTAACCTAACCTAACCTAGCCTAACCTAACCTAACCTAACCTAACCTAACCTAACCTAACCTAACCTAACCTAACCGAACCTAACCAAACCTAACCTAACCTAACCTAACCTAACCGAACCAAACCTAACCTAACCTAACCTAACCTAACCTAACCTAACCTAACCTAGCCTAACCTAACCTAACCTAACCTAACCTAACCTAACCTAACTTAACCTAGCCTAGCCTAACCTAACCTAGCCTAACCAAACCTAACCTAACCTAACCTAACCTAACCTAACCTAACCTAACCTAACCTAACCTAGCCTAACCTAACCTAACCTAACCTAACCTAACCTAACCTAACCTAACCTAGCCTAACCTAACCAAACCTAACCTAACCTAGCCTAACCTAACCTAACCTAACCTAACCTAACCTAATCTAACCTAGCCTAACCTAACCAAACCTAACCTAACCTAACCTAACCTAGCCTAACCTAACCAAACCTAGCCTAACCTAACCTAACCTAACCTAACCTAGCCTAACCTAGCCTAACCTAGCCTAACCTAACCTAACCTAACCTAACCTAACCTAGCCTAACCTGCATTAAGAGGCACCTAAGTTCCCACGATCTTCTAATACACTGTTTATTTTTCCACTATAATCTACCTTGTCAGCCACAGCACCGTGTCTTCCTTTGCAGATGACACCCGAATCTGCATGACAGTGTCTTCCATTGCAGACACTGCAAGGCTCCAGGCGGACATCAACCAAATCTTTCAGTGGGCTGCAGAAAACAATATGAAGTTCAACGATGAGAAATTTCAATTACTCAGATATGGTAAACACGAGGAAATTAAATCTTCATCAGAGTACAAAACAAATTCTGGCCACAAAATAGAGCGAAACACCAGCGTCAAAGACCTGGGAGTGATCATGTCGGAGGATCTCACCTTCAAGGACCATAACATTGTATCAATCGCATCTGCTAGAAAAATGACAGGATGGATAATGAGAACCTTCAAAACTAGGGAGGCCAAGCCCATGATGACACTCTTCAGGTCACTTGTTCTATCTAGGCTGGAATATTGCTGCACACTAACAGCACCTTTCAAGGCAGGTGAAATTGCTGACCTAGAAAATGTACAGAGAACCTTCACGGCGCGCATAACGGAGATAAAACACCTCAATTACTGGGAGCGCTTGAGGTTCCTGAACCTGTATTCCTGGAACGCAGGAGGGAGAGATACATGATTATATACACCTGGAAAATCCTAGAGGGACTAGTACCGAACTTGCACACGAAAATCACTCACTACGAAAGCAAAAGCAAGGGTGTCACTAGCACGTTAAGAGACCATACAATAAGTGTCAGGGGCCCGAGACTGTTCAACTGCCTCCCAGCACACATAAGGGGGATTACCAACAGACCCCTGGCAGTCTTCAAGCTGGCACTGGACAAGCACCTAAAGTCGGTTCCTGACCAGCCGGGCTGTGGCTCGTACGTTGGTTTGCGTGCAGCCAGCAGCAACAGCCTGGTTGATCAGGCTCTGATCCACCAGGAGGCCTGGTCACAGACCGGGCCGCGGGGGCGTTGACCCCCGGAACTCTCTCCAGGTAAACTCCAGGTAATTATTATCATATTTGCTTTGTTTCGTAAGATGAAGTCCAGGATCTTTACTTAAGTCATGGTATAACTTAACAAGTCCAGGATCTTTACTTAAGTCATGGTATAACTTAACAGAAGTCCAGGACCTTTACTTTAGTCATGGTATAACTTAACAGAAGTCCAGGATCTTTACTTAAGTCATGGTATAACTTAACAGAAGTCCAGGACCTTTACTTAAGTCATGGTATAACTTAACAGAAGTCCAGGACCTTTACTTAAGTCATGGTATAACTTAACAGAAGTCCAGGACCTTTACTTAAAGTCATGGTATAACTTAACAGAAGTCCAGGATCTTTACTTAAGTCATGGTATAACTTAACAGAAGTCCAGGACCTTTACTTAAGTCATGGTATAACTTAACATAAGTCCAGGACCTTTACTGAAGTCATGGTATAACTTAACAAGTCCAGGATCTTTACTTAAGTCATGGTATAACTTAACAGAAGTCCAGGACCTTTACTTAAGTCATGGTATAACTTAACAGAAGTCCAGGATCTTTACTTAAGTCATGGTATAACTTAACAGAAGTCCAGGACCTTTACTTAAGTCATGGTATAACTTAAAACAGAAGTCCAGGATCTTTATTTAAAATCATGGTATAACTTAACAGAAGTCCAGGATCTTTATTTAAGTCATGGTAAAAACTTAAACATAAGTCCAGGATCTTTTACTTAAGTCATGGTATAACTTAACAGAAGTCCAGGATCTTTACTTAAGTCATGGTATAACTTAACATAAGTCCAGGATCTTTACTTAAGTCATGGTATAACTTAACAAGTCCAGAATCTTTACTTAAGTCATGGTATAACTTAACAAATCTTCGACCGAAGCTCAGATCTCTGCAATGCAATTGTCATCGAAGATTTGTTAAGTTACACCATAAATTAAGTAAAGATTCTGGACTTTACCTTACGAAACAAAGGAAATATGATCGTAATTATGGACAAGGTAGATTATAGTGGGAACATAAACAGTGTATTAGAAGATCGTGGGAACTTAGGTGCCCATTAAGACCCGCGTCAGGACTCAGACCTGACGAATAAAATAAGATAAGATTTCGTTCGGATTTTTAACCCCGGAGGGTTAGCCACCCAGGATAACCCAAGAAAGTCAGGGCGTCATAGAGGACTGTCTAACTTATTTCCATTATGGTCCTTAATCTTGTCCCCCAGGATGCCACCCACACCAGTCGACTAACACCCAGGTACCTATTTACTGCTAGGTGAACAGGACAACGTGTCGAAATGTTTCCACCCGCCGGGAATCGAACCCGGGCCCTCCGTGTGTGAAGCGGGAACTTCACCCACCAGGCATCCGAAAAGTAAATAAATACCAGTGACTTTATTTTGTGCCCAACAATATTTTATTACACGAAAACTACATAATTTTGTACAATATAAGAATTATTTGTGCAAAATAACAGGAATATTTACCTGGTTACGTAGTTATATAATGAGAGAAAACTATGAATGAAATAAAGGGTGATAATAATGTGTTTAATACAATGAGAGACATTGAGTGGGTATGGAAGGTGCGTTTAGGCGTTTGACTTTATTATGTACACCATACCCATGGTATGGGAGGTAGTTTTAAGATTACAGAGACACGTCATGGGTCCAGGGACTGTATCTCAATGTTTTGATGGTTGACCAAGGTGATACAGTGGTGATAAGTATGTGGGGAGTATATGACCATCACACGCAGTGTGTACGTGACGTGGCGACACAGATAACACCATGATGACACCACCAGCCGTTACACACACCACCAGCCGTCACACACACCACCAGCCATCACACACACCACCAGCCACACACCACCACCAGCCATCACACACACCACCAGCCGTCACACACACCACCAGCCATCACACACACCACCAGCCATCACACACACCACCAGCCGTCACACACACCACCAGCCATCACACACACCACCAGCCGTCCCCACACACCACCAGCCATCACACACACCACCACCCATCACACACACAAAACCAGCCGTCAAAACACACCACCAACTATCACACACACACCACCAGCCATCACACACACCACCAGCCGTCACACACACCACCAACCATCACACACACCCCCAGCCATCACACCACCACCAGCCGTCACACACACCCCCAGCCATCACACACCCCACCGGGCCATCACACACACCACCAGCCGTAAACACACACCACCAACCATCCACACACCCCCAGCCATCACCACACCACCAGCCGTCACACCACCACCAACCATCACACACACCACCAGCCGCCCACACACACCACCAACCATCACACACACCACCAGCCATCACACACACCACCAGCCGTTCACCCCACACCACCAGCCATCACACACACCACCAGCCATCACACACACCACCACCCGTCACACACACCACCAACCATCACACACACCCCCAGCCATCACATACACCACCAGCCGTCACCCCCACACCACCAGCCATCAAACCACACCACCAGCCATCACACACACCACCAGCCATCACACACACCACCACCGTGGACTGTTTGGGCAGAGGCAAGGCAATGTTCGCGGCTTTCACTGAGACCCACATAAAGGATCACTTGGACAACGAAATAGGGGATCCCGGGTTACAACCTATACAGATGTGACAGAGGAACAGGCAAAAGGAAGGGGGTTGGCCTGTACATTGCAGAGTCACTTGTTTGCACAGAACTGCTTAATGCCTCAAATGACGTAGTGGAAGTTTTAGCAGTAAAGGTCGAGAACCAAAACCTAGTCATTGTGGTAGTCTACAAGCCTCCGGATGCAACATCCCGCAATTCCAGGAAAAGCTTTTTTAAAATTGACCACTGTCTGGGAAAAATTTCCAGCTCCTGCACCCAAAATCTTGCTCCTGGGGGATTTCAACTTAAGGCACCTAAAATGGAGGAATATAGCAAATAATATTGTTGCAGTAATAACACCAGGAGGCAGCTCTGATGAAAACTCACACTCACACGGCTTTTAAATCTCTGCACAAAATTCAATTTAAACCCGCAAATAATAGAGCCTACTAGACTGGGGAATTACAAATAGACCTCATCTTCACTAACAATGATGATTGATAAAAATTTTCACCATATCAAAAACAAAATACTCAGATCACAAAATAATTGAGGTTCAGACATGTAAAAGCGTGGAGCCCGACCGACAAATGAGGACTAGGGCACGAGGGAGCATTCACCAAATTCAACTTCAATACAAAAACATAAAGTGGGACCCAAATAAACCAAGTCCTAACCGATATAGCGGAAGATATACTAAGCAAAAACAGACCCAAACTTATGCCTAGAACAGATTAACTCGGTGGCACTCGATGTATGCACAAGGCTTATTCCTCTAAGAAAAAGGAGGAGTAGATGTAAAATAGAAAGAGACAGGCGCTCCCTTTACAGGCGACGGAAAAGAATAACAGAGCGGCTAAAAGAGGTCAAAATATCTGAAATGCGCAGGGAGACACTGGTCAGAGAAATAGCAAGCATCGAACTTAAGCTAAAAGAATCCTTTAGAGTCAGGAATCGCGGGAAGAACTAAAAGCCATAAATGAAATCGAAAGAAACCCAAATATTTCTTCTCCTATCCAAATAAAAAAATCGAGAACAACGTCCAGTATTGGGCCCCTACTTAAACAAGATGGGTCCTACACAGTGACAGCAAGGAAATGATTTAGCTACTCAAGTCCCAATATGACTCAGTTTTTAGAAAGCCGCTAACCAGACTGAGAGTCGAAGATCAAATGAATTTTTTATGAGAGAGCCACAAAATTTGTTTAACACAAGCCTATCCGATGTTATCCTGACGCCAAATGACTTCGAACAGGCGATAAATGACATGCCATGCACTCTGCCCCAGGGCCAGACTCAGGGAACTCTGTGTTCATCAAGAACTGCAAGAAGCCCTATCACAGCCTTTTCCATCCTATGGAGAGGGAGCATGGACACGGGGGTCGTCCCTCAGTTACTAAAAACAACAGACATAGCCCCACTCCACAAAGGGGCAGTAAAGCAACAGCAAAGAACTACAGACCAATAGCACTACATCCCATATCATAAAAATCTTTGAAAGGTCCTAAAAGCAAGATCACCACCCATCTAGAAACCCATCAGTTACACAACCCAGGGAACATGGGTTAAGAACAGGTCGTCCTGTCTGTCTCAACTACTGGATCACTACGACAAGGTCCTAAATGCACTAAAGACAAAAAGAATGCAGATGTAATATATACAGACTTTGAAAAAGCCTTCGACAAGTGTGACCATGGCGTAATAGCGCACAAAATGCGCGCTAAAGGAATAACAGGAAAGTCGGTCGATGGATCTATAATTTCCTCACTAACAGAACACAGAGAGTAGTCGTCAACAGAGTAAAGTCCGAGGCGCTACGGTGAAAAGCTCTGTTCCCCCAAGGCACATTTACGCTCCCATCTTGTTCCTCATCCTCATATCCGACATAGACAAGGATGTCAGCCACAGCCCCGTGTCTTCCTTTGCAGATGACACCCAATCTGCATGACAGTGTCTTCCATTGCAGACACTGCAAGGCTCCAGGGGGACATCAACCAATCTTTCAGTGGGCTGCAGAAAAAAATATGAAGTTCAACGATGAGAAATTTCAATTACTCAGATATGGTAAACATAGGAAATTAAATCTTCATCAGAGTACAAAAACAAATTCTGGCCACAAAATAGAGCGAAACACCAACGTCAAAGACCTGGGAGTGATATGTCAGGGATCTCACCTTCAAGGACCATAACATTGTATCAATCGCATCTGCTAGAAAAATGACAGGATGGATTTTGAGAACCTTCAAAACTAAGGAGGCCAAACCCATGATGACACTCTTCAGATCACTTGTTTCATCTAGGCTTGGGAAAATTGCTGCACTCTAACCCGCACCTTTCAAGGCAGGTGAAATTGCCGACCTAGAAAATGTACAGAGAACTTTCACGGCGCGCATAACGGAGATAAACACCTCAATTACTGGGAGCGCTTGAGGTTTCTAAACCTGTATTCCCTGGAACGCAGGAGGGAGAGATACATGATTATATACACCTGGAAAATCCTAGAGGGACTAGTACCGAACTTGCACACGAAAATCACTCACTACGAAAGCAAAAGACTTGGCAGACGATGGACCATCCCCCAATGAAAGAGGGGTGTCACTAGCACGTTAAGAGACCATACAATAAGTGTCAGGGGCCGAGACTGTTCAACTGCCTCCCAGCACACATAAGGGGGATTTCCAACAGACCCCTGGCAGTCTTCAAGCTGGCACTGGACAAGCACCTAAAGTCAGTCCTGATCAGCCGGGCTGTGGCTCGTACGTTGGTTTTTCGTGCAGCCAGCAGCAACAGCCTGGTTATCAGGCGCTGATCCACCAGGAGGCCTGGTCACAGACCGGGCCGCGGGGGCGTTGACCCCCGAAACTCTCTCCAGGTAAACTCCAGCCGTCACACACACCCCAGCCCTCCACACACTACCAGCCATCACACACACCACCAGCCGTCACACACACCACCAGCCATCACACACCCACCAGCCATCACACACACCACCCGCCATCACACAACCACCAGCCGTCACCACACCACCAGCCCTCACACACACCACCAGCCGTCACACACACCACCAGCCATCACAACAACACCACCAGCCATCACACACACCACCAGCCGTCACACACACCACCAACCATCACACACACCACCAGCCATCACACACACCACCAGCCGTCACACACACCACCAACCATCACACACACCCCAGCCATCCACACACCACCACCGTCACACACACCACCAGCCATCACACACACCACCAGCCACACACACACCACCAGCCGTCACACACACCACCAACCATTTACACACACCACCAGCCATCACACACACCCCCAGCCGTCACACACACCACCACCGTCACACACACCCCCAGCCGTCACACACACCACCAGCCATCACACACACCACCAGCCATCACACACACCACCAAACCATCACAACAAACCCCCAGCCATCACACACACCCCCAGCCATCACACACACCACCCGCCGTCACACACACCACCGCCATCACACACACCCCCAGCCATCACACACACCACCAGCCTCACACACCCACCAGCATCACACACACCACCAGCCGTCACACACACCACCAGCCGTCACACCACCAGCAGCCATCACACACACCACCAGCCATCACACCACACCACCAGCCGTCACACACACCACCAGCCGTCACACACACCAGCAGCCATCACACACACCACCAGCCATCACACACACCACCAGCCATCACACACACCACCAGCCGTCACACCCCCACCACCAGCCTCACACACCCCCCAGCCATCACACACACCACCAGCCGTCCACACACCACCAGCCATCAGACAACACCCCCAGCCATCAGACACACCACCAGCCATCAGACACACCACCAGCCATCACACACACCACCAGCCATCAGGGCACACCACCAGACATCAGACACACCACCAGCCATCAGACACACCACCAGCCCTCAGACACCACCACCAGCCATCAACCCCACCACCAGCCATCACACACACCACCAGCCATCAGACACACCCCCCAGACATCAGACACACCACCAGCCATCAGACACACCACCAGCCATCAGACACACCACCAGCCATCAGACACACCACCAGACATCAGACACACCACCAGCCATCCCATCACACATCCCATCCATCCCATCCCATAACACATAGTGTCAGCGTGTCAGCGTGCCTCGTTGTGCTCCGGTTTTCTCGTGTTTTCACGGTCGCTCTTACGTGCTAGAACTTTAATTTGTGTCATCAATTCTATACGATACATCCCTCTAGCGCCTGGAACCAATCTTGGGCGGAAAACATTATATACTGAGTCAAAAAAGGAGAATTAGTGTGCACTACCTAGCAGAGTTTACTGCCAGAGGGGAATCATAGGCCTGTGTCCCGTGTGGAAAAAAAATAATAATTGAACTTTTCGTGTCAGAGGAAAGAAAGTCTCCCTGAAAACATTGAGTATACATAGTGTATAGTGTATACTACAGTGGCTCCCTAGTATATAGATGATAAAGGCTAAAGTGTCATTTGAAAACAGGTGAATTTGTAAATGAAGTGATAAGCCTATAGAGGCTGGTGCCAGAAGTCGCCAGAAACTTACCACAGGTCAGCTGTTCCTGGCTTGCTAGTGTACTCGCATATAATCTAGTGATACCAGTGAATAGCAGAATACAGTGTTGTAGTAGCAACTAACCAGTATTATAATGGTACTTAGTGGAGTGGAGTGACTTTCATTAGTTTCTTTTTTCTTGAAATACCAGAATACCAGAATTTCATATAACCTGTAGTTACCAGCGGTCGCAATATACACAACGAGAAGCAATTATTACTCCAGAAAAAGCGTCCTTCCTCCAAAATTTTGCACCAGTCAACTATAGTGATAATATAGCATTTATTGTGGTGGAGACGGAAAAAAAAATAGAAAAGCTAGATACAGCGATTGATAAACAAGGGTGGAGGTCGACCGTTCGTCATTGTAGGAGTGCCAGCAGTCACCGGTTCTTCAACACGCAAGTTATACTTTTGTATCAATCAAATCACATATTACTCGGGTAGATAATTTCCAGTAGATCCTTCATGTGTTAGCTCAAATCACCGACCAGTATGGTTTAAATAAGTGACCCACTGATCAGATCAGATCGACTGGTCCGAACCCTTGACTGGTCTGAACCCTGGACTGCTTTCAAACGGTTTCGTTGGACAATAAAGCAGACTGTAAACGGATGGGGTTGTAGGCGCCCTTATAAACACAAACATTAAATATATATCAGGAACGTGCACGGTAAGCTGTCCAATATACAAAAACAGTTAGAAACAGAAATACAAATAGCTAGAGCTTCATTTAAGGAGGTTATTAATAGAATATTCAAGAGTTTGCTAGTAGAATTGCAGTAAATCAACCATTCAAATCACTATGAAGCTGTGTGTAGTCTGTGGTCAGTCAAACAAACGGGGTTCCACATGCATAAATTGTCATTTTTGTGGAAATTGGTGTCACGCCCCTTGTGCAGATATCCAAGAACTAGCTACAAGCAGTATTAAAACGGGGGAAATGTTTTTGGGGATGCCCAAATGAGATAAATCTGTGGACTAAAATCACAAGGGTATTAAAAGAGGTCAACATCAAAGCTGCTTTCATAGAAAACCTGGAAGCTTTCTACAACAGATGGGAACATAAAAAGTCTGGGCTGAATGGTACTGCCCTTGATACTGGCCATGTAGTCAGAAACTGTAAGGCTGGAGATGATGTCCTGGTAGTCAGTAAATGTGGGGCTGATAGTGCTGTCCTGGGAGACAGTAATGGTGAAGCTGGAGGTGCTGTCCTGGGAGACAGTAATGGTGAAGCTGGAGGTGCTGTCCTGGGAGACAGTAATGGTGAAGCTGGAGATGCTGTCATGGGAGACAGTAATGGTGAAGCTGGAGATTTTGTCCAGGTAGTCGGGAATTATACGCAGGAAGGAATACATATAAATGACCTCATAGGGGACAGGAGCCATAGTAGGGAAACAAGTGTAGTCAAAGATAAGATAAAACCAATATTACAAACTAGAAATACTGCAGGAAATAGCAAACAAGAGGACTCCACTAGCAATAGTGAGGATATATTACCAAAAACAACTGGTGGGAGCTCCATTGTTGGTGCTAGGGAGGATAGAAGTAAGACAGGGAAACATGCACCAACAGGGAATACAGTCACAGAAACCCAAGGCAAACGGAAACCAAGCCTGTGCACATACTATGCACTCGGTATCTGCTGGCATGGGAAATCTGGAAAAACAGATGGGACGTGCAACTATGACCACCCTAGAAAATGCCATGCCCATATGACAACAGGAAAATGCAAACTCCCTTCCTGGAAGCTTTTTCACCCTGAACTGTGTACCTCTTCAGTACAGGAAAGACTGTGCTCTAACTTAAATTGCCAGGCATACCATATAAAGGGGACAAAAAGATACAAAACATCCAGGCCATGGGAAAACCTGGGTAGCCACAGCCACTCAAGAGGGAGAGGTTTTTTAGTGCCAGGAAGGAGAAAAAACTGGCAGGAAATGGCAGAAATCGTACACCAAATCCAGTCATTCCTGGAGTGGAACCACAGTCGATGGCCTCCACTCCAAACCAACAGATACAGATACTAATGCCAGAAAAAGAATCCCCCCCCAGTACCAACAATACCACCAGTCCGATAACATTCTTCTTTGCAAATATACAGGGTCTAAAGCCAGCAACAAACAACAAAATACCTTTCATCTATGGACTGCTTGCAGAGGCAAAGGCAATGTTCGCAGCTTTCACTGAGACCCACATAAAGGATCACTTGGACAACGAAATATGGATCCCAGGTTACAACCTATACAGATGTGACAGAGTGAACAGGCAAAAGGGGGGGGTTGGCCTGTACATTGCAGAGTCACTTGTTTGCACAGAACTGCTAAATGCCTCAAATGATGTAGTGGAAGTTTTAGCAGTAAAGGTCGAGAACCAAACCCTAGTCATTGTGGTAGTCTACAAGCCTCCGGATGCAACATCCCAGCAATTCCAGGAACAGCTGTTAAAAATTGACCAATGTCTGGAAAATCTTCCAGCTCCTGCACTCAACATCTTGCTCCTGGGGGATTTCAACTTAAGGCACCTAAAATGGAGGAATATAACAAATAATACTGTTGCAGTAATAACACCAGGAGGCAGCTCTGATGAAAACTCACACTCACGCGAGCTTTTAAATCTCTGCACAAAATACAATTTAAACCAGCAAATAATAGAGCCTACTAGACTGGAGAATACACTAGACCTCATCTTCACTAACAATGATAATCTGATAAGAAATGTCACCATATCAAAAACAATATACTCAGATCACAACATAATTGAGGTTCAGACATGTATGCACGGAGCCCCAGACCGACAAAATGAGATTAGTCACGAGGGAGCATTCACCAAATTCAACTTCAATAACAAAAACATAAAGTGGGACCAAGTAAACCAAGTCCTAACCGATATAAGCTGGGAAGATATACTAAGCAACACAGACCCCAACTTATGCCTAGAACAGATTAACTCGGTGGCACTCGATGTATGCACAAGGCTTATTCCTCTAAGAAAAAGGAGGAGTAGATGTAAAATAGAAAGTGACAGGCGCTCCCTTTACAGGCGACGGAAAAGAATAACAGAGCGGCTAAAAGAGGTCAATATATCTGAAATGCGTAGGGAGACACTGGTCAGAGAAATAGCAAGCATCGAACTTAAGCTAAAAGAATCCTTTAGGAGTCAGGAATCGCGGGAAGAACTAAAAGCCATAAATGAAATCGAAAGAAACCCAAAGTATTTCTTCTCTTATGCCAAATCAAAATCGAGAACAAGGTCCAGTATTGGGCCACTACTTAAACAAGATGGGTCCTACACAGATGACAGCAAGGAAATGAGTGAGCTACTCAAGTCCCAATATGACTCAGTTTTTAGCAAGCCGCTAACCAGACTGAGAGTCGAAGATCAAAATGAATTTTTTATGAGAGAGCCACAAAATTTGATTAACACAAGCCTATCCTATGTTATCCTGACGCCAAATGACTTCGAACAGGCGATAAATGACATACCCATGCACTCTGCCCCAGGGCCAGACTCATGGAACTCTGTGTTCATCAAGAACTGCAAGAAGCCCCTATCACGAGCCTTTTCCATCCTATGGAGAGGGAGCATGGACACGGGGGTCGTCCCACAGTTAATAAAAACAACAGACATAGCCCCACTCCACAAAGGGGGCAGTAAAGCAACAGCAAAGAACTACAGACCGATAGCACTAACATCCCATATCATAAAAATCTTTGAAAGGGTCCTAAGAAGCAAGATCACCACCCATCTAGAAACCAATCAGTTACACAACCCAGGGCAACATGGGTTTAGAACAGGTCGCTCCTGTCTGTCTCAACTATTGGATCACTACGACAAGGTCCTAAATGCATTAGAAGACAAAAAGAATGCAGATGTAATATATAAAGACTTTGCAAAAGCCTTCGACAACTGTGACCATGGCGTAATAGCGCACAAAATGCGTGCTAAAGGAATAACAGGAAAAGTCGGTCGATGGATCTATAATTTCCTCACTAACAGAACACAGAGAGTAGTCGTCAACAGAGTAAAGTCCGAGGCAACTACGGTGAAAAGCTCTGTTCCACAAGGCACAGTACTCGCTCCCATCTTGTTCCTCATCCTCATATCCGACATAGACAAGGATGTCACCCACAGCACTGTGTCTTCCTTTGCAGATGACACCCGAATCTGCATGACAGTGTCTTCCATTGCAGACACTGCAAAGCTCCAGGCGGACATCAACCAAATCTTTCAGTGGGCTGCAGAAAACAATATGAAGTTCAACGATGAGAAATTTCAATTACTCAGATATGGTAAACATGAGGAAATTAAATCTTCATCAGAGTACAAAACAAATTCTGGCCACAAAATAGAGCGAAACACCAACGTCAAAGACCTGGGAGTGATCATGTCGGAGGATCCCACCTTCAAGGACCATAACATTGTATCAATCGCATCTGCTAGAAAAATGACAGGATGGATAATGAGAACCTTCAAAACTAGGGAGGCCAAGCCCATGATGACACTCTTCAGGTCACTGTTCTATCTAGGCTGGAATATTGCTGGACACTAACAGCACCTTTCAAGGCAGGTGAAATTGCCGACCTAGAAAATGTACGAGAAACTTTCACGGCGCGCATAACGGAGATAAAACACCTCAATTACTGGGAGCGCTTGAGGTTCCTAAACCTGTATTCCCTGGAACGCAGGAGGGAGAGATACATGATTATATACACCTGGAAAATCCTAGAGGGACTAGTACCGAACTTGCACACGAAAATCACTCACTACGAAAGCAAAAGACTTGGCAAACGATGCACCATCCCCCCAATGAAAAGCAGGGGTGTCACTAGCACGTTAAGAGACAATACAATAAGTGTCAGGGGCCCGAGACTGTTCAACTGCCTCCCAGCACACATAAGGGGGATTACCAACAGACCCCTGGCAGTCTTCAAGCTGGCACTGGACAAGCACCTAAAGTCAGTTCCTGATCATCCGGGCTGTGGCTCGTACGTTGGTTTGCGTGCAGCCAGCAGCAACAGCCTGGTTGATCAGGCTCTGATCCACCAGGAGGCCTGGTCACAGACCGGGCCGCGAGGGCGTTGACCCCCGGAACTCTCTCCAGGTAAACTCCAGGAAACACACACCACCAGCCATCACACACACCACCAGCCGTCACACACACACCACCAGCCATCAAACACACCACCAGCCATCACGCACACCACCAGCCGTCACACACACCACCAGCAGTCACACACACCACCAGCCATCACACACACCAACAGCAGTCACACACACCACCAGCCATCACACACACCACCAGCAGTCACACACACCACCAGCCATCACAACACCACCAGCCATCACACACACCACCAGCGATCACACACACCACCAGCAGTCACACACACCGCAAGCCATCACACACACCACCAGCGATCACACACACCACCAGCAGTCACAAACACCACCAGCCATCACACACACCACCAGCCTTCACACACACCCACCAGCAGTCACACACACCACCAGCCATCACACACACACCAGCAGTCACACACACCGCAAGCCATCACAAAACACCACCAGCCGTCACACACACCACCAGCCATCACACACACCACCAGCCATCACACACACCACCAGCCGTCACACACACCACCAGCCATCACACACACCACCAGCCGTCACACACACCACCAGCCGTCACACACACCACCAGCCATCACACACACCACCAGCCATCACACACACCACCAGCCATCACACACACCACCAGCCGTCAAACACACTACCAGACGTCACACACACCACCAGCCGTCACACACACAACCAGCCATCACACACACCACAAGCCATCACACACACCACTAACCATCACACACACCACCAGCCGTCAACACACACCACCAGCCGTCACACACACCACCAGCCATCACACACACCACCAGCCATCACACACACCACCAGCCGTCACACACACCACCAGCCATCACACACACCACCAGCCATCACACACACCACCAGCCATCACACACACCACCAGCCGTCACACACACCACCAGCCATCACACACACCACCACCATCACACACACCACCAGCGATCACACATACCACCAGCCGTCACACACACCACCAGCCATAACACACACCACCAGCCACCACACACACCACCAGCCGTCACACACACCACGAGCCACCACACACACCACCAGACATAAACACACACCACCGGACGTCCACACACACCACCAGCCATCACCACACCACCAGCCATCACACACACCACCAGCCGTCACACACACCACCAGCCATCACACACACCACCAGCCATCACACACACCACCAGCCGTCACACACACCACCAGCCGTCACACACACCACCAGCCATCACACACACCACCAGCCATCACACACACCACAGCCGTCACACAACACCACCGGCCATCACACACACCACCAGTCATCACACACACCACCAGCTATCACACACAACCACCAGATATCACACACACCCACCAGCCACCACACACACCATCAGCCGTCACACACACACCACCAGCCATCACACACACAACCAGCCATCACACACACCACCAGCCATCACACACACCACCAGCCATCACAAACACCACCAGCCGTCACACACACACCACCAGTGTTAGTAGCAGTAATAGTAGTAGTACTAGTGATAGTAGTAGTAACAGTAGTAGTAGTGATAGTAGTAGTAATAGTAGTAGTAGTACTAGTGATAGTAGTAGTAGTAGTGATAGTAGTAGTAGTAGTGATAGTAGTAGTAGTAGTAGTAGTAGTAGTAGTAGTAGTAGTAGTTGATAGTAGTAGTAGTAGTGATAGTAGTAGTAGTAATAGTGATAGTAGTAGTAATAGTGGTAGTAGTAGTGATAGTAGTAGTAATAGTAGTAGTACTAGTGATAGTAGTAGCAATAGTAGCAGTAGTAGTGATAGTAATAGTAGTGGTAGTAATAGTCACAGTAGTAGTAAGAGTAGTAGTAGTGATAGTAGTAGTAGTAGTAGTAGTGATAGTAGTAGTAATAGAGTAGAAGTACTAGTGATAGTAGTAGCAATAGTAGTAGTAGTGATAGCAGTTGTAGTAGTAATAGGAGTAGAAGTGATAGCAGTAGTAACAGTAGTAGTAGTAGCGATAGTAGAAGTAATAGTAGTAGTAGTGATAGTAGTAGTAATAGTAGTAGTAGTGATAGTGGTAGTAATAGTAGAAGTGATAGTAGTAGCAAAAGTAGTAGTAGTGATAGTAGTAGTATTGATAGTAGTAGTAATAGTAGTAGTAGTGATAGCAGTAGTAATAGTAGTAGTAGTGACAGCAGTAGTAATAGTAGTAGTAGTACTAGTGATAGTAGTAGTAGAAGTAGTAGTACTGTTACTAGTAGTAGTAGTAGTAGTAGTAGTAGTATTGGTGGCAGTAGTAATAGTAGTAGTGATAGTAGTAGTAGTAGTAGTGATAGCAGTAGAATAGTAGTAGTAGTGATAGTAGTAGTAATAGTAGTAGTAGTAGTAATAGTAGTAGTAGTAGTGAAAACAGTAGTAATAGTAGTAGTAGTACTAGTGATAGTAGTAGTAATAGTACTAGTACTGATAGTAGTAGTAATAGTAGTAGTAGCAGTAATAGTAGTAGTAATAGTAGTAGTAGTGATAGCAGTAGCAATAGTAGTAGTAGTAGTAGTGATAGTAATAGTAGTAGTAGTGACAGCAGAAGTAATAGTAGTGCTAGCAGTAGTAGTAGTAGTAGTAGTAGTAGTGATAGTAGTAGTAATAGTAGTAGCAGCTATAGCAGTAGTAGTAGTAGGAGTAGTGATAGTAGTAGTACTAGTGATAGTAGTAATAATAGTAGAAATAGTGATAGTAGTAGCAGTGATAGTAGTAGTAATAGTAGTAGTAGTGATAGCAGAATTAATAGTAGTAGTGATAGTAATAGCAATAGTAGTAGTAGTAGTAGTGACAGTAGTAGTAACAGTAGTAGTAGTTATAGCAGTAGTAATAGTAGTAGTAGTGCTAGCGACAGTAGTAGTAGTAGTAGTAGTGGTAGTGATAGTAGTAGTAGTGATGGCAGTAGTAATAGTAGTAGTAGTGATAGTAGTAGCAGTAGTAGTGATAGCACTAGTAATAGTAGTAGTAGTGATAGCAGTAGTAATAGTAGAAGTAGTAATAGTAGTAGTAGTAGTAGTGATGGCAGTAGTAATAGAAATCGTAGTGATAGCAGAAGTAATAGTAGTAGTAGTGATAATAGTAGTAGTAATAGAAGTAGTAGTGATAGTAGTAGTAATAGAAGTAGTGACAGCAGTAGTAATAGTAGTAGTAGTAGTAGTAGTAGTGATAGCAGTAGTAATAGTAGTAGTAGTGATAGTAGTAGTAATAGTAGTAGTAGTGATAGCAGTAGTAATAGTAGCAGTAGTGATAGCAGCAGTAATAGTAGCAGTAGTGATAGCACTAGTAATAGTAGTAGTAGTAGTGATAGTAGTAGTAATAGTAGTAGTAGTGATAGTAGTAGTAATAGTAGTAGTAGTGACAGCAGTAGTAATAGTAGTAGTAGTAGTAGTAGTAGTGATAGCAGCAGTAATAGTAGTAGTAGTTATAGTAGTAGTAATAGTAGTAGTAGTGATAGTAGTAGTAATAGTAGTAGTAGTGATAGCAGTAGTAATAGTAGTAGTAGTGATAGTAGTAGTAATAGTAGTAGTAGTCGTAGTGAAAGCAGTAGTAATAGTAGTAGTAGTGATAGTAGTAGTAATAGTAGTAGTAGTAGTGATAGCAGTAGTAATAGTAGTAGTAGTAGTAATAATAGTAGTAGTAGTGATAGTAGTAATAGTAGTAGTAGTGATAGCAGTAGTAATAGTAGTAGTAGTGATAGCAGTAGTAATAGTAGTAGTAGTGATAGCAGTAGTAATAGTAGTAGTAGTGATAGTAGTAGTGATAGCAGTAGTAATAGTAGTAGTAATGATAGTAGTAGTAATAGTAGTAGTAGTGATAGCAGTAGTAATAGTAGTAGAAGTGATAGCAGTAGTAATAGCAGTAGTAGTTATAGCAGTAGTAATAGTAGTAGTAATAGTAGTGATAGCAGTAGTAATAGTAGAAGTAGTAGTAGTGATAGCAGCAGCAATAGTAGTAGTAGTTATAGTAGTAGTAATAGTAGTAGTAGTGATAGTAGTAGTAATAGTACTAGTAGTGATAGTGGTAATAGTAGTAGAAGTAGTAGTGATAGAAGTAGTAATAGTAGTAGTAGTGATAGTAGTAGTAATAGTAGTATGACAAGCAGTAGTAATAGTAGAGTAGTGATAGTAGTAGTAGGTGTATAGTAATAGTATATTAGGGACTGAGTATAATATAGTAGTATAGTGATCAGCAGTAGTAATAGTTAGTACTAGTGACATAGTATAATAGTAGTAGTTAGTGAATAGTAAAGTAGTAGTAGACAGTAGTAGTGAGGCAGTAGTAATATAAGTAGTAGTGATAGTATTAGTAGGATGGCAGAGTATAGTAGTATAGTGATAGTAGTAGTAATAGGTAGCAGTAGTGATAGCAGTAAGTAATATAGTAGTATAGTAGTAGTAGTTGGAAATAGCAGTAATAATAGTAGTAGAGTGAGTAGTAGTAATAGTAGTAGTATTGTAGCAGTAGTTATAGTAGTAGTAGTTTAGTATTGATTAGCAGTAGAATAGTAGTTTGTATTTAGTAGTAGTATGATAGCAGTAGTTATAGTAGTAGTAGTGAAGGTATAGTAATTAGTAATTAGTGATAGCAGCAGTAATAGAGCAGTAGTTAGATAGTGATACAGTAGTCAGAGTAGTTGTAGTGATAGTAGTAGCAACAGCAGTAGTAGTGAAAGCAGTAGCAATAGTAGTAGTATGACAGCAGTAGTAAAGTAGTAGTAGTGATTAGCAGTAGTGATATAAGAAGTAGTAGTAGTGATAGCAAGTAGTAATAGTAGTAGTAGTGAGTAGTATAAAGTAATAGAAAGTAGGATACAACAGTAAAAAGTAGTAGTAGTGACAGTAGTTAAATAGTAATAGTAGTAGCAGTGATAGTAGTAGTCATAGTAGTAGTAGTAGTAGTAAGTGATAGCAGTATAATAGTAGTAGTGATAGCAGTTTACCTGGAGTTTACCTGGAGCAAGTTTCGGGGGTCAACGCCCCCCCGCGCCCGTCTGTGAACCAGGCCTTCCCTGGTGGAACACGCCTGATCAACCAGGCTGTTTGCTGCGGCGCCACGCAAACCAAAGTACGAGCCAATGCCCCCGGCTGATCAGGAAACTGACATCAGGTGCTTGTCCAATGCAGATTTGAAGACTGCCAGGTCTGTTGGTATCCCCCTTATTGTGCCTGGGAGGCATTTAAAACAGTCTCGGGCCCCTGACACTTAAAAAAAAAAAAATGGTATGTCCTAAACGTGCTAGTGACACCCCTGGCTTTTCATGGGGGGATGGTGCAATCGACTGCCAAGTCTTTTGCTTTCGTAGTGAGTGGATTCGTGTGCAAGTTCGGAACTAGTCCCTCCAGGATTTTCCAGGTTGTAGAATAATCATGTATCTCTCCCTCCTGCGTTCCAGGAATACATGTTTAAAACCTCACAGCGCCCCAGTAATTGAGGTGATTTATCATCCGTTATCGCGCCGTTGAAAGTTCTCTGGTACAATTTTCTAGGGTCAGCAATTTCACCTGCCTTGAAAGGTGCTGTAGAGTGACAGCAATATTCCGCCTAGATAGAACAAGTGACCTGAAGAGTGCATCAGGTTTGGCCTCCCTAGTTTTTGAAGGTTCTCATTATCCATCCTGTCATTTTCTAGCAGATGCGATTGATACAAAGGTATGGTCCTTGAAGTTGAGATCTCCGACATAATCCACTTCTCCAGTCTTTGACGTTGTTGTTTTCGCTCTATTTGTTGCCAAATTTGTTTTGTACTCTGATGAAGATTTAATTTCCTCAGGTTTACCATATCTGAGTAATTGAATTTCTCATCGTTGAACTTCATATTGTTTTTCTGCAGCCCCCACTGAAAGATTGTTGATGTCCGCCCTGGAGCCTTTTGCGTGCTGCAATGGAAGCACGTTCATGCAGATTCGTGTGTCCACTGCAAAGGAAGACACGGTTGGCTGTGGACTGACATCCTTGTCTATCCGGATATGAGAGAGGAACAAGATGGGAGCTAGTACTGGTGCCTGTGGAACAGAAGCTTTTCATTCAACCGTACTGCCTCGGACTTTACTCTGTGAACGACTACTCTCTGTGTTCTGTTAGTAAGGAAATTATAGATCCATCGAACCCGACTTTCCTGTTATTCCTTAGCGCGCATTTTGTGAGCTATTACGCCAATGGTCACACTTGTCGAAGGCTTTTGCAAGTCTGTATATATTACATCTGCCATTCTTTTGTCTTCTAGTGCATTTAGGAACCTTGTCGTAATGATCCAGTGTTGAACAGACAGGAGCGACCCTGTTCTATATCCCATGTTGCCCTGGTTGTGTAACTGAAGGGTTTCTAGATGGGTGTGATCTTGCTCTTAGGACCCTTTTCAAATAATTTTTAATGAATATGGGATGTTAGTGCTATTGGTCTGTAGTTCTTTGCTGTTGCTTTAACATAACTGCCCCCTTTGTGGAGTGGGCTATGTCTGTTGTTTTTTTAGTAACTGAGGGACGACCCCCGTGTCCCTGCTCCCTCTCCATAGGATGGAAAAGGCTCCGTGGATCAGTTGCTTTCTTGCAGTTCTTGATGAACACAGATTCCATGAGTCTGGCCCTTGGCGAGTGCATGGGCATGGTTCATTATATCGCCTGTTCGAAGTCATTTGGCCGTCAGGATAAACATCGGATAGGCTTGTGTTAATCAAATTTTGTGCTCTATCAAAAACATTCATTTTGATCTTCGACTCTCAGACTGGTTTAGCGGCTTTGCTAAAAAAGCTGAGTCATATTGGTACTTGAGTACTCACTCATTTCCCTTGTTGTCATCCCTTTGTGTAGGACCCATCTTGTTAAGTAGGGCCAATACTGGACGTTGGTTTCTCGATTTGATTTGTCATAGGGAGAAGAAATACTTTGGGTTTCTTGTCGATTTCATTTTTGGCTTTTTAGATCTTCCCGCGATTCCTGACTCCCTAAAAGGATTCTTTTAGCTAAGTTCGAATGCTTGCTATTCCTCTGACCAGTGTCTCCCTGCGCATTTTTTCAGATATATTGACCTCTTTTAAGCCGCTCTGGTTATGTCTTTTTTCCGTCGCCTGTAAAGGTAGCGCCTGTCTCTTTCTATTTTACATCTACTCCTCCTTTTTCTTAAGGAATAAGCCTGTGCATACATCGAGTGCCCCACCAAAGGTTAATCTGTTTTAAGGCATAAGTTGGGTCTGTGTTGCTTAGTATATCTTTCCTAGCTTATAACGGTTACGGACGTTGGTTTACTTGGTCCCCTTTATGTTTTTGTTATTGAAGTTGAATTTGGGTGATGCTCCTCCCTCTTTACTAATATCATTATTGTCGGTCCTGGGGCTCCACGCATACATGTCTGAACCTCAATTATGTTGTGATCCTGAGTATATTGTTTTTGATATGGTGACATTTCTATCAGATCATCATTGTTAGTGAAATGAGGTCTAGTGGTATTCTCCAGTCTAGTAGGCTCTATCAATTGCTGGTTTAAATGGAATTTTGGTGCAGAGATTTAAAAGCTCGTGTGAGTTGATTTTCATCAGGAGCTGCTCTGGTGTTTATTAACTGCAACATAGTATTTGCTATATTCCTCCAGTTTATGTGCCTTAAGTGAAATCCCCCAGGAGCAAGATTGTAGGTGCAGGACGGAAGATTTTCCCAGACAGTGGTCACTTTTTAACAGCTGTTCCTGTAATTGGCTGGGGATGTTGCAGTCCGGAGGCTTGTAGACTACCACAATGACAAGTTTTTTGTTTCCTCGACCTTTTTTTTTTACTGCAAAACTTCCACTAACGTCATTTGAGGCATTAAGCATTTCTGTGCAACAGTACTCAGCTATGTACAGGCCAACCCCCCCCCCCTTTGTGCCTGTTTCCACTCTGTCACATCTGTATAGGTTGTAACCGTCGGATCCATAATTTCGTTGTCCCAAGTGATTCCTTTATGTGGGGTCTCAGTGAAAGCCGCGAACATTGCCTTTATAGCCTCTGCAAGCAGTGCCACGGATGAAAGGTATTTTGTTGTTTGTTTGCTGACTTAGACCCGTATATTTGCAAAGAAGAATGTTATCGGACTGGTGGTAATTGTTGTACTGGGGGGGGATTTTTTTTCCGGATTAGTATCTGTATCTGTTGGTTTGGAGTGGAGGCCAATCGACTGTGGTTCCACTCCAGGAATGACTGGATTTGTGTACGATTTCTGCCATTTTCTGCCAGTTTTTTTTCCTCCTGGCACTGAAAAACTCTCCCTCTTGAGTGCTGTCTACCCAGGTTTCCTCCCCATGGCCTGGATTTTTGTATCTTTTTGTTCCCTCTTTAGATGTCATCCTGGCAATTTAAGTATAGCAACAGTCTTTCATGTACTGAAGAGGTACACATTACAGGTGAAAAGCTTACAGGAAGTAGTTTCTGCATTTTCCTGTTGTCTATGGGCATGACCTTTTCTAGGTGGTCATAGTTGCATGTCCATCTGTTTTTCCCAGATTTTTCGCCATCCAGCAGATACCGAGTGTGGCATAGTATGTGCACAAGGCCTTGGTTTCCGTTTGCCCTTGGGTTTCTGTGACTGTATTCCCTGTTGGTGCATGTTTCCCTGTCTTATCCTTTCACTCCCTATCACCAACAAATGGAGCTCCCACCATTGTTTTTGGTACTTTATCCTCACTATTGCTAGTGGAGTCCCTCTTGTTTGCTATTTCCCTGCGGTATTTCTAGTTTGCAATATTGGTTTTACTTAGTCTTTGACTACACTTGTTTCCCTACTATGCTCCTGTCCTCTATGAAGGTCATTTATAATGTATTCCTTCCTGCGTATAATACCCGACTACCTGGACAAAATCTCCACTTCACCATTACTGTCTCCCAGGACAGTATCGCCCAGCTTCACCATTTCTGTCTCCCAGGACAGCACCTCCACTTCACCATTACTGTCTCCCAGGACAGCACTATCACCCACATATTTACTGACTACCCCAGGACATCACCTCCAGCCTTACAGTTGGTGACTAACATGGCCATATCAAGGGCAGTACCATTCAGCCCAGACTTTTTATGTTCCCATCTGTTGTAGAAAGCTTCCAGGTTTTCTATGAAAGCAGGCTTTGATTTGTCCTCATATAATACCCTTGTGATTTTATCCACAGATTTTTCCTCATTGGGCATACCCAAATAACACTCACTTCTTCCTTCTCGGTTTAATAATGCATGTAGGGCTAGTTCTGGGATATCTGCACAAGGAGCGTGGCACCAATTCCACAAAAATGACAAATTTATATCCATGTGGAGCCCGTTTGTTGTCTGACACAGACTACACACAGCTTCATAATGATTTGAATGGTTGATTTACGCAATTCTACTAGCAACCGTCTGAATATTATATTAATAACCTTAAATGAAGCTCTAGCTATTTGTATTCTGTTCTAACCTCTTTTTTGTATATTGGACAGTCTTACCGCACGTTCCTGATTTTTAATGTTTGTGTTTAATAAAGGGCGCCTACAAACCATCCGTTTACAGTCTGCTTTATGTCCAACGAAACTGTTTTTGAAACCATTCCCCGGGTTCGACCATTCCAAGGGTTCGGACCATTCAAGGGTTCGGACCATCAGGGTTTCGGACCAGTCGAGATTCTGCTCTGAATTCAGTGGGTGCCTTATTTAAAATCATACTGTCGTGAATTTGGCTAACACATAAGGATCTACTTGTAATTAATCTACCCGAGTAATATGTGATTTGACGCTACATAAAGTATATACTTGCGTGTTGAAGAGCCGGGATATCTGGCAGGCTCCTACAATGACGTACAGTCGACCTCTTGTTTATTCACGCTGGATCTGGCTTTTCTATTTTATTTTTCGTCTCCACCCAATAAATGCTATATTATCACAATAGTTGACTGGTGCAAATTTTGGAGGAAGGAACGCTTTTTCTGTAGTAATAATTGCTTCTCGTGTGTATATTTCGACCGGCTGGGAACTACAGGTTATATGAAATTCACAGTACGTCGCGTATTCAGGAAAAAGAAACTAAAGCAAGCACTCCACTCCACTAAGTACCATTATAATACTGGTTAGTTGCTACTACAGCACTGTATTCTGCTATTCCGGGTATCACTAGATTATATGCGAGTACACTAGCAGCCAGGAAGATTATAAAAACCTGACCTGTGGTAAAGTTTTCTGGCGACTTCTGGCACCTGCCTCTAAGGCTCATCACTTCATTTACAAATTCACCTGTGTTCAAATGACACTTTAGCCTTTATCTTCAATAATACTAGGAGCCACTGTAGTATCACTATAATACACTATGTATACTCAATCTTTCAGGGAGACTTTCTTCCTCTGACACAAAGTTCAAATATTATTATTTTTTTCACACGGGAAAACAGGCCTATGATCCCCTCTGGCAGTATAACTCTGCTCGTTAATGCACACTAATTCCTCCTTTTTTGACTCAGTATATAATGTTTTCCGCCCAAGATTGGTTCCACCAGGGCGCCTAGAGGGATGTATCGCATAGGATTGATGGGCACAAATTAAAGTTCTAGCACGTAAGAGCGACCGTGAGAAGAACACCAGAAAACCCGGAGCACAAACGAGGCCACGCTGAACAGTCCACTACTTCCTATATATAGTAATATAATAGTAATATATAAGTAGTGGATCGTAGAGTAGTGATAGTAGTAGTAAAGTAGTAAGCAGTGATAGTATATAATATAGTAGTAGTGGGTCAGTAGTAATAGCAAAGTAGTTAGAAGTATGATAGTAGTAGTAATAGTAGTAGAGTATTAGTGATAGAGCATTAGGAATAGTAGTAGTATGATAGTAGTATTAATAGTAGTATTACAGTAAGTAAGTAGTAGTGGATAGCAGTAGTAATGTAGTAGTATTGATAGCAGTAGTAATTACGTATAGTAGTGAATAGTAGTAGTAACATAGTAGTAGTGATTAGCAGTAGTAATATTATATTAGTAGTGATAGCATATATAGTAGTGGTAGCAGTAGTAATAGTAGTAGTAGTGATAGTAGTAGTAATAGTAGTAGTAGTAGTGATAGCAGTAGTAATAGTAGTAGTAACAGTAGTAGTAGTGATAGCAGTATAATAGTAGTAGTAGTGATAGCCAGGAGTAATAGTATAGTAGTGATAGCAGCAGTAAATAGCAGTATTAGTGATAGCAGTAGTAATAGTAGTAGTAGTAGTGAATAGAATATTATGTATGGCAGTAGTAATAGTTAGTAGTAGTGATAGTAAGCAGCAGTAATAGTGATGGCAGTAGTAATAGTAGTCGTAGTGATAGCAGTAGTAATAGTAGTAGTAGTGATAGTAGCAGTAATTAGCAGAGTGACAGCACTAGAAATAGTAGTAGTAGTATTGATAGCAGTAGTAATAGTAAGAATTAGTGATAGAAGTAGTAATAGTATAAGTAGTGATAGGCAGTAGTAATAGTATGATTAGTAGTATAGTGATAGCATTAAGTAATAGTATAGTATTGATAGTAGTTGTAATAGTAGTAGTAGTGATAGCAGTAGTAAAATTTGTAGTAGTGATAGAGTAGTTTAGTAGTAGTAGTAGTTATAGCAGAACCAATACAGTAAGTAGTTTTATTAGTATAGTAGCAGTACCAGTAGTGGAGAGCATTAGTAATAGTAGTATAGTGATAGTAGTAGTAATAGTAGTAGTAGTAATAGTGATAGCATTTGTAATAGTAGTTAAGTGATAGTTATAGTAACAGTATAGTAGAAGTATGATAGCTGTATAATAGTATTAAGTAGTGATAGCAGTAGTAATAGTAGAAGTAGTATAGTAAGCAGTAGTAAGAGTTAGTAGTTATTGTATAGTAAGTAAGCAGTAGTGGACAGTAGTAGAATAGTAGTAGTAATAGTATTATTGACAGTAGTGGTAATAGTAGTAGATGTATAGTGATAGCAGTAGTAGAAGGTGATAGTACTAGTAATAGTAGTAGAAGTGTAGCAATAGTAAAAGTAGTGTGCGATAATAGTAGTTAGTGTAGTATGTAGCAGAAAGTAATGTATAGTAGGTGATAGCGTGAAATAGTTAAAGTAGTGGGGTAGAAATGAGTATTGTGAAAAGGTAGTAATAGTGGGATAGTGTGATGCAGTGTAATGAGTATATGAAGTGTTTTAAAATAGTAGTGTAGTATGATGTATTTAGTAGTGCGTATTTAGTGATGGCAGTAGAAATGTAGTTTTTGGATAGTTAGTGTTAGTAGTGCGGAGTAGTAATAGTGTAGTAGTGATAGTAGTAGTAATGTGGGCCAGTGATAGCAGGGGAATAGTAGTAGTGTGTGTGTAGTAGTAGTAGTGATGCAGAAATAACAGTAGTAGTGGTAGTAGTAGTAATAGTAGTAGTAGTGATGCGTAGTAATAGGTAGTAGTTGTAGAGTGATAGCAGAAGTAAATAGTGTGTGTGATTTGTAGTAACAGAGAAGAAATGATAGCGTAAAATTTGTAGTAGTGTGTAGTGCAGAAATAGTGTAGGCCGGGGGCCCTGGGGGCCTAAAGCTCCCGTTCACACACGGAGGCCCGGGTCGTTCCGGGGGGGGGGGGGAAAAACATTTCGACACGTTTCCTTAACCCCTGTTGTCCTGTTCACCGCAGCAAATAGGTACCTGGGTGTTAGTCGACTGGGTGGGTGCACCCCGGGGGGCCCAAGATTAAGGCCCAATGGAAAAAAAGTTAGACAGTCCTGATGACGCACGACTTTTTTGGGGTTATCCTGGGGGGCTTTAACCCCCCGGGGGGTTAAAAACCGACGAAATCTTATATTTTCTTAGTACAAAAAGTAGTATGTAGTAGTAGTGTGGTAGTTGAATAGGAGTAGTAGTGTATGGGGTAGAGCAGTAATAGTGTAGTAGATAGTGTAGTAGTGATAGCAGTGTAGTAGTGATTGAGTAGTTTGTGATGCGTAAATGTTGCAGTAGTAATGTAGTATTTGTGAGGGGGGTAGAAAAAGTAGTGTAATGCAGAGTAATAGTGGCAGTAGTAGTAGAGTGATAGCAGTTGTTGTGTTGTAGTAAAATAGTAGTGTGATTGGGGAGTTTTTAAAAAGTAGGGAGTAGTGATGGGAGTAGTAATAGTAGTAGGGAAGCAGCGAAAAAGTAGCGTAAATAGTAGTGTGTAGCAGTAGTAATAGTAGTAGTAGTGATTAGTAGCAATTTGTAGTAGTTTGGGACGCAGTGTAAAAAAGTAGTAGTGTTTAGCGTTGTAAAAGTAGAAGTAGTAGTAGTGATAGCATTGTAATAGTGAGTGTAGTAGTGATAGAGTAGTAAAGTTGAATAGTGTTTAGTAGTAGTATTGTAGAAATTGGGATAGCGCAGTAATAGAGTAGTAGTGACAGTAGTAGTAATAGTAGTAGCGTGATAGTATAGTAATAGTAGTAGTAGTAGTATAGTGAAGCAGTATAATAGTAGTGTGATAGCAGTTTGTAATAGTAAAGTGTGATAGTAGT
>NC_069413.1:21809743-21855341 GCF_026875155.1 Cherax quadricarinatus
AGGTTTAGGTTTTAGGTTGGGTTTAGGTTGGGGTTTGGGTTGGGTTGGGTGGGTTGGGGTTGGGTTTAGGTTAGTTGGGTTAGGTTAGGTTAGGTTCGGTTAGGTTAGGTTAGGTTAGGTTAGTTTCGGTTTGATTAGTTAGGTTAGGTTAGGTTAGGTTCGTTAGGTTAGGTTAGGTTAGGTTAGGTTAGGTTAGGTTAGGTTATTTTCGGTTAGGTTAGGTTAGGTTAGGTTAGGTTAGGCTACGTTAGGTTAGGTTAGGTTAGGCTAGGCTAGTTAGGCTAGGTTAGGTTTAAGTTAGGTTAGGTTAGGTTAGGTTAGGTTAGGTTAGGTTCGGTTAGGTTAGGTTAGGTTTAGGTTAGGTTAGGTTAGGTTAGGCTAGGCTAGGTTAGGCTAGGTTAGGCTAAGTTAGGTTAGGTTAGGCTAGCTAGCTAGGTTAGGTTAGGTTAGGTTAGGTTAGGTTAGGTTAGGCTAGGTTAGTTAGGTTAGGTTAGGTTAGGTTACTTTAGGCTAGGTTAGGTTAGGTTAGGTTAGGTTAGGTTAGGTTAGGTTAGGTTAGGCTAGGTTAGGTTAGGTTAGGTTAGGTTAGGTTAGGTTAGGCTAGGTTAGGTTAGGTTAGGTTAGGTTAGGTTAGGTTAGGCTAGGCTAGGTTAGGCTAGGTTAGGTTAAGTTAGGTTAGGTTAGGCTAGGCTAGGCTAGGTTAGGTTAGGTTTGGTTAGGTTAGGTTAGGTTAGGTTAGGCTAGGTTAGGTTAGGTTAGGTTAGGTTAGCTTAGGTTAGGCTAGGTTAGGTTAGGTTAGGTTAGGTTAGGTTAGGTTAGGCTAGGTTAGGTTAGGCTAGGTTAGGTTAGGTTAGGTTAGGTTAGGTTAGGTTAGGCTAGGTTAGGTTAGGCTAGGTTAGGTTAGGTTAGGTTAGGTTAGGTTAGTTTAGGTTAGGTTAGGTTAGGCTAGGTTAGGTTGGGCTAGGTTAGGTTAGGCTAGGCTAGGTTAGGTTAGGCTAGGTTAGGTTAGGCTAGGTTAGGTTAGGTTAGGTTAGGTTAGGTTAGTTTAGGTTAGGTTAGGTTAGGCTAGGTTAGGTTGGGCTAGGTTAGGTTAGGCTAGGCTAGGTTAGGTTAGGTTAGGTTAGGTTAGGTTAGGTTAGTCAGTAAACAGGACAAATGGAAGATTAAGACACATAAACAACAGTTGGGTATATTTGTTAATGGAACGATTCGCCTACACAGTAGGTTTCTTCAGTCAAATACAGAGGCAGCAGTAGTAACGAAATAAAGATGACGTAATCAGTCCATCAACCGAGGAGGGAAAAGTATTTGAGGTGGTCAGTCCCTCAGCCTCGAGAAGACTTCATGAAGTCTTGTAAACTCTGATGGAATCTGAATAGAAACTGTATCAACAGACATGTGTCTTTGGTAGATCATGACCTGTTATGTGGGTTAGAATCCCTAGTTTACCGAAACCAGTTCTCATACCCTACGGCCAGCAGCAACAGCCTAGTTGATCAGACCCTGATCCACCATGAGGCCTGTCTCAGACAAAACCGCTGGGGCGTTGACCCCCGAACCCTCTTCAGGTAAACTCAAGGTAAACAATGTTGATTCCTTAAATGGTTAATAACACTTGGCTGGAGACTTCAGGAAGATTTATCAGAGATCTCTGGACATATCAAAGCCACGAAGAATTTCGTCAGAGGCTAAACTACACGTTGTCACGTCTTGTTTCTTAACTTTGCATCTACGAGAGGAGTCAGGCAATCTTTGCACAACGTGTTGCTAAGCTAAGCTTGCAGCTTTCAAGAAATATTTCAGAAATACGACCTTACAGAATGGTCTTTCAAACGTCACGAGCTGTGAGAGTACAGTCAGACACGTACCCTCAGGCACATGGACATCAGACTGGCTTTGTAATAATAATATATTAATAATAACTTCATTTCTGCAAGTACATGTACAAGGTATTACAGACCATAGCTGACATCAATAACACTACTACTATATAGAAAGTCCCTTGTTATGATGAGTATTTCCCGCAAATTAGGTCAGTTTTGTTATAGGATGCCCCACACCTCACTAACCCTAGGTCCCTATTATACGCTAAGTGAAAGTGACAGCAGGTTTTAGGTGATAACACCCGGGTCCCATTTACTGCTAGGAACACATCCAATATTTCCATTCGTAGGGGACGAACAGGGACCTCATGTGGACCCGAGTGCGCTACCAACCCAGCTACGGAACACTTGTCAAAGTGTGCAGTCACCCAGCATGGTGTTACGGTGGCAGGGCGGGAATAATAATAATCAATCACCATATGATGACAGGAGAGGGAAAAGTGATCAATCTCGCGTTTTGTCCATTGATGCTGTCAGTCACGACCCAAAATGTGGTGATGAGCTGCCATCTGTCTTCATTTTTAATGGGTCCGTCTTGTTATGGCAAATCAAATTTTTTTTTTTTTTTTTTTTGGTAACGTATCCAGAACTTTGTTGAAATCCACTTTGGGTTTTTTGAGTTAAGCTGATTTCCGTTGGGTTAATTTGGGTTAGGTTGATAGGTTAGCTGTTGATCACGAAAAAAATTTCGATATCGTTTTATTTAGTTTTTAGTAGGTTTTTTTAAGATAGAGTCCCCCCCCGAGACTTTAAAGAAAGTGGCAGCTAGTGGAGGGGGGAAAAAGGCTGTCAGGGTCGAGTCATGGCTCACCAATAGGAAGCAGAGGTGTGCTTAAAGGGGTTTTAAATCCAAGTCGGGATCTTAAAATGGGCGACCGCGGGGATCATCTGAGGCCCGTTGTTTTTTATATTATATTCAAAAACCCTTTGCGAGGGAATTTACTAGAGAATGAGCAAATTCGCCGACGACACGAAATAGGTAGAAAATTTGATCAAAGTAGATGCAGGGAACTTCAGAGATTTAGACAAACTAAATTTCCCGGGTCAGAAAATGGAGATGCAGTTCGATTAGAAAAATGAAAGGGGTTCTGACGCTCGGAGTGTCCATAACCCTATATTTTGTAAGTTAAATATGAGAATTTACCCATACAGATTGCAAAAAAGGACTTGGGGGTTAGGTGACACAACCTTAACCAAGACAAAATGCCTAAGCGTAGTAAAAAGGGCAAAAGCTTACTGGGGATTTTTTTCAAAAAGTGTAAGCAACAGAAGTCCGGGGTTATATTAAAGTTTTATATACATCTTTAGTAAGGCCTCACCTAATTATGCAGATCATTTTCTGGTCTCCATTTTAAACAGAAGGGACATAAATTCTTAGAACACTCGAATTATAAGTAAGAGGGGGTATTAACAAAGGGGATATAAAAAAAGTTTTGAGGATATCCCTCCCAAAAGAGAACCCCCAGTAAGGATTCAAATTAGAATTTAATTTAGAAAAGATTTAGGAAAAATAGGTTTGATAATAAGGTTGATGATCAGGAAAACTTGTCCTTTTCCGACAAAACCTTACCTAACCTAACCTGAAGACCAGCGTCGGAAAACTTGTCCTGTTTCCTGAAAACCTTACCTAAAACCCAACCTGAAGACCCGCGCAGGAAAACCCCTTTTCCTGTTTTCCCGCAAACCTTAAACCCAAACCCAAAATGAAAACCCGTCAGGGAAAACTTTTCCGTTTCCTGACAAACCTTCCTAACCTAACCTGAAGACCAGCGTCAGGAAAAACTTGTCCTGTTTCCTGACAAACCTTTCCCCCAAACCCAACCTGAAGACCAGCGTCAGGAAAACTTGTCCGTTTCCCGACAAACCTTACCCACCTAACCTGAAGACCACGTCAGGAAAAAACTTGTCCCGCTTCCCGACAAACCTTACTAACCTAACCTGAAGACCAGCGTCAGGAAAAAATTGTCCTGTTTCCTGACAAACCTTACCTAAACCAACCTGGAAAACCCGCGTCAGGGAAAAACTTTTTTGTTTCCTGACAAAAACCACCCAACCCTTAAACCCGAAACCAGCGTCAGGAAAACCTTGTCCTTTTCCTGACAACCTTACCTAAACCCAACCTGAAACCAGCGTCAGGGGAAAAACTTGTCCTGTTTCCTACAAACCTTACCTAAAACCCAAAAATTTAGTTTGGACACAACACTTAGAACTACAAAACCTCTCTTCAACAGAATTATTCCCCGAGTGTGGTGAATGTGTTTTTTTTTTTTTCTAGTTTTAATACGGCCAATGGAGGAAAAAAAAAAAAATTTTTGTTACAACAAAAAGGCCTCATAGATTGCTTTTATGGCGAACAATTGAATGGTGGTTATTAAAGACTTGGGGGCGGAACTTAGATCCCGGCCCACCTGTTAACACTACATTTACTCATATCAAATATTCACTAACCCCCAGGTAACAGGGTAATATAGTTAATTGCAAGGCCTTGCCCTGCTGTGCTCCCTACAACCATATAGGTATTAGGATTTTTATAATGATTATAAACTGGGGGGAAACACTAAACCCCCAGGATTAAACAGTTTACCTGAGAGATTTACCTGGGGAGAGTTTTGGGGGGGGCAACGCCCCCCGCGGGCCCGGGGCTGTGACCGGCCTCCTGGGGGATAGCGCCTGACAACCCGGCTGTTGCTGCTGCTGCACGCAAACCAAGTACGAGCCCCGCCCGGCCCCGATCAGGGAAATGATTTAGGGCTTGTCCCGTGCCAGCTTGAAGACTGCCAGGGGCTGTTGGGAATCCCCCTTATTTATGCTGGGAGGCGTTGAACAGTCTCGGGCCCCCCGACACTTATTGTATGGTCTCTTAACGGCTATGACCCCCTCTTTTCATTGGGGGGATGGTGCATCGTCTGCCAAGTCTTTTGCTTCGTAGGAGTGATTTTTGTGTGCAAGTTCGGGACTAGCCCTTAGGATTTTTTCCCGGTGTAATAATCATGTAACTCTCCCCCCTGCGTTCCAGGGGAAACAGGGGTTTTGAAAACCCCAAACGCTCCCAGTAATTGGGTGTTTTATCTCCGTTATGCGCGCCGGAAAGTTCTCGTACATTTTCTAGGTCGGGGAATTTCCCCCCCGCCTTTAAAAGGGGCGTTAGTGTCAGCAATATTTTCCCGCCCAGTAAACAAGTGACCGGAGTGTCATCATGGGGTTGGCCCCCCCTGTTTTTAAGGGTTTCATTCCATCCGCATTTTTTTTAGCAGCTGCGATTTATACAAGTTAGGTCCTTGAAGGTGGATCCCCGACATGATCCCCCTCCCCGGCTTTGACGTTTGGGTTTCGCTCTATTTTGTGGGCCAGAATTTTTTTTTGTACTCTATGAAGATTTTAAATTTTCCCCATTTTACCCTATCTGAGTAACTGAAATTTCTCATCGTTGAACTTTATATTTTTTTTGCAGCCCACTGAAAGATTTGGTTTATGTCCGCTGGAGCCTTTCAGTGCTGCAAAGGAAGACACTGTCATGCAATTCGGGTTCATCTGCAAAGGAAAACACGGGCTGTGGCTGAAATCCTTTTTAGTCGGGTATGAGGATGAGGAAAAAAGATGGGAGCTAGTACTGTGCCTTGTGGGAAAAGAGCTTTCCCCCGTACTGCCTCGGACTTTACTCTGTTGAGACTACTCTCTGTGTTCTGTTTGTGAGGAAAAAATTTGATCCTCGACCGACTTTTCCTTGGGTTTTTTCCTTTAGCGCGCATTTTTTTGGCGCTATTACGCCATGGTCACACTTGTCGAAGGCTTTTGCAAAATCGTATATTACTCTGCTCTTTTTGTCTTCTAGTGCATTTAGGACCTTGTCGTAGGGGATCCAGTAGTTGAGACAGACAGGAGCGACCGGGTTCTAAACCCATTTTGCCCTGGGTTGTTAAAACTGAGGGGTTTCTAGATGGGGGGGTATCTTGCTTTTTGGGACCCTTTCAAAGTTTTTTTTAATGATATGGGTTTTAGTGCTTTTGGGCTGTAGTTCTTTGCTGTTTTTTTAAACTGCCCCCTTTGGGGAGGGGGCTAGCGTTGTTTTTAGAAAACTGAGGGACGACCCCCTTTTTTCCATGCTCCCTCCCCAAATGGGAGGGAAAAAGGGCTCGGGATAGGGGCTTTTTGCATTTTCTTGATGAACCCCAAGTTCCTTTGAGTCGGGGGCCCGGGGCAGAGTGCAGGGGAAATGTCATTTTTTCCCCCTGTTCAAAGGTCTTTTTGGGGGGCTTTCAGGAAAAACATCGGATAGGCTTGTTTTAATAAAATTTTGGGGCTCCCCTCATAAAAAACATTTTGATCTTCAAACCCTCAGTCTGGTTAGCGCTTGCTAAAAACTGAGTCATATTGGGACGGAGTACTCCCCTTTTCCCTTTGCTTCATTGTGTAGGACCCATCTTTTTTTAAGTGGGGGCCCCAAAATACTGGACTTGTTCTCGTTTTTGATTTGGCAAAGGAGAAAAAAATATTTTTGGGTTTAAATTGGGGATTTCTTTTACATTTTTAAGTTCTTTCCCCGCGATTCCTGCCCTCCTAAAGGTTTCCCTTTTAGTTTAAAGGGTTCGAGGGCTTGCTATTTCTCGACCAGGTCTCCCTGCGCATTTCAATAAAATTGACCTCTTTTAGCCGTGCCTGGGGGTCGGGGGTGCGGAAGGAAATTTTGGGCATAATTCAGGGAACTGGAGCACAGTTTCCTTTCCCCTAGTTTCAAGACCCCTCCCCAGCGTAAAGGGAACCTCCCTTGAGGGGGGTATTTGGAGAAAAGCGGGACGGGGGGGGTGGGTGGAAATTCCGGGGAAAGGGGCCCTTTAAAAACCAAAAAAGTTTCCGGGGGGCCAATTTTGGAAAATAAGCCACATTGCCAAAAAGGGGGTTTGGGGAACCGGGGGAAAAAGGGGGGGGGGCCCATTTACCGGGGTTAAATTTCCCACCCTTTCCCCCGGTAAATTTCCCCATCCCGGTAAGTTAGCCCCCAGTGGGGGGGGGGGGGGGGGGGGCCCCGGGGAAAATTTATCCCCCCGGGTTAAAGTTAGCCATCACGGGTTAAAGAAAAGCCATCACTGGAAAAGTTACCCAAACCACGGGTAAATTTTAGCCATCAGGGGAAAGTTAGCCATCACGGGTTAAAGTTCCCCATCACTGCTAAATTTAAACCCAAACACTGCAAAAGTTAGCCATCACTGCTAAATTTTGCCATCACGGGCAAAGTTAGCCATCACGGGAAAAATTACCACACGGGTAAATTTTAACCATCACTGGAAAAACTTAGCCACACGGGTAAATTTTAAGCCATCACTGGTAAAGTTAGCCATCACGGGAAAACTTATTTTCTACCCACTGCAAAAGTTAGCCTTCACTGGAAAAGTTAGCCAGCATTTGCTAAAGTTAGCCATCACTTTTAAACTTACCCCATCACGGGTTTAAAGTTAGCTATAAATGTTTAAAGTTAGCCATCCGGGTTAAAGTTCCCCAAACCCACTGGTAAAGTTACCCCATCACGGGGTAACCAGCTATCACTTTTTAAATTTGCCATCACGGAAAAGTTAGCCATCACGGGTAAATTTTAGCCTCACTGGTAAACTTAGCCATCACGGAAAAGGTTACCATAAACGGTAAATTTTAGCCTCACGGGTAAAGTTAGCTTTCACTGCAAAAGGGTTAGCCATCACGGGAAAAGGGTTAGCCACCCCTGGTAAAATTACCCATCACTGGAAAACTTACCCAAACACGGGGGTAAAATGCTATCACTGCTAAATTAGCCATCACGGGTTTAACGTTAGCCATCAAAGCTAAAGTTAGCCACACGGAAAGGGGTTTAGCCATCACGGGTTAAATTTAGCCATCACGGAAATTTTAGCTATCACTGGAAAGTTAACCATCATTGGAAAAGGGGGTTAACCCCCACGGGAAAAGTTACCATCATTTGGTAAAGTTACCCCATCACGGGAAAAGTTACCCTCACGGGTAAATTTTAGCCTTCACTGCTAAATTAGCCATCACGAAAAGTTAGCCATCACTGGTAAATTTACCCCTTTTCACTCTAAAGTTAGCCATCACTGATAAAGAAAGCCATCACTGCTAAATTTACCCTTTAAACTGCTAAAGTTACCCAAATCACTAAAAATTTTTAACCCAAATAAACGGGTTAAATTTTAGCCACCGGGTTTAAAGTTAGCCTTCACTGGTAAGGTTAGCCACCCCTGCAAAATTGCCACCCACGGGTAAATTTAAAACCTCACGGGGTTAAATTTAGCCATCACTGCTAAAGTTACCCAAATCACGGTAAAGTTACCCCATCACAAAAAAATTTACCCCTTAAACGGGTTTAAAGTCAGCCATCATTTAGAAAATTTTAGGCCATCCCGGGGTAAAATTTTAGTTTCACGGGTAAAGTTTGCAAATCACGCAAAAAGTTTCCCTTTCACTTGTAAATTTTATTTAATTACGGGAAAGGTTACCCCTTTTCACGGTAAAGTTGCCATAAACTGGAAAAGTTAGCTTTCCCCTGCTAAATTTTACCCCATCACTGCAAATTTAAACCCAAACACTGGAAAATTTTACCACATTTGGTTAAATTTTAACCTTCCACTGCAAAAAGGTTAGCCATCACGGGAAAAGTTAGCCATCACGGGTTTTTAAATTTTGGGCCTTCCTGGTAAATTTTAACCATCACTGCAAAAGTTAGCCTTTCACTGGTAAATTTTCCCCCCCATCACTGGTAAATTTTACCATCACTGGAAAGTTAGCCAAACACTTTTAAATTTAGCCATCAATGCAAAAAATTTAAAGCCATCACGAAAATTTTACCCCCTTAAACTGGTAAAGTTAGCCATCACTGCAAAGTTAGCCATCAAGGAAAAAGTTAGCCTTACTGTTTAAAGTTACCCCATCCACGTTAAAGTTAGCCATCACTGCTAAATTTTAACCCCATAAACTGCTAAAGTTACCTTTCCCACGGGGTTAAATTTAGCCTCACTGTTTAAATTTTGGGGGCCATCCCCGGGGGTTAAAGGGGGATTACCATAAAGGCTAAAGTTAGCCATCACTCCCTAAAGTTAGCCTTCACGGGTAAAGTTACCCCAGCACGCAAAAGTTAGCCATCACGGGAAATTTAAAGCCCCCACTGCAAAAGTTAGCCATCACGGGAAAATTTAGCCATCACTGGTAAAGTTTTTCCCGTCACTGTTTAAATTTAGATATCACTGCTAAAGTTGGGCCATCACTGCAAATTTTTTACCATCAATGTAAAGTTAGAATCATTGCTAAATTTAGCCGTCACCCCCAAATTAGCCATCATGCAAATGACGGAATAAATCTCCAAACGGTTAAAAACTGTTACCATGTTTTTTTAAAGCCGAAATCGATCCATAGTTTTAAGACTACGATAAATTTTTCAACTCTAAGACGGGGGACTAATTACCCATTTTTTTGTATAAAGTTCTACTGTCGTCCATTTATGTCCTTTTATTGTATTGAAAAAGCCACGGATGGCAAACGCCCCTACATTTTTAAAATATTTAAAAAGTATGACCCATAATTTTTAAAGGGGGACCGGTAAGCCAGTGGAAGGCCCCCGATCAGATGCCCAAAAGCTGAAAACCGGGGGGGTCATCATAAGATCAGCGTTGGGAAAAAAACTTTTTTTTTTTTCCCCTTTTAAACAAACCCGGGTTATGAATGGCCTGTGATCGGTTTTGTAAAGGGTTATGGAAAAAAAAAAACCCAGCAGATAGATTATAACTTTTATTTCCTTCACCAAAATAAAAATTTGCCAGATATACAATATGGGACACTATAAACAAAAGATTGAAAAAGTAAGTGTACCACAAAGACGGTGACCAAAGGTAAAACAAAAGCCAAGAAAGAGAGCACAGTTTTTTAACCACTGGGAGGCAATTTGGGAAAAAGCGGGCCGCAAGTTAAAACCTATTGCCTGACATTTGGCGGGCCCCCTCCTGAATTTTGGGCAGTGAACCAAAGTACGATTTTAAAGACTATCCCTAATAATCGTTTTAAACCCCCCGTACCTGGTTTTGCGGTTGGGATAGGGCCCATAAGGGGGGTGGCCTACCCCCAATAAAATTTTAATGTAAATCTTTGGGATGCCCCCCCCTACCAAAACCCTTTCCAAACCCCATCTTCTACAGTAAAAGGGTAACCCCAAACAAGGGACGTTTTTAAAAATTTTCTTTTTGGAAACGTACGCCATTCATGTAGGATAGCAGCCCCTCCACCCCTGTGGGCGGGGGGCCCACTCCCCCTCAGTTTTTCCCCGGGTAATTGTCCTGAGGGGTGGCCAGGAAATTGGGATAAAAAAGGGGCGGGGAGCCAGGGGTGAAGCAAAACTCCCTCTGCACTCTTTTCCCGTCACAACACACAAAACAAAATACACAACCTCCTGCAGGAGTTCCAGGGCTTCTAAAAGAATCTCTGTCCCCCGTAGTTTCCCCGACACAGTCCCCACCACACCTCATAAAGACCTCCTGCAGGACGGTTAAATCCTCTGCGAAAAGTTGCTTTTTATGCTAGTGAAGGGCCCCCATTCCCCAGGCGCTGGGAAAAGGGGGAAATTACAAATTAATTTTGGGGTGTTCAATATTTACCCCCAAAATGGGGGGCCGTGGGGTAGGGTTTAAACCCTCCCACCTTTACTTTACTGAGGGGCCGGGATCGATTTCCCCCGGGAAAGGGTCCCAAAAGTTGGCATGTAAGTAGGTAGGGAATCTGGGTGTTTTGTCCCCCTCACATCTGTTATCCAAATTCACCAGCAATAAGTAAAGGGCCCCGGGTGTTAGCCACCTTAAAACCTGCTGTACGCCCTTCACCTACATAATAGGGACCCCGGGTGTTAGCCGACTGGGGTTGTTGGCAACCTGGGGGACAAAATTGAGCTTAAAATTTTCGGGGAAATTTCTCAGTATAACCGGGACTTTTTACAAAATGTCCCTTGATGTCACTATGGGGCTGTATAAGTTTTTATCATGTTTTGGTAGAAATAAAGAAATTTCAAGTAAATTATTTTTTATACATTGAAGTTGTTGAAGGGAAACGGATCAAACATTTTCTCTTCCCCCCCCCTTTTCCCCTACACCGTATGGTTTTTAAAGGGTTTAGTGCTGCTCCATATTGCAGGGTTTTTTCCCACAAAAACATATAGAAAAAGTTTTAAAACCCCACCTTTTAAATAAGCAAATTTATTTTGGTTTCAGGTACCCAAAGTAAAAGTATCATACAGATGTAAAAATTTTTTTACCAGGATAAAGCAAAAAAGTCCCGGGCCCGTGTCATAAAAATTGGAGTGATTATTACCTTTTGAGTTATCTACAGAAGAGGGCAACCCCTAGACTACAAGGGGTTCCCCCCAATGTTAAACCCCACGTAGTAAAGGTGTGGGCCCCCCACTGCAGGGGTTAATTTTTTTTTGCAGAAAAAAAAAAGAAATTGAATAAAAACCCGGGCCAAAGGACCAGGCCGCGGGGGGGTTGACCCCCCGGGAAATTTCCCTCCCTCCCAAAAACTTTACCATGAGTAAAACTACTGACTCATGTTTGGGCCCCTGACTCACCCCAAGGGGCATCCATTTTTGAAATCCTAGAGGGAAAAAAAAATATTTTTTTACTAACTCTCGACCTTTCTCAGACCAAAAAGGGCTTAAAAAGCCGTGTTCAGGAAAACCCCTTTTTTGTCCCTTTAAAAACCATATAAAATTTAGTGTTTTATTTTTTGGTTTTTATAGGGAAGGGGTGGGAAAAACCCGCGGGAAAATAACCTGGAAGCAGAAACCACGGGTTTGTGGGGGCATAGTGTGAAATTTAAAGGGGCTTCTCAAAAATTCCCCAGGGTTCTCCCCGGGCAGGAACTAGCTAAAAAACTGCTTTTAACAGCATATACCAAACCTTTACAGCCTATTACAGCATTTGTCCAAAAACGAGAGAATAGGCCCCTCTGTTAAAACCCAAATTTTGACATAGGCTAAAAAGCGTTCTTGACCGATGCCCCATCATGTCCCAAAATTCGCAGACATTTTTCATCACTCCCCTGTAGGACTTTCAAGTCAATTTTTCACTCTGTATAGAGCTTTATTATGTTTCACTCGTAAAAGAGGTTTAAAAACATGTTTCACTCTGTAAGAGTTTATTCAGTTTCACTCTGTATAGAGTTTTTTCATGTTTTTACTCTGGGATAAAAGTTTATTCATGTTTCCCCCCTCTGTAAAAAAGCTTTAAACAAGTTTTTCACTCTGTAAAAGATTTAATCATGTTTCCAAATTTTGTATAAAGGGTTTATCATGTTTCCCCCTCTGTATAGAGCTTTTTCATTTTACCAAGTAAGCATTTTCCAAGTCACCCTCGCTCTATGTAGAGTATTTTCCAAGCCCTTGTCGTTGAAAATAGAAACCCTTTTTCAATTTTGGGCCCAACGCTCGGTGTAAGCTTTAAATTTAAATCTAGTGCCCGTCCTGACTTTGATTAAGCTCTACACAATTGAACTTGTTTTACAATCAGTGTCTTCAAAGCAAATTGGGAAAAAAAAAGCTGGGTTTAAAAAATGGAGTTTCCCCAAATCTGTTTTAAGTTTGGATGTCAGGGGAAGGGGGGGGAGGGGGAGACAATGGGGGAAAAGACAGTGAGGGGGAAAAGTGAAAAAAAATCAATTTTTTTTAGGTAGGGATGAGAACAGGGGGTAACCCACGCTAAACCAGCGTTCCCTGGGTTTGGGGGTACGCTGATAGGTTTACATTCCCTTCTGCCCTACTTCCAACCCTAGTTTAGCAGACCAGGGGAATAACCGGCGAATAAAAAAAAAAAAAAAAAACCAGAAGCCTAGCTTCTTTTGGCCCCATGAGGGCCGGGAATGGTGCTAAGCAAGGCGTTGGTCCCAGAAATAGGGGGGTTTCTTGTCCCCTCCCATTGGAGCCCTAGGGCTAGGCGCTCCCAAGACAGGGAACCCAAAACCCAGGGCCCCCATCTGGGAAAAAAAACCCGGCCTGGGGGAACCGGGGGGGAAACAAGAAAAAACAACCCAATTAAAGTCTTCAAAAAGGAAAAAGGTTATAAAATGACCTTAATTTTTTTTAAATGGGGGGGAGTGGTAAGCCAGCCCGGGGAAACTGGCTTACCCCCTCTTACCTAACCTTTAATATTTTTCATTATTCTTTCCTAAAAACCCTTTTTATTTTTCATTATTCTTACCTAACCTTTTTAAAATTCTTTATTAAATTTACCTAACCCCCTTTTAAAAATTCTCATTAATTTTTACCTAACCTTTTAAAATTCTTTATTATTCTTACCTAAAACCCTTTTAAAATTCCATTATTCTTAACCCCAACCTTTTTAAAATTCTCATTTTTCTTTTCCTTTAAACCTTTTAAAAATTTTCATTATTCCTTTCCCAAACCCTTTTTATTCCATTATTCCTTTCCTAACCTTTTAATATTCCATTTTTCTTACCTAACCTTTTTAAAATTTTCATTATTCCCTTTCCTAAAACCTTTTTATTTACATTATTCTTAAACCCAACCCCTTTTAAAAACTCATTATTCCTTTCCTAACCTTTAATATTCTCATTTTCTTACCTAAAAAATTTAAAATTCCCCATTATTCTTCCCCAACCTTTAATTTCTCATTTTTCATCCATTAGTGTACAAAAGATGACAAAAAGGCCCCCAGGGCCCCAGGGGCTGTACCTCAACATAACAAGAGGTACATAATGGGTCCAGGTCGCACACTTTTGATAACTAAGCACGTTACCGTGATAACGAACTATTTACACGTGTATATCTGGCTACAGTAGTAATAAGTCATTTATGCAAGCATGAATTCAGTCACAAAAATATCAGTGTAGCTAATATATACTTCTGAATTATGTACATTATCTTATATTTTAGTAAGATATGGTGAATTTAAAAAAAAAAAGTTTAAGTAACAACCTGGTTGATCAGGCTTTGATTCACCAGGCCTGGTCACAGACCGGGCCGCGGGGGTGTTGAGTCCTGGAACTCTCTTCAGGTAAACTCCAGGTAAATAGGTTAGGTTAGGTAAGGTTCGTCAGGAAAGAGAGAAAGTGTCTCCTGACCCGGGTCTTAGTCAGATGATGACCCGCCGTTGGAGCTTTTGGTCATCTGACCAAGGCCTTCCGCTGGCTTACCGGTCCACCCCTTTAAAAATCATGGTCAGTTATAACCATTCCTTTTTTCTGGTTATGAATTATTGACAACAGGCTCAGTCAAGATATTTTTAGATTGGTTGGAAATACATGTATACCACTGTGGATAAAATACATGTATACCACTGTGGATAAAATACATGTATACCACTGAGGATAAAATACATGTATATCACTGTGGATAAAATACATGTATACCACTGTGGATAAAATACATGTATACCACTGAGGATAAAATACATGTATACCACTGTGGATAAAATACATGTATACCACTGTGGGTAAAATACATGTATAACACTGTGGATAAAATACATGTATTCCACTGAGGATAAAATACATGTATACCACTGTGGATAAAATACATGTATACCACTGTGGATAAAATACATGTATACCACTGAGGATAAAATACATGTATACCACTGTGGATAAAATACATGTATACCACTGTGGGTAAAATACATGTATACCACTGAGGATAAAATACATGTATTCCACTGAGGATAAAATACATGTTATACCACTGTGGGATAAATACATGTATATCACTGTGGATAAAATACATGTATACCACTGTGGATAAAATACATGTATACCACTGAGGATAAAATACATGTATTCCACTGAGGATAAAATACATGTATACCACTGTGGATAAAATACATGTATACCACTGTGGATAAAATACATGTATACCACTGTGGATAAAATACTTTAACAATTCTTAAGCATTTGTGAACGAATGATCTATGTATTAATTTTTAACACATTTCATGCACAAAATGATGCAGGCTGTGAAAGTATCCCATCTGGCCGAGTTTACATCAGCATCAGCTAAGATAAGCAATGCTGGGTTTGGTTGGTAGTTGGATGGGTGACCCCTGGGAACCCCAAATGTTGTTGGCATAAATGTACTATGACACATTGAATTTCTTGCGTTATCCTGGGGTAGCTAACCTTCCGGGGCTAAAAATACGAACACTATCTAATCTTTCTCATCTTACATCAGCTGGTGATGCTGACAACCTTCCAGTGATACATATCCAACCAGAGCCGGAAGGTAATATATTAATTATAATGTATATTTTTACAAGTACATTATGCAACTTATACAGACCATAGCTGACATCACTGTCATACTAAAGAAAGCCCCTTATTAGCAAACCCTTTTTCCAAACCCAATTTGGGGTTAATTTTATCCCCTTTAAACCCACCCACCCCTTTTTCACTAACCCCCGAAAACCTCCCTACTGTTGGGTGAAAGAGCAGGGTAAAAATGACTAGCCCCCGGGCCTACTTACTGCTAGATAAAACAAAAACCGGAGGCGTTTAAAAGGAAAAAAGGGCCCAATACTTCTTTTTAACCGGGGACTAAACCCCGGATCTCGTGGTGAGAGGGTGCGCTCCCAAACCCGAACTATTTGACAAACCAAAGGGAATCTGCTGTTTAAAGTTGGATGCAAATAGACATGTGGTTCTCCGCATGATAGAATAATGAAAAGGGGGGCGGGATGATGCAGTCTCCCTCAGCCCTAAAGTCAACAAGTTCATTTAAAAGGGTTCTTTTTCGTATTATTTTTTCCAAACGGGCTAAATGAAACCCCAAGACGTTTTTAACCCCTTTCCCTTTCCCTTAAAGGTTTCATCTACACTGGGACCATCCCTTTGTATTCATTTTTTTTCCACTCTTCGCCTAATGAGTGTCTCCGGGAGGGGACTTTCAGCCCTGGCCCCACGGGGTTTGGGGGGGCTACGGGGGTCACTCTTCCCTTTGTGGGGGGTCATCAAAACCCTTTTTTTTAAAGCGGGCGTATGTCCCCAAACCTCCAACTTTTTCTTTCCGGTGATTTTTTTATTTTTAAATTTAATATTAATATTATTATTTTTGTTATTATGTTTTAAATTATTAAAAGCTTATTATTTGGTGGCAGTCCCTTGGGAAATGGGGTTTGTGGATGGTTCCCCCATTCCTCCCTCCTCCAACAGATGTGGCCCAACTGGTGGTGGGGGCGATGGTCGTCGTAGTGCACACGGGGCCCCGATGGGGCCGTGGACGGTCCGGGGAAAGGGGTCGGTGAGGCGGAACGATGCTGGGGCCCGGGTCATTTTCCCACCCCTCTGGGTTTCCTCTCCCCAGATAAACACCCTCAAAAGAGAAAAGTGTTCGACCAAGCTTAAAAAGGGGCGTCTAGGGACCGAGCACCTTCAAAAAGCTTGACCGAGTTTGTGTGATTGTTACAACCTCTATCTAAACCTTTTCGGTTCTGCCTCCCGGGAGGTGAGCGCCCACGACACCGGGGACTACGAGCTACACCTTCAGGTGCTCTGCTGGATGCAAATACTTTTGGTATCCCCTCCTTTGTGTTCCCTTGAAGGGGAGGGTGCCCACCCCAAACCCGGTTCACCTTCCGGGGACTTTTGCTAGAACTAGGTTTTCCCCTCCTAAAAAATTATCCCAAAAACAATGTTTTTCCCCCACCCCCCAACCAACCCCAACCCCCCCCAAACCAAATACCCCCAAAATTTTGCTTGCAGGATAGTGTTAAACCCCACCCGGAACCCCCGCTAGGGACCCTTCCAGTTAATCTTAGAAGTATACTAGGTACCCTTCCCTTTGTTTTCCCCAGGAATCCCTCCTTGTAACAAACCCTACGTTGCTATCCCCGGGCGGGGGGAAATGCCTTCCAAGAAAGAAACCCCCGTTTAAAGGGGACCACCAACCCCCTTACTGTGTACCCTCTACGTACCCCAAGTCTTCTACCAAGGTACCCCAGTTCGACCCCCTCCCTTTTTTTTTTAATTCTTGCCACAGTTCGATCCTTCCCCTTTCAAGAATCGATTTTTTTGGTTAACCAAATTTTTTTGGTTTTTTTAATTTTTAGTTTAGTTTTAATTTTTTTTTTATTTTTCCCAAAATTAATTTAATTTGTAAAAGAGTATTTTTAAATTTTTTATTTTTTTTTTTCCCGTTACATTAATTTTTATTTTTCATAATGATTTTAATTTTTTTTTATAATTTAATTTTTTTTTTAAAATGGGAAAAGTTTGTTTCAATACGATTTCTCTTTTTTATTTATTTTTTTAAACTTAAAATTTTGGGTTTTTTATAAGTTTTTTAATTCAATTGTTTGAAATAATTTTAATTTTTCAACCGTTGGGACCCCTTTTTTCCCCTTTTTTAAAAAGGTTTTTCCCCCCCCGTTTCGTTTTCTTGGCAACATAACAGGGATAACTGCTTCAGTGGTAAGGCATTCCCAGTGTGTGTGAGGGAACTGGGCCTGGACCTGGGGATGTACATCGACATTAGGGACATGATCAATAGGCTAGAACCCTGGCCCTTCAGCAGCACTCAGGAGCATCCTACAAGTGCCACACACTCCTGGAGGAATGCAACTATAACCAAAGGGATGATTTTGGTAAACTCGTACAATATCTTTCGTATATTGATCTAACAAGGTAGTACTCGTAAATGGACACACATGCAACTAAACTTTATTGTGGCAACGTTTCGCTCTCCAGGAGCTTTGTCGTTACAAACATTACGAGGACACAGAAGGTGTGTATATAAGTACCACATGAGGTGAAAGATGGGCAGTAGTTGCATCTATGTCCATTTATCTTAAATTTTGTCGGTAATTCTGACAAGGTATTCATTTTCAATTGTATATTACTACTCTTCTACAATTCTAAATTATTTACTACAATTCTAAATTATTTACAGAATTAAGTCACACACTTATAATTTGCATACTAAGTTTAGTTTTCTAATACCAGTTATTTTGTTTTTGGAGATTTAGTTTATTTATAAAAAAAATTGAGTATTTTACTGCCACTGTTAGTGGCACTTAATATTCACTTGGTATTAAGGGTCTTAGTGTATAATGGTCAAGGACCCCAGTGGAAATAAGACTCTGTTTTTTTTTATTTATTCTAGGTAATTTACACATATATTACTATGTATGATAATTTGTGTAACTGTATTTATGTGTACCTGTACCAAAATACACTACTATGGCTCTTAGTCCATGGCGTTTCACCTTCATGTACTAATTAATAATCATCTTCCACAGGGGAAACTGCTACAGTAACATGGTGTTCCGTCAATGTCTGGATGACCTGCTCCTTGTAGACGTTGTCGACGAGTACATCTCCGGCGTCCAAACTGTCGGCAAATAAGTCGATGTGTCTACCATAACTACCCATGCCTCATCTTACCATCTCCTCCACAACACAAGCCACTTCCTGCCACAAATACTACTAACACCACCATCTGGTACACCTCGCCCGCCACAGCTACCAAACTCCCCCATGATAATAATCAACTGTTGATCTGACCGAGTCTGTGTGACTGAACTTAAGACATTTTTGACCACTTGAGGAAACTGTTGGATGACTGAACACTTTCTTAATATCTTGATAACTAATAGCGAATTTCCGGACTCCCTGGGCAAGTTGAAGCCGTCAGGAAACATGCTAGTGCGTTATTTTGTTGATACTGCAATTTAAAGACGGTATCACAAGTGTAGGGAAGCCAGTGAGGGTTGAGACACAATCTCGGAACCTAAAAACGTCCAGGAACTCCTAAATGTTCCTCCAGGATTGAAGAATTAGACACATGTACAGCATTAGATGTTACACATGCGTCGAATTCTTCAAATTGTGTTGAATACCATATATGCACATCCTCCAGAATTACCAGAGGAACAGTCGGAGCGCTAGTGCTTCTCCCTAGTGGGCCTGGAGAGCAATAGTTCAATAAACTGCTTGAATTACCACAGAATAATTATCGAAGGAAACCACCCACCCGGAGCCACTATCACATGGACTTGGAGTCACCATCACCTGAGAAGTCACTATCAGTTGACAGTGTGTCCTACCCTCTTCCTAGTCAATGGCAGCTGTTGTCGTTCCGTTGTTGATGGACTCGTATGTACAGATAAATATTTATATATTGACATATATGACTACCTTCATTTCGCTCATTTGAGCAACAGTCATTGTGAGTGTCTCAATCACTATAATTTCTAGTTATAATATTATTGAAGACAAGATTATAGCTATAAACGCGAGTTGAGGAGTCTCACTGGAGGTGTTCAGTAATACACAATGATCATTCTTTACCTTGAATTCCAGGCGAATCAAGAAGGAAGGAAGTCCACTTAAGACTTCATGTGTCTCTAGACAAACTTGTACGAAGTTTGTGAGACATTTGTATTCGAATGTCTCTTCTAGGATGATCTTAGACAGATCTACGACAGGACTAACTAATGTTAAGGACTAACTTGTGTAAAATCTTCCCAATTCTATAACTTGCTTCGTAAAGAAGAAATTTGGTGACCCACGAAATATAGTTTGCTGGTGGTAATCAGTAAAGAATCTCATCATATGTACCAAAGATTAGCATAGTGAGAGACAAATAAGACATTCCTCAGGTGGCACGATATCCACCAAGATTAGCATAGTGAGAGACAAATAAGACATTCCTCAGGTGGCACGATATCCACCAAGATTAGCATAGTGAGAGACAAAATAAGACATCTTCTCAGGTGGCAACGATATCCACCAAGATTAGCAATAGTGAGAGACAAATAAGACATTCCTCAGGTGGCACAATATCCACAAAGATTAGCATAGTGAGAGACAAATAAGACATTCCTCAGGTGGCACGATATCCACCAAGATTAGCATAGTGAGAGACAAATAAGACATTCCTCAGGTGGCACGATATCCACCAAGATTAGCATAGTGAGAGACAAATAAGACATTCCTCAGGTGGCACAATATCCACAAAGATTAGCATAGTGAGAGACAAATATGACATTCCTCAGGTGGAACGATATCCACCAATATTTCTTGTGTGTCGGAATAAAACTGGATTCATGAACCATTTTTCTTTCTCCTTTTTTTTCTATACTAATTCATCAAAAAACACAACAATTGAAGTCGCAAATAACTATACAATCCAACCAAATAGTTGCTGGAAAATCGGTGGTTGGTTTTTCAGATTTGAAGTCTGTCTACATGAGGGTAACTGAGGCTTCTTCTCACCTGTGCACCACCAATCAAGGAGACTGTAATGCCTAAAAAAGCGATTAAATATACTTTTAGTGTATATACAGATAGAAACATCACTTAGTGTATATATATCACTGTAAGATAAAAATTTACTCAACAGAGCAAAGTCCGAGGCAGCTACGGTGAAAAGCTCTGTTCCACAAGGCACAGTACTTGCTCCCATCTTGTTCCTCATCCTCATATCCGACAAGGCTCCAGGCGGACATCAACCAAATCTCTCAGTGGGCTGCAGAAAACAATATGAAGTTCAACGATGAGAAATTTCAATTACTCAGATATGGTAAACACGAGGAAATTAAATCTTCATCAGAGTACAAAACAAATTCTGGCCACAAAATAGAGCGAAACACCAACGTCAAAGACCTGGGAGTGATCATGTCGGAGGATCTCACCTTCAAGGACCATAACATTGTATCAATCGCATCTACTAGAAAAATGACAGGATGGATAATGAGAACCCTCAAAACTAGGGAGGCCAAGCCCATGATGACACTCTTCAGGTCACTTGTTCTATCTAGGCTGGAATATTGCTGCACCTAACAGCACCTTTCAAGGCAGGTGAAATTGCTGACCTAGAAAATGTACAGAGAACCTTCACGGCGCGCATAACGGAGATAAAACACCTCAATTACTGGGAGCGCTTGAGGTTCCTAAACCTGTATTCCCTGGAACGCAGGAGGGAGAGATACATGATTATATACACCTGGAAAATCCTAGATGGACTAGTACCGAACTTGCACACGAAAATCACTCACTACGAAATCAAAAGACTTGGCAGACGATGCACCATCCCCCCAACGAAAAGCAGGGGTGTCACTAGCACGTTAAGAGACCATACAATAAGTGTCAGGGGCCCGAGACTGTTCAACTGCCTCCCAGCATACATAAGGGGGATTACCAACAGACCCCTGGCAGTCTTCAAGCTGGCACTGGACAAGCACCTAAAGTCGGTTCCTTACCAGCCGGGCTGAGGCTCGTACGTTGGTTTGCGTGCAGCCAGCAGCAACAGCCTGGTTGATCAGGCTCTGATCCACCAGGAGGCCTGGTCACAGACCGGGCCGCGGGGGCGTTGACCCCCTGAACTCTCTCCAGGTAAACTCCAGCTGGAAGTGTTAATACCAAGGAATTACCTTATAATTTAATAGTTATAATTATAACTATACTTTTTAAAGAGGTGAAGGGTAAGCCAGTGGAAGACCTCAGTCAGATTACCAAAAGCTCCAGCTGTGGGTCTTTATATGACTAAGACCAGCGTCAGGAAACATTTGTCCTGTTTCCTGACAAACCTTACCTAACCTAACCTGAAGACCAGCGTCAGGAAACACTTGTCCTGTTTCCTGACAAACCTTACCTAACCTAACCTGAAGACCAGCGTCAGGAAACATTTGTCCTGTTTCCTGACAAACCTTACCTAACCTAACCTGAAGACCAGCGTCAGGAAACACTTGTTCTGTTTCCTGACAAACCTTACCTAACCTAACCTGAAGACCAGCGTCAGGAAACACTTGTCCTGTTTCCTGACAAACCTTACCTAACCTAACCTGAAGACCAGCGTCAGGAAACACTTGTCCTGTTTCCTGACAAACCTTACCTAACCTAACCTGAAGACCAGCGTCAGGAAACACTTGTTCTGTTTCCTGACAAACCTTACCTAACCTAACCTGAAGACCAGCGTCAGGAAACACTTTTCCTGTTTCCTGACAAACCTTACCTAACCTAACCTGAAGACCAGCGTCAGGAAACACTTGTCCTGTTTCTGACAAACCTTACCTAACCTAACCTGAAGACCAGCGTCAGGAAACACTTGTCCTGTTTCCAGACAAACCTTACCTAACCTAACCTGAAGACCAGCGTCAGGAAACACTTGTTCTGTTCCCTGACAAACCTTACCTAACCTAACCTGAAGACCAGCGTCAGGAAACACTTGTTCTGTTCCCTGACAAACCTTACCTAACCTAACCTGAAGACCAGCGTCAGGAAACACTTGTTCTGTTTCCTGACAAACCTTACCTAACCTAACCTAAAGACCAGCGTCAGGAAACACTTGTCCTGTTTCCTGACAAACCTTACCTAACCTAACCTGAAGACCAGCGTCAGGAAACACTTGTCTTGTTTCCTGACAAACCTTACCTAACCTAACCTGAAGACCAGCGTCAGGAAACACTTGTTCTGTTTCCTGACAAACCTTACCTAACCTAACCTGAAGACCAGCGTCAGGAAACACTTGTCCTGTTTCCTGACAAACCTTACCTTACCTAACCTGAAGACCAGCGTCAGGAAACACTTGTTCTGTTCCCTGACAAACCTTACCTAACCTAACCTGAAGACCAGCGTCAGGAAACACTTGTCTTGTTTCCAGACAAACCTTACCTAACCTAACCTGAAGACCAGCGTCAGGAAACACTTGTTCTGTTCCCTGACAAACCTTACCTAACCTAACCTGAAGACCAGCGTCAGGAAACACTTGTCATGTTTCCTGACAAACCTTACCTAACCTAACCTGAAGACCAGCGTCAGGAAACACTTGTCCTGTTTCCTGACAAACCTTACCTTACCTAACCTGAAGACCAGCGTCAGGAAACACTTGTCCTGTTGTAACAAACTGGGGATGTAACCCACTGGGGTCTCTCCCTAGGATGTAACCCACGACTGCTCATTTTCTTTGAACTGCCTATTTTCCATGAGAATATGGGCAGTTGGTGGAAGATGGAGTTTGATGCATTTGAAGGTTACAGTCATATGTAAGGGGGACTAAGGCTTAAGTACTTATGAACTACTATGTGAACATGGGCAGCAGGTATAAGGGGACTAAAGCCAAGGCACCTGTTACCTGATAGGTGAACCGTGGCAGCAGATGTAAACAGAATAACATACGTACAGTTGTTAACTATAAGGTAAGCAGAGAAAGTAGGTATACAGACACTAACAATATATATTCTAGGATACTAGGGATGCAAACTTCCCGACTAGATCGGGAATCGAACCCAGGGCTTTTGTATTTTAGGATAAATCACTCAACTATGAGGGTGAATGGATTTATACTATTTCAGTCGTATTAGAGCAACGGTAGAGCGTTCGACTCACAACCGAAAGTCCCCGGGTTGAATACCGGGTCAGGAAACCAAAAATCAATTCTTATTGTTCATTTAGCAGTGAATAGGTACATGGGTGTTAGCAAACTGTTATGGGTGGCATTCTCGGGCAGGATCTAAATACCACAGCGATAATAAGCCACACTGCTTGGCTGTGGTGGGTTATTTGGGTTATTCTCTACACATATGCTGCTATGTATGATAATCTACGTAACTGTATTTGTGTATACCTGAATAAACTTAATTAACGTTCCAGGATACTAATGAGGATGCAAGAGGTAGAACTGAATCCGTTGGCCCTTCTACGTTTTCTAGACAACAGACTGAGAGAGAGAAGAAGAAAACGAAGATATCTAATGACGCAATTAAGGAGAAACATACTTACATATATATATATATATATATATATATATATATATATATATATATATATATATATATATATATATATATATATGTATATATATATATATATATATATATATATATATATATTATATATATATATATATATATATATATATATTATATATATACATATATATATATATATGTATATATATATATATATATATATATATATATATATATATATATATATATATATATATATATAATATATATATATATATATATATATATATATATATATATATATATATATATATATATATATATATATATATATATATATATATATATATATATATATATATATATATATATATATATTTATATATATGGAAAATTTTCTAGGGTGTTTATCTGTATGTACCTCAACATTATATACATACAAGTAATCTCATTGGGAGACGACCATATTGTTTACCGTAGTCACCCCGGGTAGACATGTGAGAAAACTTAACCACCTCTGGTCACTACAGGTGGCCCCTTCGACCTCACAATCTTATCCATATCTATCCGAGACCAGTATGGATTGGGTAGCACACACAAGTACGGTGCTACTAGTTAATTGTGGACTGTATAGATTTTATTAGTTTTCGCTGAATGAAGGGGAGGGGGTAGGATACACCTGGATACATCCATCAAGGAAAACATTTGTACATAATCCCACCACTTACCAGATGTTCTCTGGTGGTCACTTGATGTAGCTGGATCACTCATAACCTATCTAATTATAACATACCACTACTGGCCAGCATAAGTTTGCTATAACTAGAAGGGTTACTTAACTGTGGGTGATTGATACTCCTTATTTCTTCCATTCACCATCTCAGTTTCGATGTCCTGCTACACCGACACGGTTCTCATTCCGGCAGGACGAGGTATCCGTCGGTTTGTCCCGGTTAGAAGTCGTGATTCCATAAATCTCCATTATCCCCGGTACGAGAGTCACACGTTCACTCGGAGCAAGGCGCTCTATTTCACATCCCGCATTCTCTTAACTCAATGTTATTATCACTGATTACATTACCATTCACAAGACGATTTAACGTCTCATAACTATTACACAAATTAGAGGTCACTCCATTAAGATCTGAGGCCGATGAGCGAGATTAAACACACGGGTATGTCCCCTGGACACACCCTGGCCGTGCACCTGACACCCGGTCCTACTCTTATCACACTTTTTACCACTCTATTACCGTGGTCCCGTAAATCACGTTCCCTCACTCTCCACCAGGAAACAGTTTACGACACTTCTTATTATGAAATGAGGCCTATATTAATCCTTAGGCCGCCGTGAATGTCAATTTCGTGGTTCCATGCTTTCTCAGCTTCTTCACCACATTCAAAACAATCCGCGCCTCCCTCCCCCGCACATCCGCGCATGCGCCAAGGGAACTCTTGGTTCTACTCCATTTTCAAATACATTTTGACTCATATCGGCACATAAAACACCTATTAGGCGCTATAGTTTCGGAAAATTAAAAATTTTCCACACTGCGGCCGGGCGGAAGTCGTTGTTAGACGACTTAAATTGCGTCTTCCTCCAGGAGACGGTTCCAGCCCTCTCTAGATTGCGCTGCTGTTTTCCTAGTGGGTCTTACTACAGTTTCTTCTTGCATTACCCGGTCAGTGTCTTCAATATCACTCGTGTCACTTTCCCTTAGGTTTCCATCTGCACTGGATTGAACACCATTTAATTCTAAGGGAATTAATTTATTAATGGTACGCAAACTTTCCTGACCACGACACAACACTTTGACGTTTTTGACAACACCTTGTGCATCTGGGTATAATGTAACTACCTTGCCCAGAGGCCACAGTGTTCGATGTTGTTCAGTATCAATTAACACAATGTCACCTGGTTGAATGTTCTGTCGGTTTACTGCCTCTGGCGCACCATAAAAGTGTTCACGTAGTGTAAGAAGATATTCTTTACGCCACACATCAGACCAATGAATAATTACCTTATTTAACATTTTGAACTTGTCACTCAACACAGTCACGTTATTATAATCCTCATCACTTCCCTCGGGATTATCTCTATAGATAGGCGCAGCTTCTAACCTTTGTCCACATATTAGGTGAGAGGGAGTCAGTACCTCCGCGTCAGGAGTGTCGCTCATGTATGACAGAGGCGATTGTTCACTCGATTCTCTGCCTCCACCAACACTGCCCGGAACTCCTCCAAATCAATTCTCTTCTGTGTATGCACCTTACGAAGACATCTTTTCACTGTACCTATCATTCTTTCGTACAGTCCTCCCTGCCAGGGGGCTCTGGGAGTAATAAATTTCCAACACACCCTCGCTGGGTCAACAAAGACTGTACATCATCACTCTTATTTAATTTCATCAAGTGTTGAGCACCCGCTACAAAATTGGTGGCATTATCTGAGATCATCAATCTTGGACAGGATCGTCTAGCTGCAAATTTCCGGAACAGCTGTATGAACTGTTCTGCAGACAAGTCCTGAGCCACTTCTAGATGAACAGCTCTAGTAGCTGTACAAGTAAATAGACATACATACACCTTCAAGGGGACACCATCTGAAGTACCCGTCAAAATGATTGGCCCACTATAGTCCACTCCGGTCACAATCAATGGTTTTACCAACTGCACGCATTCCTTGGGCAATGGTGGAGGACCTGGGTACATGTAGGTTCTGGCATCCACCCGGCGACATATTACACACGACTTGATAACCCCTTTACACTTTGCCGTCCTTGTGGAATCCAGAAGGTTTCCCGAATACAGTTTAAGGTATCCTGTAACCCCACCGTGCATCACGTTATTATGGGCATTAAAGACAATCAAGGGTTGTCAGGTGATGAGTTTTGGGCAGCAAGATAGGGTGCTTAGCATATTCCCCCAATTCAGCATTTTGTAACCTGCCTCTGCACCTAATTTACATCATCCTCTAAATACAGCCCCAGCTTTTCTATTATTGAGCCTTTCACAATTTTTCCGTCCATCATGAATTTAATCTCATCCCTGTAGGTTTCTTCTTGTACCCTCTGTAGCCAGTATTTCAGGGGATGGGGAAAATTATGTGAGATATTCATCTTACTTATAAATTTAAACACTAACCTGGTCACACTAATCAGCTTAGGTAAGGAAGAATACCTGTTCATATCAATGGCTAAGGAGGGACTACTGACCGGAGCGGTGCTCACCGTAATTTCGACAGGAGCAATATGTGCCTTTTGCACCGGCCAGTTAATTTTGTCCACCAGCCAACTTGGCCCTTTAAACCACGATAAAGCACTCACAAATTTTTCATAAGTCAAGCCTCGAGACAAGAAGTCAGCTGGGTTCTCGTCACCAGGAATGTGATTAAAGGTTAACATATGCTGACCCAAACTGTGATGTTTCTCCTGCATTTGATTGATTTCAGCGACTCTGTTTTGTACATACACAATCTTACTGTTACCATTACGAATCCATTGTAAGGATACCTCGTTATCAGACCAAATTACGGTGTCGCTGATATTTATCTCTCGCAATTTATTTCTTATATAATTGGCTAATTTGACACCTACATAAATGGCCGTTAATTCCAACTGAGGTAAGGTGCGTGATTTGATTGGAGCCACCTTAGCCTTAGACATAACAAGAGAAATGGCACTATTACATTGAAGGTAAGCGACTGCTCCATATGCTAATTTCGAAGCATCGCAAAAAAATGTGGAGTACATTTTCTCCCCTCTTGACTGGCCACATTACGGGGGAACTTCAACATGGTAATTTTACATATTCCCCTATTAGTTCTTCCCACCTTTCAACAAATTCCTCAGGTAGGGTTTCATCCCAAGCACACTTAAGCTTCCATGCTTCTTGTATCAACAATTTTCCTCTTATGGTAAGTGGGGACACTAAGCCTAGTGGATCGAAGCATTTTGAAACTTCTGCAAGCAAGACTCTCTTGGTTAATTTATTGGGCATGCTGTAGTCATTAGGCTTTAACGATAACAAGTCTCCCTCTGTGTCCCAAGTCAGTCCCAGCACATTACTATATTTGGACACTTCAACTCCAGGGTTGTCTTTATTTATTTGAACTCTTAAACTGGACGAATTACTGTTCCATTCCCTCAGGGGCATATTTGCACCTTGCATTATTTCATTAGCCCTGCGTATATGCTCATTAGTTCCTCTTCAGTAGACGTCACCCCCAGGAAATTGTCCACATAAATTGTTTACCCATTACTCCACTCAGTGGACCACCCGTACGCTTAAGGTGTGCATTTATCGTTGCCTGGAGTAGGAACGGACTGGAGGTAGCACCAAACAATACACTCCTGAAGCGAAAGTCTTCAGGGGACTAAGTGGGTCACCAGGATTCTCGGGCCATAAGAACCTAGTGCAATCCCGGTCAGCCTCCTGCAGACCCACTCTCAGGAAAGCTTACTTATGTCTGCCGTAAAGGCATAATTCTTAACCCTGAAGTTTAATAGTATGTCTCCCAGTTTTTCCGTCAACGACGGACCTGTCATCAAACAGTCATTCAAACTAGGTACACTTTTATTACTCCTGGCACTACAATTAAACACAATCCTCAGAGGAGTGGTCTTAGAATCCTTCTTCACTCCGTGGTGTGGCAAATAGTGACCATAAATCTGGGTTTGCTCGGGAGGTACCTCCTCTATGAATTTATTATTTAACTGCTCATTAATTATATCATCGTAAGCAGTCAACAGTTCTGGTGTCTTGCTCAATTCGTGGAGCTGAGCCTTTAATTGTCCATACGCCATCCGGTAATTAGTTGGTAGGTCTGGATGGTTCAGCTTCCACGGAAGTCTCACCCAGTATTGTCCAGATTCAAATTTAACATCCTTCTGGTATTGTTCTTGAGTAAAGGAATCATCTGGACTTTCTTCATTTACATTGATCCCTATGCTGTCCAATTCCCATAATTTATACACAGGTTCAACTTCATCCTCTATTGAAGTATATTTACACTGGGGTGATACTTCATGAGTAAGACACACCGTAACTGTATTTATGGATTCCTCCAGTCATTCATTATCGGTACGAGGAAGCCTGCCATACATCACGTGAACCTCCGGCGGTCCTTAGAAGGGTGACTCCGCATTTCTTTGTCATACCCTTTACAAAGGTGGCATAATGGTCACTACCTATCAAAATATCTATTGGCCCCACCGAATCATTATTTATACCAGAAGGTGCCAAATCTACCTTACTCGAAAGCCTTTCAGTAGCGTTACCAAGCCCTATGGTAGATATTTTCTCTGGGAGCCTATCCACAATTACGGCATTAATACGTTTTCTCTCATTGCCCAGCCGGACAGTTACATAAACAGTGTCGTATGACTGGGCCTTCTTATTCGAGAGAAAGCCAGATAGCTTGAGTATAGCAGGATCTCCCATTTGTACCTTCATCCCATTAAGGCAGTTACGTTTTATGAAGGTACGTTGTGATCCCTGATCCAGTAATGCTGTTACAGTTTTGGATTTACGCCGTTTATCATTAATCAACCACATCCAACACAAGCAAAGCTACCTCAGCTAGGCCATCATTACCGACGTTAGCTGCAATCTTTACGTGGGCTACTGTTGTGTCTGGGTTATTATCACTATCAGTACTATTGTTACCATCATTACGATTAGATCTGCCCTTACACATAGCTATGTGGTGTCTTCCCTTGTTCACTGATAACAATAGTGCAAGTTAGCACGGCAATCCCTTACATTATGATTTCCTAGACACCTGATACATCTAGCAAGCTCTTCCAATCTTTCACTTTAACATCCCCATGAATTATAGGCATTACAGTTCTTAGAGAAATGAGTACCGTTGCAGAAGATACAATCTCTCCTTTCTTTGCCTGACCTCTTATCAACTGGCTACCCTTATTGTGGTACTTCCTCCTCTTGCTTGGAGGTGGAGAACCACTATAACTGGCACCTGTCACTTGATACGTGCCTACGTAACCCCGTGTAGTAGGTGGCTTAGGATTATTGATATTAGGATAAGGTTTCCCTTTGTGGAACTTGGCAGGTGCACTGGGGTCTGTAGACGTGGTATTCCTAGAGGTAATGGGTTGGCTGATCTGCAGTTGGACAATTAGCTCTTGCAGTCCCACTCTTATTTCTTCCAACCTGAAGTAACCCTTGTGATATCTGTTAGATAACCACTCTATGGTCTTGTGGTTCAATTTATTCTGAATCAAGGCACTCAACAACCACTCTGCTCCCTCCAGATCATATTTATTACTCAAGGTCTTAAGAGTGCTTTCTAGTTTGATCCTAAATTGCTGTAAACTGTTGCGGTTGTGATCTGGAGTCTTCAAATTAGCCAAATTAGCCACTAGGTCCAGCCTACTTTGCTCCAAGTTACCGTAAGTGACCTCCAACAAGTCAACTGCCTCACTATAGGAGTCATCTACATTTGGGAATGCTTGTATGAGAACATGCGCATCTCCCCTTACTTGTCCCTTTAAATAGCATAATTTGGTAACACTTGCAAGATCACTCCTATCATGTACGACTGCTTTAAAGATAGACCAAAACTCCTCCCAGTGTTCTCCCGGATTAAACACAGGCATACATAATTCTGGGAGTTTTGGTAGATGTCTCTGACTTTCCTTACTAGGTTGACCAACAACATTGTTTACACCCTTTACCTTCTCCAAAGCCTAGTTTTTGCGGACACAATGTTCCTCCACTTCATAATGTTGATCCAGCAGTCGCTCCCTTTCAGCATCATCTGCACAATTCTCTAGCAGCTCTTTTTTCATAGTCTTTAAACCACAATCTATATGACTCATGACTATTTCCTAAGGCATCTAGGTGTAGCTTTAATTCATCAGGGTTTACCGTTTCTTGTTTCATTAACTCCATACACTTCTGTATGATTTAGTAACATGACCCTTCCGAGCTTGTAGTGACGCTTTCTTTGCTTTGGCATCCATGGACTTGCCAGTCGCACTAACTTCCTCAGACCCAGCCATGGTTAGGGAATTAATAATCACCCATTATACTACTTAAGTTTACCTGGAGTTTACCTGGAGAGAGTTCCGGGGGTCAACGCCCCCGCGGCCCGGTCTGAGACCAGGCCTCCTGGTGGATCAGAGCCTGATCAACCGGCTGTTGCTGCTGGCTGCCACGCAAACCAACATACGAGCCACAGCCCGGCTGATCCGAACTGACTTTAGGTGCTTGTCCAGTGCCAGCTTGAAGACTGCCAGGGGTCTGTTGGTAATCCCCTTATGTGTGCTGGGAGGCAGTTGACAGTCTCGGGCCCCTGACACTTATTGTATGGTCTCTTAACGTGCTAGTGACCCCCTGCTTTTCATTGGGGGGATGGTGCATCGTCTGCCAAGTCTTTTGCTTCGAAGTGGGTGATTTTCGTGTGCAAGTTCGGTACTAGTCCCTCTAGGATTTTCCAGGTGTATATAATCATGTATCTCTCCCTCCTGCGTTCCAGGGAATACAGGTTTAGGAACCTCAAGCGCTCCCAATAATTGAGGTGTTTTATCTCCGTTATGCGCGCCGTGAAAGTTCTCTGTACATTTTCTAGGTCGGCAATTTCACCTGCCTTGAAAGGTGCTGTTAGTGTGCAGCAATATTCCAGCCTAGATAGAACAAGTGACCTGAAGAGTGTCATCATGGGCTTGGCCTCCCTAGTTTTGAAGGTTCTCATTATCCATCCTGTCATTTTTCTAGCAGATGCGATTGATACAATGTTATGGTCCTTGAAGGTGAAATCCTCCGACATGATTCACTCCCAGGTCTTTGACGTTGGTGTTTCGCTCTATTTTGTGGCCAGAATTTGTTTTGTACTCTGATGAAGATTTAATTTCCTCATGTTTACCATATCTGAGTAATTGAAATTTCTCATCGTTGAACTTCATTTGTTTCTGCAGCCCACTGAAAGATTTGGTTGATGTCTGCCTGGAGCTTTGCAGTGTCTGCAATGGAAGACACTGTCATGCAGATTCGGTGTCATCTGCAAAGGAAGACACGGTGCTGTGGCTGACATCCTTGTCTATGTCGGATATAAGGATGAGGAAACAAGATGGGAGCGAGTACTGTGCCTTGTGGAACAGAGCTTTTCACCGTAGCTGCCTCGGACTTTACTCTGTTGACGACTACTCTCTGTGTTCTGTTAGTGAGGAAATTATAGATCCATCGACCCGACTTTTCCTGTATTTCCTTTAGCACGCATTTTTGTGCGCTATTACGCCATGGTCACACCTTGTCGAAGGCTTTGCAAAGTCTGTATATATTACATCTGCATTCTTTTTGTCTTCTAGTGCATTTAGGACCTTGTCGTAGTGGTCCAATAGTTGAGACAGACAGGAGCGACCTGTTCTAACCCATGTTGCCCTGGGTTGTGTAACTGATGGGTTTCTAGATGCGTGGTGATCTTGCTTCTTAGGACCCTTTCAAAGATTTTTATGATATGGGATGTTAGTGCTATGGTCTGTAGTTCTTTGCTGTTGCTTTACTGCCCCCTTTGTGGAGTGGGGCTATGTCTGTTGTTTTTAGTAACTGTGGGACGACCCCGTGTCCATGCTCCCTCTCCATAGGATGGAAAAGGCTCGTGATAGGGCTTCTTGCAGTTCTTGATGAACACAGTGTTTCCATGAGTCTGGCCCTGGGCAGAGTGCATGGGCATGTCATTTATCGCCTGTTCGAAGTCATTTGGCGTCAGGATAACATCGGATAGGCTTGTGTTAATCAAATTTTGTGGCTCTCTCATAAAAAAATTCATTTTGATCTTCGACTCTCAGTCTGGTTAGCGGCTTGCTAAAAATTGAGTCATATTGGGACTTGAGTAGCTCACTCATTTCCTTGTTGTCATCTGTGTAGGACCCATCTTGTTTAAGTAGGGGCCCAATACTGGACGTTGTTCTCGATTTTGATTTGGCATAGGAGAAGAAATACTTTGGGTTTCTTTCGATTTCATTTATGGCTTTTAGTTCTTCCCGCGATTCCTGACTCCTAAAGGATTCTTTTAGCTTAAGTTCGATGCTTGCATTTCTCTGACCAGTGTCTCCCTACGCATTTTCAGATATATGACCTCTTTTAGCCGCTCTGTTTATTTCTTTTCCGTCGCCTGTAAAGGGAGCGCCTGTCTCTTTCTGTTTTACATCTACTCCTCCTTTTTCTTAGAGGAATAAGCCTTGTGCATACATCGAGTGCTACCGAGTTAATCTGTTCTAGGCATAAGTTGGGGTCTGTGTTGCTTAGTATATCTTCCCAGCTTATATCGGTTAGGACTTGGTTTACTTGGTCCCACTTTATGTTTTTGTTATTGAAGTTGAATTTGGTGAATGCTCCCTCGTGACTAATCTATTATGTCGGTCTGGGGCTCCGCGCATACATGACTGAACCTCAATTATGTTGTGATCTGAGTATATTGTTTTTGATATGGTGATATTTCTTATCAGATCATCATTGTTTAGTGAAGATGGGTCTAGTGTATTCTCCGTCTAGTAGGCTCTATTATTTGCTGGTTTAAATTGGGAATTTTGTGCAGAGATTTAAAAGCTCGCGTGAGTGTGAGTTTTCATCAGAGCTGCCTCCTGGTGTTATTTACTGCAACAATATTATTTGCTATATTCCTCCATTTTAGGTGCCTTAAGTTGAAATCCCCCAGGAGCAAGATGGTTTGGGGGCAGGAGCTGGAAGGTTTTCCAGACAGTGGGCAATTTTAACAGCTGTTCCTGGAATTGCTGGGATGTTGCATCCGGAGGCTTGTAGACTATCACAATGACTAAGTAGACGCCTTATAAGAGTAATTCTTGCACTTTACTCTTGTATAAATCCTAGCCCCCCATGTGCTAGCAATTTATTGGGGCAATTATCATCCATCACACATCGTTAAACTTTTGCCCCCTAAAACCGACTTCCTTCAATCTCCCTTAATTTTTAAGTAAAAAACCCCAATTTAAATTTTTTTCACTGTTTGCATCTGGTTCACGAAGGACCAGCGGGCAGATTGGAAATTTTCTAGGGTGTTTATCTGAAATGTACCTCAACTTTTATATACATACAAGTAATCTCATTGGAGACGACCATATTTTTTTACCGTAGTCACCCCGGGTAGACATGTGAGAAAACTTAAACCACCTCTGGTCACTACAGGTGGCCCCTTCGACCTCACAATCTTATCCATATCTATCCGAGACCAGTAGGGATTGGGTAGCACACACAAGTACGGGTGCTACTAGTTAATTGTGGACTGTATAGATTATATTAGTTTCGCTGAATGAAGGGGGGGGGGGAGGATACACCTGGATACATCCATCAAGGAAAACATTTGTACATAATCCCACCACTTACCAGATGTTCTTTTGGTGTCATTGATGTAGCTGGATCACTCATAACCTATCTAATTATAACATAAACACTACTGGCCACATAAGTTTGCTATAACTAGAAGGGTTACTTAACTGTGGGTGATTGATACTCCTTATTTCTTCCATTCACCATCTCATTTTTCGATGTCCTGCTACACCGACACGGTTCTCATTCCGGCAGGACGAGGTATCCGTCGGTTTGTCCCGGTTAGAAGTCGTGATTCCATAAATCTCCATTATCCCCGGTACGAGAGTCACACGTTACCTCGGGGCAAGGCGCTCTATTTCACATCCCGCATTCTCTTAAAATCAATGTTATTATCACTGAATACATTACCATTCACAAGACGATTAACGTCTCATAACTATTACACAAATTAGAGGTCACTCCCTTAAGATCTGAGGCCGATGAACGAGGATTAACACACGGGTAATGTCCCCTGGACACACCCTGGCCGTGCACCTGACACCCGGTCCTACTCTTATCACACTTTTACCACTCTATTACCGTGGTCCCGTAAATCACGTTCCCTCACTCTCCACCAGGAACAGTTAAAGACACTTCTTATTATGAAATGAGGCCTAATTAATCCTTAGGCCGCCGTGAATGTCAATTTCGTGGTTTCCATGCTTTCCCCAGCTTCTTCACCACATTCAAAACAATCCGCGCCTCCCTCCCCCCCACATCCGCGCATGCGCCAAGGGAACTCTTGGTTCTACTTTCCCTTTTCAAATACATTTTGACTCATATCGGCACATAAAACACCTATTAGGGGCTATAGTTTTCGGAAAAATTTAAAAATTTTCCACAATATATTATATATATTATATATATATATATATATATATATTTTATAATATTTTATATATATATAAAAATTATATATAATATTATATTATGAAAAAACATGCCAGTGTGTACGGATGCTATATGAGACAAACATTTCATGTGAATCTGATGATTGAAGTTCCTACTTGCAAGCTGTCGTTACATGCAGAAAACCGATAATTGTCGCGTATATTAGTTTACGGCGCATTTGTAGATTCTGGTGAATTTTCCACGTCTCAGGCACCAACATCACGAGTCACCAAAATATGTCAAACCCATCAGGCTCGATTTTTCATTCGTAGAAAGGAGATCGTAGGACAGAGAGTGTGTTGTGTTCGCTTGGAATATATATCTGTGTTAGTTTACGCACAGATTGGCGACGTTTCTAATGGTCCTTGGACTGTCTTTAGTGCTTCAGGGCAGTGAGCCAAGTTTGGGTGGCTAAGGGCCTCAACTGGGGCACTGAGCCACACAGCTCTGCGCCCAGTGTGGGTGGCTTTGAGGTTACAAGAAGGTGCTCCGCTGCTGGCTCTGTCCCCACACCTACTGTCACCATGACAGACCCAGGAGAGTGGCCTAAGCGTTCCTTGGAATGCGGGGACGAGTTGGAGGACAACGTGGAGCAGTTGGGAGCCTCCACCAAGAAGGCCAAGGATGCAGTGGAGACTACTGTATCTGCCAATCTGCCACTAGTTCCGTCGGCAGCCGCTACCCAAGGAGACTTGCATCCCCAGATGGTCATAGGGGTCGTGGAAGGAAGCCAGGAGGCTGTAGCTCCTCAACTGGCATGGATAGAGCCATCCCAGGTCCCTATCCTAGTTGCTTCGGCCTCCACAGTGGATGGGGCCTGGCTGACTCCACATGGAAGGAGGAATTCCCGCTCAGCTCAGGCACAAGCAACCAGGGCCTTCAACAAATTCAAGGTTCCCGATTATGGGTTTGTAAGGTATCTGGAAAGTCTACCCCGTCTCAAGTTCCGCTGCGAGTTCACTCTCAGGAACGAGGTTCTGGTCATTCCTCGGGACGAGGATTCTTACGAGGAGTTGAAGGGGCTGGTTGTGACGCATCCCAGCATGGTGGAATTGGTTGCTTCAGAGAAGGTGTACAAGCGGGTGCTCTTACACATCCTTGTGCCCCTCCCACTGGACCCCATTTTGGAAGTGCCCAATATTGTCAAGGCAGAGCGACTCACTGTTACGGTGAAGAAGGTGCCCACCCACAAGTTGCTGTTCCACCACAAAGGTCTGCTTCCCACGCACCTGGACCTTTGGGTCTGGGGAAGATTCAAGACCCGACCATACCTGTTGGCAGGGCCGGATTACCGCATAGGCAAATGAGGCATTTGCCTAGGGCCCTGTGTATTTGGGGGCCCCGCGGTCCAAGGGGTTCAGGGGCTCATCCAAGACTGCGCACATGGTGCAAGTGCAAAGGGGTCCCTACCTAAAAAGTTCAAGTGTTTGGAGAGTAAAATTGATTTTTAAAAATTAATCAAAACAAATAAAAATAATGAAATAAAATAATATAAAAAAAAATTTAAACCTAACCATAGATGGCAAACACTCAACACGCCTTTGTTTACATCCGAACAGCTGTGTTTTCCCGCTAATGGGTGAGTATGGGAGATTCCTCTCCTATTTTCTGTAGTAATTACACGTTATCTAGACTTGTGCTGTGACAAATTAACTGAAAAGTTGTTGATAGACATTAATGTATATGGATAAATGTTTGTTTTCGCCTCTAAATGTTAAGGGAGGTACCTGATAGGGTTACTTGACCAGTAAAGACGCATGGACCAGTAAAGACGCATTTTTGGTAAAAATACTATAAAGAAAAAACCTAAAAACGCAAACTGACTTCCGTTTGTAGGTTTTAAAAGCACTTTGTCCTGTCTTTAAGTCTTCATCATTTCAATAACAGATCTCAATTGATTGATGTTCTACATCACTTCCGTCGCATATGCTTAGTTTTCAAGTTGCGACGGAAGTGATGTAGAACATCAATTAATTAACTACATATTTCCCCAGAAACACATAAGCCACATCAGAAAATCGTTGGTTGGGTGAAACTGAAAATGGTCCCTGCATTCTCTAATTCTCATGTTCTTTCTTGGGGGGTAGGCCATATATCATGCAAAACATAATGATTATTTTTTGTTATAAAAGGAAATTTAAAAATCCTTGAGCTTTGTTTTTGGACTCAGTATGATTTCGTTTAAGTAAATTGGAGATCAAGGAGGATGAATAGTAAAATTTCGTAGCCAAATCACAAACCCTAATCTTGGAAAAGTTTGTATATGATCCTTTTGGGGAAAACGTTTTGAATTTTTAGATGGAGCCAGAGAAAGGGGGCTACAAGGCCATATTCCCCCAATTGCAAAAAATTTTTTTTAATAAATTAAAAAAATTAAAATTGAAAATAAAAAATTGATTTGCATGTTTCAGCAGTGATACACCTCTTAGGGGCATCTCTGGCGTAGTTGGGTTTTGTGAGTGGGTCACAAAAAAAGAAAGAAAAAAAATTCAAGAAGAAGAGAGAAAGAAAATGTGGGAAGTGCAAAAAGATCAAGACATGCTCACAAAAACAGTTTTGTTTTTTTCCAGTACAGTTAATCTGCAGATAGGTAAGATCATCGGGAAAGGGCCCCTCCCCCCATTATTTTCACCCAAATCTATTTTTTGTGTCTTCTCAATGTTCAACGGACATTTCGCCCACGGGTTTTGTTTTAAAAAGATCCTCCCTCAGGGCCCAAAATGAACCCCAGTTTTCTCTCGTAATGCTTTCATGCAGAAACTTCAGTCAAACTCTGAACATTGACTTTAGGAAATCAGCAAGGATTTATGATGATGGAAGTCGTCGTGTTGTTTAAGTCATCTATGTTTTATAGGAAGCTTGCAAATTCGGAAACTGTGAAAAGATCATGGATGGTATACTCGGGAAAGCCCAGGAAAGTGTACTGTTCAGCATGCAAGCTATTTTTCTACCAAAGAAAAATGCCTTCACCCAGGGGTTCAATGACTGGAAAAATTCCAAGCGTTTTGGAGGAACATGAAAACAACACCATTCACAGGAGTGCATTTTAGCCAGTGTATTTCGTGCACAGAAAAAAAGGCCCTTTTTGGATTCCAATTTGGAAAATCAAACTGAAAAAGAGCGCACTTTTAGGAGAAAAGTTCTAGAAAAAGTTGTTGCTGTTGTAAAATTCTTAGCTCTAAGAGGACTTGCTTTCCGTGGAGAAAATGAGGTTTTTGGTTCGGAAAACAATGACAGTTTCCTAGGGATCATAGAACTGTTTAGCACAATTCGATCCATTCTTAGCAAATCACGTGTCACGCCTTGGGAATGGGAGGAAGAGGCACTGTATCTTACATGCATCTACTATATGCAATGAATTTATTGAACTGATGACTAAGAAGGTCCCCAATAACATCATAGCAGCTGTGAAAACTGCAAAATACTTTTCAATAAGTTGTAGATTCAACACCAGATATTTCACATACAGATCAATTGACATTCTTGTTCGCTTTGGGCGACTCCAAATGGTAAGCCTATAAAAGCGCTTTATAAAATTCTTTCCTCTTTCAGGCATGATGGAGAAACAATGATGAATGTAGTACTGGAACTCTGCTTGAACATGATCTCTCTATTATGGATTGCCGTGGCCAGAGCTACGACAATGCAAGTAACATGTCGGGTAAATATAATGGATTGCAAGCCCGTATCAAGCAAATCAACCCACTTGCTGAATATGTGCCCTGCTCGGGCACATTCTTTTAATCTTGTTGGGTCATGTCTGCGGAGTGTTGTGTCGCTGCATTTTTCATTTTTTGGACTTTAACAAGCACTCTTTAATTTTTTCTCTGCTTCAACGCATCGGTGGAGTATACTCAAGTCAACCATTCATGGAGTGTCATCAAATCATTATCAACAACAAGGTGGTCAGCGCAGCATGTTGCAACACATGCTTTGAAAGAGAGCTTGCTGAAAAAAGTTCTGCTTTGATCCAAATAGCAGAGGAGAAGCCCAGACAGCAACTACAAGAAGCGAAGCAGCAGTTTTGCATCAAAATTGGAAGATTTTGAATTGGCCTTACTCTGTGTGCTTTGGGACTGTATACTGGAACGGTTAAATGCCACGAACAAGAAACTTCAGAAAATTGAAATTGAAATGGCTACTTGTGCTAACCTCTATGCAGGTTTGTGGAATTTGTAAAGCTCACTCGCAATGATGAAGCTTTTGAAATGTTTGAAGAGAAAGCTAAACTGCTGGTGAAAGACTACAGTTTCCGGGCTGATCATCAGCGGTCAAGGAAAGAAAACGCAATTTTGAAGAGCCAGACAATTTAAATTGTGTTGCTACCAAGGTAAAATGTAAGACAGCTACATACTTCGTCATTCTGGATTCACTGATAACAGAATTGGGGAAAAGAAAAGAAATCTACCAGAAACTCAATGACATGTTTGAATTTCTGTTCAAAATTTACTACTATGCCAGATGCAGAATTGAGAGAAGCTGCATTAAAGTTGCAACAACACCTTTCAGCAGATGTTCAGAACACATTTGTTGAAGAATAGTTCATTTTTCTGGGTATATGAATCAATTTAAAAACTCCACCTGAAAATGTGCACCCTCAGCTGCTTTGAAACATTTTTAAGAAATGCGGGTATCTCAGAAACCTTCCCTAATGTTGACATAGTGTATCGCCTTTACCTAACACTCCGCTATTTAACTGTGAAGGAGAACGTTCATTTCTGTTTTGAAGAGTGAAAAACCAGCTCCGTTCAACAATGAGCCAAGACAAATTGTGTAACCTAGCCTTGTTGACCATTGAGTCTGATCTAACAAGAAATATTGATTTTCAGAATATAACTGATGATTTCGCCAATATGAAATCCAGAAAAAAGTTTATTTAAGAAGTGCCTGTGAATATAAACAATTCTTTACTTTCTTGAGTTTATATGATTTGATAGTCTTATGCATGATGCAATGATAACAATAATGGTCAGTGATTTATAAAGGGAATAATAGTGCTGTAGTGGTTATGCTGAATATAATAGGTACATGATGTCACTACTTTAATAGCCTAATCTAGTAATACTATGCTGTCTTGAGTTTATTAACTTTAAAATGCATGATTTAACAAGATAGTTATAATGGCTGTTGGTAAATGGTTTTGGTTGTCTTGATGTACTTTCCCTATTAAATTTAATCTAAATAGCCAGAATGTATTTAATTAGACCTTAAACAGGCTCACACCGACCCCCCCCACCCCCAAGTTGGAAGGGGTCGCTTCGCTTACCCGTAACTCAAAGGGGCCCCACCAATCTGAATAGCCTAGGGCCCGGAGACTTCTTAATCCGGTCCTGCCTGTTGGGCCCAGTACAATGCTTCAACTGTCAATCATATTGCAGCCACCTGCCGGCGAGGGAAGAAGTGTGGTGTGTGCAGCAAGGCACACAACTCGAAGGACTGCATTGCAGTCCTCCAACAGCCATCCGGCAATGCTCTTTGGCAAGTGCCCAAGTGTGCCAACTGCTCAAAGAGGCACCATGCCTGGAACCGGAGTTGTCCTGTGATGGTGCAGCACTGGCAGCAGGTTCGTCATCGGAACGACCCGACAGCCGCAACGCCGCCCTGCCTTGGAACAGAAGGAGGTGGATGTTAAGTTCACAAATTTACTTAATGAGTAGTGGATTATAATTATTTCAATATTAATTTGGATAAGCCAAGTGTTGCTAAAGATTATATTAATGTGTATAATATTAATTTTGCTATACCAAACTCTGGCAAGGATTTATATTAATTTGTATAATATTAATTTTGATAAGCCAAGTCTGGCTGGTTTGTATTAATATACATTCAAAATTTATATTATAATTTTCTTACATGTAATTGCAAAGCTCAAGTTTAGCTAGGATTTATTCAAAGGTAAGTTGTACTATTTACCTTGATGAAGTGCATAATTAAGTACATAATCAATGTTATTGGTTAAGTTGAATTTAATACATTGCAACATGGCTGAAAATGAGGAAATTAATATAGAAGAAAAAATAGGGAAATTTAGGCAAAGAAAGATCATACAACTAGAAAAGGCAGTAACAAGGCAAAATAATGTTTGGGAATTTAATAAATCAAGAAACTGTGAATATGTTTTTTTAAAATTGTTTTTTAGGCTTTAGGAAAAAAATTGATTCATACAAATTATTTTACAAAAATTGAAGGAGTTTTGTTAGTAAATGTGTGATAGATGAATTAGATTTTGTTTAATCGATTTGTATTAAAAGAAAAGTGGGGCTTTGAAAAAAATTTAAAAATTGTAAACCGGGAGTTAATCAGTCTCTCCAAAATAAGTGTCTTTGCAAAATTTCCAAAATTAGTTTTACATTATTTAATCCTGGAAAAAATTGGAGGTTTTGGTAAAATTTTTTAAAGCAGGTGCATGACAGGAGGATAGCATGTGTAAAAATTATTTTAAAAGGACAGGAAAAGGGATGCTCACATACTATCAAGCCTTTCCCCAAAGTAGATTTCTTCAAGGGGAAACGTTCTTGTTTTAAAATCACTTATTGTAATATAGAAAAAAGTAGGTTTGGGTCGTGTATTATTGTTTAAATTTAAAAACTCCCGATCCAAATTAAAAGGTTTAAGATTAAAATCAAACTGGGGAGCACTCTGAAAATTTAAGTAAAAAATATAATCTGAAGGAATCGACTGGTTATTGAGTGCCATGTACGAATAAATTAAGCTGTAAAACACTTGAATGGTCTTTAATAAATATCACAAAAGGTTATTTTTTTGGGTTTGGGGAAATAAGATGGTCTACAAGAATTAATTTTTGTTTCAGACCAGCCCCAACTAACTCATTTTAAAAATGAAAAAATTCTCTTGAGGTATCTGTAATTTAAAAAGGAAAAATTTTCCCAAAGTTAATAATCAAAAATTCATTTCCCAAAAAAAGTTGATAGGTACATTTCAAGTACAGGAATCGAAAAAATGATCTCCACAAGGGGAAGAAGAAAAAGTACCCCCCTAAGGAGCACAGTTAATAAGAAACCCAATCAAAGAAAAGAGAGATTGTCTTTTCTGCAAGGGTACTCTTTTTCTAAGAATTGCAATGCATACAATCAAGGAATGATAAAGTTGAAAGATTGGAGGAATTTGCAGATGTATCAGGTGTTTAGGTAATCACAAGGGTAAAGGATTGTCATGCCAAATTAAACAACTGTTATCAATGTCAAAAAGGAAGACACCATATAGTCATGTGAAAAGGTCTATATGATAATGTTGATTATAATGATAATTGGCAATCCTGACACAAAAATGGCTAATGTAAAAATTGCTGCTAATGTTAATAATGATGGTTTTGCTGAAGTAGCCTTACCTGTGTTACAGGTAAAATTTGATGATAAAAGGCATAAATCAAAAAATGTAACTGCATTATTGGACCAGGGATCCCAGCGACTTTCATTAAACGTAAATATCTTGATGGTATAAAAGTACAGACGGGGGGATCCTACAACTTTAAAATTACTTGGTTTTCTCTCGGATAAAGAGCTCAATTGTATGGACACTGTTTATGTAAGTGTCAATTGGGCAATGAGAAAAAACTTGTTAATGCAGTAATTGGTAGATAGACTCTCCAGAGAAAATATCTACAGAAAGGGCTTAGTAAAGCTACAGAAAGACTTTCACATAATGTAAATTTAGCACCCTTCTGGTGTAAGTGATGATTCTGTAGGCCCAATAAATATTTTGATAGGTAGTGACTATATGCCTCCTTGTTAAGGGTTTGGTAAAGAAATGTGGGTTTACCCTTTTGAAGACTGCAGGAGGCCATGTAATGTATGGTAGGATTCCTCGTAATAATAATACATGACTAAAAGGAAACTACAAATACCATAACTGTGTGTCTTACTCATGAAATCGTGCCCCAGTACAATTCTTCCATAGAGGATGGTGTTGAGCCAGTGCATAAATTGTGGGAATTAGACAGCATTGGATAAATGTAAATGAAGAAAGTCCAGACGATTCTTTTACCAAGAACAATTTCCTAACAGATGTAAAATTTGAATCTGGACAATACTGAGTATGACTTCCGTGGAGACTGAATCATCCAGAATTGCCCACTAGTTACAGAATGGCATATGGACAGTTAAAGGCTCAGCTCCGCGAACTGAGTAAGACACCAGAATTGTTAACTGCCTATAATGATATAATTGCTGAACAATTAATTAATAAATTTATAGAAGAGGTATCTCTTGAGCAAGCCAAAATTTATGGTCACTATTTGCCGCATCACGGAGTGAAGAAGGATTCTAAGACCACTCCTCTGAGAATTGTGTATAATTGTAGTGCCAGGAGTAACAAAAATGTACCAAGTTTAAATGACTGTTTGATGACAGGTCCGTCATTGACTGAAAAATTAGGAGATATCTTATTAAATTTCAGGGTGAAGAATTATGCCTTTATGGCTGACATAAGTAAAGCTTTCCTAAGAGTGAGTTTACAAGAGGCGGACTGGGATTGTACTCGCTTCTTATGGCCTGAGAATTCTAGTCACCAACTTAACCCTCTGAAAACCTTTCGCTTTAGGAGTGTATTATTTGGTGCTTCATCCAGTCCATTCCTACTTCAAGTGACGATAAATGCACACCTTAAACGTACGGGAAGTCCATTGAGTAAAATAATGAGCAAACAATTTTATGTGGACAATTTCCTGGGTGTGACGTCAACTGAAGAGGAAATGTTAATGACTTATGGAGAGGCTAATAAAATAATGCAAAGTGCAAATATACCTCTGAGGGAATGGAATAATAATTCGTCCAAATTAAAGGACAAAATAAGTAAAGATTACCCTGGAGATGAAGTGCCAAAATGTAGCAATGTATTGGGATTAACTTGGGATACTGAGAGAGATTTGTTAATGTTAAAACCTAATAATTACAGTATGCCCAATAAATTAACTAAGAGAGTCTTGCTTGCTGAAGTTTCCAAATGTTTTGATCCACTAGGTTTAGTGTCACCCCTTACTATATGAGGGAAATTATTAATACAGGAAGCACGGAAACTTAAATGTGCTTGGGATGAAATTCTACCTGAGGAATTCATTAACAGGTGGGATGAATTAATTGGTGATGATGAGAAAATTTCAGTGTTGGAGTTCCCACGCCAGGTGGCCAATCCAAATGGAAAAAATGTATGCCACATTTTTTGTGATGCTTCAAAATTGGCATATGGAGCAGTTGCTTACCTTCAATGTAATAATGTTATTTCTCTTGTTATGTCTAAGGCTAAAGTGTCTCCAATTAAATCAGATACCTTACTTCAGTTGGAATTAACAGCCATTTATGTAGGTGTCAAATTAGCTAATTATATAAGAAATAAAGTTGCAGGAGATAAATATTAGCGACACTGTAATTTGGTCTGTTTAATGAGGTTCCTTACAAAGGATTCTTAAGGGGAAACAGTAAAATTTGTGTACGTAACAAAACAGAGTCGCTGAAATTAATCAGATCCCAAGAGAAGTATAATAGTTTGGGTCAGCATATGTTAATTTTTTATCAATACCTGGTGAGGAGAATCCAGCTGTTTTCTTGTCTCGAGTTTAGCTTATGCTAAATCGTAAATGCTGTATCATGGTTTAAAGGACCAAGCTGGTTGGAAAATAAACTAATTGGCCTGTACAAAAGGCATATATTGCTCCTGTTGAAATTACTGTGACCACCACCCAATAGTTTGTCCTTCCTTAGCCATTGATATAAATAGGTATTCTTCTTTACCCAAACAATCAATGTAACTAAGTTGGTGTTTAAATTTCTAAACAAGATTTAATATCTCATAAGTTTTCCCCATCCTCTTGAATATGGATTTAAAAAAGGTACAAGAAGAAATCTATGGAAATGAGATTAAATGATGATGGAAAGAAAAATTGTGAAAGGTTCCATAATAGAGAAATTGGGGCTGCATTTAGAGAACAATGTAATTACGTGCAGAGGTAGGTTACAAAATGCTGAATTGGATGATTATACTAAACACCCTATCTTACTGCCCAAAACTCATCAACTAACAAATTTAATTGTTCTAAATGCCAATAAAAATGTAATGCATGGTGGGGTACAAGATACCTTAAATTGTATTAGGGAAACTTTCTGGATTCCACAAGGACGGCAAAGTGTAAAAAGGGTGATTAAATCTTGTGTAATATGTCGCTGTGTGGATGCCAGATCCTATATGTACCCCGGTCCTCCACCATTGCCAAATGAGCAATTTGAGTCGTTTAGCAACGAACTCCACCAGGCCGCAGTGTGGAAAGTACTGTATATATTTTCCAGAAATACAGTAGTTATTTGTAAATAGATGGCCATACTGTATTTAATAAAAATTGCTATAAAAAATGGGAAGCTGCACCTGCGCAGAAGAGACTCGCCATGTTTGAATTGAGAGTAACAGACGTTACTGAATATTGGGAAGAATTTTCGTGCTCTTGAGGTAAAATTGGGCTGACACCTCTCAAACAGAAGTCGAAATTGTTGGATGTGCATTCCTGCATAACTTGAGATATCAGGCGACTGGACAAGATAACTCCAAGAACCTCAGATAAGTCTGTGATGTTGAAACTCTGGACAGTGTTATTTTCATGTATAGACAGTGAGGTTTTCTGAGTATGATACACCTTGATCTCCAGTCAAATTGGTGACTGATTTTAAGATATTCTCCTTTTGTTATATAAATGTGTATCATATAATTCTTTATTAAATTTTAAAATACGTCCCCCAAAATTTTTAAAATTTTTTG